>JAITYX010000014.1:8405000-8807679 GCA_021018815.1 Talinum fruticosum
AAGAGGTTTCACATTTATATTGTTTAAATGTGTTCTCCTCTTGAGACACATAGTAACTTCATAAGATATTGCCGGGAATTAACTTGGTTCTGGTCCAAAACACTTCTCTGCATCACTAGCATTGTTCAATTATTTCAATGTCAAATGGACAACAGCATGTTTTGCTAAAAAAACAAATTTAAAAAATGGCAAAGAAAAAAAAAAGTATGATAATGAATGTTTCATCAAAATCTCAAAGTGGGCATGAATATTTTCTTATTTATATTGTCTTATCCCGATTCTCATTAGATGTAATGGATGTTTTCCCATTTCTGCAAACTCGATTATAATCTTCTTCATCCCTAAGATCAAAGTTCTGGAAATGCATGAAATTGATCAAAAGACGTATTCACAACAAAAACCAAATCCTCCAACAAAAAATAACACCTAAGTATCCTCACCTTGAAGGGCATCACAGCTTTCTGCCTCTTTGCGAACAACATCAAGAACAGAGTCGATAAGCTCAGCTCCTCTGTATAATGGCCCTTGGCCCAGTTATTCCCAGCACCCGACTGCCCGAATACAAAATTGTCCGGCCGGAAGATCTGGCCGAGGGGGCCAGCCCGGATGCTGTCCATGGTGCCGGGCTCGAGATCCATGAGGACGGCCCGTGGGACGTACCGGCCACCGGCAGCCTCGTTGAAGTAGACATTGATGCGCTCGAGCTGGAGGTCGGAGGAGGCCCCCTGCTGCTGGAGGTACCGTCCTGTACGGTCAACCCCGTGCTCGTCGCAGATCACTTCCCAGAATTTGGATCCGATTTGGTTCCCGCATTGCCCTCCTTGGACGTGCAAGATTTCTCTCATTGTTGATCTCTGTTTTTCCTTTCTGGGTCAAAGAGAGAGAGAGTTGGGGGATGCAATGAGAGAATGATTGGGAGTTTGTGGGGAAGGGAAGGGAAGGGAAGGGATGATGGATGGAAATGGGAAGGAGAGAGAGATAGAGGGGGAGTAAAAATGGGGGAGAGAATTAGGGGGAGAGGGGGAATGGGAGAGACAGTTGGAGGACGTGAGGAATTTGGGGTGATAAATAGAGAGAGGCGGGATATTTTTGAAGGATTTACCTCTTTTCTTGTAACTGTCCTCCGCCTCCCTATGGAAAAAAAAAAAAAAAAAAAAGAGTGGGGACGTTGTGCTTGGCAATTTTATTTATATTTCTATTTCTATTTTTTATAAATAATTTTTTAATTAATTGTATAGGTATTAGCTGTTTTAAATAGTCAGATTTTAGAAAAAAGAAAATTTGATCGAAGAAAGTTTTAGAAAATGATTCTAATCTAATTTTTAAATTTAATCTGACTCAAACAATTTACTACTTAAATTTGTAAGAATCAATTTCAAATTATAAATTATGTTGAAATGAACAAAATGTGTAGTTAAAATTTGCATAGGGTCAAGTGAATTGAAGTAGTCCTAATCTTGACGTAAAATCATGTTCATATTCATATCACTTGCATTATGTAACCTTTGCAACCCTTTAAATTTAATTGCATAGTGTCTCATAAGTCATAACCTATACCTCAACATTCTATAACTTTTGGTTACTTTTTTTCGCAGTCTCATATAAACTCCACGCAATTTTAATGAGACTTTTTAATTTATTTAAGTCTGAGTAGCCTAGCTTTTATATATATATATATATATATATATATATATATATATATATATATATATATATATATATATATATATATAATTGTAAATTTTTAGAGTGAAATAATATATATTTTGCATGAAGATACACCTTAAGTATCTTTTCTTCAATTTAAAAATTTTTATATTATATAATAATTTGAAAAAGAATATGATTACACAGTATAATTGAACTTATGAATTATGTAAAATATGCCATTTTTTAATAATCTTTTTATATTTATAAAATTACGCGTATGACACATCTTCTAAGTAAGGTTGATCCAAGTCGGATATCATTTGATATTGGTCGGTGTAACCAATGATTATTAAAACTTTACATTCATAATTAATCATAATTATTAAAAAAACAATAACTTTTATAAAATATATTAATATATGTTAAGGCAAGACATTTAAGAGTGCCTTCATAAAAGACACATATCTTCACCCATTTTTATGTAATAAAAGTAGTAACTCGTTATAATTTTTGGTCAAATACCTTTCTTACGTGGTTTAAATAGATAGTTTAAGATTGAGACTCTATAACATTAGATTTCAAATTTAACACCCCAACTCCGTTATATTATACTATTCTTTTGCAGCTTATTCAATTATTTTTTAAAATTAAAAAAAACATCTAAGACATATATTATTGTCATTTTTTAAAAATATGAAAGTGAAAATACATTGTTAAGATATGAGGAGTAAGAAAAGTCAAATCTCTTCACAACGTTTGATATATTCTGAAAGGGACATCACCTATGCATGTTAGGCACTACTCGTGATTTCAAATTCAATATATTATTTTCGCCAGAGTTTAATGTTTATAAATTATAATTATAATACCATCTCACGAAGTGTCAATTGGTTGAGGGCCTCTTCTCTACGAGTGTAAGAAATATGATTTTTTTTTTTCGGAGTGGAAATAGGATTTAGTTTAATTTAAATTAAAAGAATTAGAATTAAAAATAGACAAAGGTTATAAATCATAAAATTTTTGCAGAAAAATAACATAATAATCTAAAATTTATGTAAATCGATACAAAATTGTAGAATGCGCCCAAAAAAAATTATAAATGTATCATTTATTTTGTAATTAGTTAACTTTTTTGTTTAGTTTGTAGTCATGACTTGTCACGAGCAACTTGACACTCTTTTATACCCAAAAAAAGTCTTGACTTACATAAAAATGCTCTAATATATGCTTTTAGTTTCTCTATTAATTTTGGAGTAATTTTTTATATTTATAAAAAGGAGACATTGAGACTTAAATTCAGTACTTTTTATTCTGCTGCTTTATTATTTTTTAATCATATACGTGAAGATTAATTTGACATTGTAAAATGGTGCCAAAAAAAATCAACTTTGTAAAAGAAAATCAAATAAAAAGAAGAGAAAAACCTCATTGTCAAATAAGATTTTTTATGTCTTATGATTTTATTGTAATTTTCAATTGTGATTTAGTAGTTCATTTTTCAAACTTAAGAATTTTGTAAATACTTGTCAAATCAAAAAACTGGTAAAAATGGGGGGAGAAATTCTACAAATATTCAGAAAGGTAGATATTCTTTTATAAAATGGAAGAAACTAAAAGTGAGATTTAAGATTTTTAGGCCCCACGGGCCCACACTGAGCAACACCTCTTTGTAGTTGCATACTACCTTCCGGAATTATGATTTTTATGGCCTACTAAAGAAAATGCATGTCCTGCCTCTTAAAAAATAAATATCAATTCACATAAAAATAAATTATTAATCATATCATAATTATTAAAATCGATCCTAATAGCACCGATCTTACAATACCTCCGATATGAGAGAGTATTAACGAAGATCTACTCGAATAAATTGACCCAATTTGTATGAGATGGTAACAAGACCTACTCGAATAACCAGGCCCGACTTGGACCTGTTCTAAGCTGTTCCCAGTGACCTACAAAAATGTCATAACAGTGATATTTTCACGCATACAAGCCTTTTGCCATTTAGAAACACCCCATAAAAGAACTGCCAGTTTTAACATGGCATCAATAACCAATGAAGACCAAGAAACCCAACCAATCTTCAAACAAGATCCGAGAAGAGTAAGCATTTGCCCTTGCACTCTTCCTATGTTTATGTTAACCTCGCCTTGGAGGAAGAACTGGAAAATAGAACCGAACAACTGCATCACAAAGTCATTTCTCGACCGAATGAACACCTTAACATAAAGGGAACGAATCCAAATCCATTATCACTGTTAAGATTACAGGAGCACACTCTGAATAGTACACTTTCAATTTGGGGGTACTAACAGCACTCGGAAACAGATACTCCTCTAACGTTGTTGATGGGCCTCGTTGCAACTCTTCTTGAAGTTTGCACTCTCCTCAACCAAGAAATCGCTGTTGCAAAATTCCAAGGCACGAGCTTAATTAAACGTCATCAGGAAAATTCTAGAAGAATGATAGGGCAAATAAAAGGCTCCAAGGTATTACAAGATCCGCGCAACCATTTCCGATAGTTCCCATCTAGGACTCCATGGGTATTCTGATAGAGGTGGAGACCGGATTGAAACCCCTTGAGCATTGAAATGCTGCAAAGTTGATAAGAAGTATTTAAAAATTAATTAATTAATTAAGATTCATACAAAGCCAACATGAAAGGTCTTCTGTATCTCAACTCTTCGCATAAAATGAGTATGCACTCGCAAGGCAGTTGAAAAAGTCAACTTAGACAAATATTTTCAGTTTCAGATTAAAGTCAGCTTAAACACTAGCCATCACAACAGACCAGGGAAAAAGTAACATGTATGCACATGATGCGACCACATCGCTGGTATAGCTACTTCTATGTGCACAAATTATCTTACAGCATCACTAAAGACAAGACATCAATCCAGAAAAAACTGACAAAACAGAAGAAAATTTTACCCAGAGAAACTACCTGTGAACTTTGAAGAATTAAGCTTGGCTGTTGCTTTGGGAATTGGACAGGGAGGAGAAAATGCACCTGCAAATAAATCCTTTTATTAAGCAGAAAAGTTCAAGAGCAGAAAATAGACCAAATGGCTTTTCAAACTCCAGCAATGATTCGAAGGTTTAAAGAGCAGAGAATAACACCAAAGCATACAAAGCCATGTATTATTGGAAAAATTAGAAATGTATTGCCAGACATAATGCACAGAATATAAATCACAACCCTGATCCTCTAAATATAATGTAAATTTGGATTATCAACATGATAACTAACATGTAAATCCCAACACATATTGACATAAGCCAGATACAAGAATCCTATGACATCAAATTAAGATGAATATTCTCAAACATAATCTAGATATCAACTCTCAGTCCAAAAATACATGTTGACAGCAACAGTATGAATCCCATCTGCACACAGGCCTCTACAATGAAGTACACAACCATAACCTCTACCAACTACCAGGGGTTGGGGGAAATATCTCATAATAGAAACATGTGCACATTTCACATAACAAAAGAGGCGAGAAACTAAACATACCAAAAATGTAAAGACTCCATTTGCTACAAGAACAGTTGCCTTTCTGCCAAATATCTGTAAAGAAACACTGATAACGAATTAACGGGGAAGAACTAGTAGGAGCATATCAGCAACAGCAAAATCAAGTTCGGTAGCACACACCGGATCGGCTTCTATTGGCCTTCCAAAGAATGGAGGCAGTGCCTCAATAAAGCGTCTTCTGATGCCAATAAGTGAAACTGCCTCCACAATCTTATTCAATAAGAATTCAAGCAGTCAGGTACAAATGGGCAGGGAAAGTAAAAGGTAGAATTTAACAGGAGAAACCTGCATCTGCAGAGTGTCTTCTACAGCAGGAAGATATTCAGCCAAGCACCTACAGAATGGAAAGGTTAAATGAGGAAAGATGATGCGTGTAAAGTGTAACAAGACAGAAGCATATATTAAAATTCAAAACAGAAGAAATGGAGCTCCTAGTGTTTCACATGACTTACATTCCATCCAGCCAATTGGGAAGTTTGACATCTTCGGCAGAGAAAAGAGACCTTAATTCTGGAGTTGATACCAATTTCAAACGTGGAGCCGAAGGAGCAGATTGATACTTCCTCCCAGTCAGATATATTACCTATAAAATAGGTATACTAAATAAAGGAGAGTAGACCAACAGAAAGAGGATACATCCTGAAGTCACAACAAGTCAGACACCCAACTACAAAGCAGAGAAGAGTTGAATGGGCCAAAAGGAGGGGCAATAAAGAGGAGCATTACAAGAATTTCGAGAAGTCGACATCAGTGCTCATGAACTTGCCTAACTATAAAATAAGATCAGAAGAGACAATCTTCATAGAAGGAAAGGATAATTTTTATTAAAAGAAAAGGGGAAAGAATTAGGGAAATGGTGTGGAAAGGAAAGAATCTCAAGGTGAGACTCTGCCTAAGACAAGATAACAAAACCACACATCATAAGTCCATGAACTTGTTTGAATTTAAGGAACTAGAAGCTTTCAACAATTTAGAGAAAACACCAGCAATCAGATGTTACACGCCTGTGTAGGCAGTGATGCTTACAATGGTAAAGCTGTCTATATCTATATCTCCCTAAACCCCGCGAAAGGGGCACCCACACTGCGAGGAGGAGTTGCTGTAAGTCACAAAAAGTTGGCTCCTACATGTCCATTACATAATTCATAAGCATCCTATCATCACTGTCCACATTGACTTAATGCTGTTGACCACCATTCAGACAACATGAAGAGAGTGTAACAACCTTTTCAGAAAAGTACAAGTACAGACCTGCAAGTAAATTTTTTGCTGATGCCTCCAGGGACAAGAAGGAATCATACTATTTATGTTTGTGTCTAGCAACGGTACTGCAAATTTCACCTCCTCTGGCTATGCTAAAGTTCAAACAAAAGCCAAAAACAATAGTATTATTGTATTACCAGCATTCCAGTCAACTTACAACAACTTGATGGTAATAAAGAACAGTTTTAAGCTTTGAAGAGTACCTTTTCAGTACCTGAAGTTAAGCTCATTTCTATTCCCTACAACATGAGGAGAACACATATTATAAAATTCTACTCTCATTAGCAGGAGAAAGACAAGACACGATGACAAAGAACTAGGAAAGGAATAAAAAGAAAAAATTTCAGAAATAAAATTGCAATAAGACGCCATTTGCTAAATCCTCGTGGAAAATTGCAAAGAAGGCTGGGAGAGACTTCACTTCTAGGACCCACGGACTACAGGGAAGATCAATTCCCTATAAAGAAGCACAGGTCATATGAACACAGCCTTACACCACAATATAACTTAAATGCAGGAAGGTACTTTCGAAGTGAACTTTAGTATGGCATCCAAATGCCACAATAACTATGTAGCCTAAAAAGGTTACATATGATCTTATCAGTTCGACATTGTCTGCTCTGTCTTCGTATCTGATTCTGTCATTGACCTTTCCCTTCTACTTTGGTTATAGATGATCCTACCAGACAGATTCGCTGGAAAGAGGCTCAGAGCAGTAGGTGATCTTTCAGTAGCAGTCGTAAAGTCATCAGTCAACCCTGAGCAGGAACAGTGACAAATACATTGGAGTACAGCAAGACCCCAGATATTCAATACGTGGGGTCTTCAACATGTTGCAAGCAAGCAAAAACTGCAGTTATATCAAGCCAAGTGGTCAAATATTCTAATGAACGAATATTTCAAAAGAAAGAACACTTAGGGCCTTATTGGTAATGGTAAATGGAATGGAACTTGAACCCCTAGGTATCAAGTCCCCTTCCTTTGTGTTTAGTGAAGATTTTAAGGGGAAAGAACTTGATATTTGGGGGTATCAAGTCCCCCGGAATCCAAGGAACTTGGCTACGGGCTTGGCTACAAAGGGTTTGAATAGGCTTGGCTACGGTTACAGGCTGGGATTCCCCGCCCCGATGAGGCCCCGACCCAAACCAGGGAAAAATCCCGCCCACGGGGAGCAAAATATATCCCGGAGCAGGGACAAAGACAGGGCCGGGGAAAATTTCGGCCTGTTCCGTTTTTTGTTATGAATTTTTTAGTAACACTATATAAAGGGTGTTTTTGTAATATTACTACCTCCACACTCTTAACTACGAAAGCTACTCATTAGCACCACCCCCCCATAGGCCGCTCAAACTCTATCTCTCCTATCAGCCTCCTCACTCTCTTTCTTCCCCCAACCCGGTCTCTCCTCTCCTCTCTAGCTCCTCTCCTCCTCTAGCACTTGCACTGTTCTCCTCTCCCTATGCTCTTGCTCTTTTCTCCTCCCCTCCGTGCACTCGCTCTCTTCTCTCGCAGCACCACCGCCCGCCACCGAAGCCCTTCTCTCCTCAATTGTAGTCCTCCCTCCCTCGCCGCCTCCTTGCTTGCCTTCCTTCCCTCACCTCCTCCTTCTTGCTTGCCTCATGCCGCCTTTCAATAATATTTGGACTTTGGATTTCTGGGCTTTGAAATTTAACTTCATGGATAGCGAGGATGAGGCGGCCGGGGGTTATCCCCTGCCCACGCCCGCCCATTGCCAACCCTAGGTTTCAAGTCTCCAACCACCAGGGATCTACATTAATCTCAAGAAATAAAAGAAAAATACCCCAAAATTTATCAATGAGTAGATATCCATGAGTAGAGAGAGGTTGGACAGTGCTGCTCCACCATCACCAGCAACAAGGAAAAGGACGGCCACCCTTGTTGGGTACTAGAGTAGATTTATTCCGCCGTTGCTCCACCGTGAACCGGAGACAAGAAAGACGATACAGCAAAGAAGATAGATCGGTAACCGGAGATGGTTGTTTAGCTATCAGTAGGGGAGAGAAAAGGATGAGAGAGCGACGGTGATTGCATAGGCTAGGTTTGGGGGGTGGATGTGTGTCGCTGAAGGTGACTTCTGGCAGGTGGTTTTTGCATTTTATTTTATTTTTTATAGATATTTTGTTATATTATTGTAATTAATAGTCGTATTATTATTGTTATTGTTATCATTATTATTATTGTTGCTATTATTATTTGATAGAAATTATTAATATTATCATTATTATTATTATTTGATAGAAATTATTAATATTATCATTATTATTATTATTTGATAGAAATTATTAATATTATCATTATTATTATTATTTGATAGAAATTATTAATATTATAATTATTATATAGGTTTACTAAAAATTGCAAACAAAAAAGGTATTTATTAAAAAACCAATTAATTACAAAAAAAAAAAAAAGTACAAGTCTCAATTTCTAAAATAAGGTGACAAGCTCATTTTTTTAATAAATCAAATACTACGGAAAAAAAAAGATAACTTATAATAACATATAACATTTGAAAAATAAAACAGGTTTGATTCCATTTCATAATTGCTAGCCAAACAACGATTGGAACTTGATTCCATTCCATTTTGGTTTTGCTCACCAAACACTTGAGCTCAGATTTCAAATCCTATTCCCAACCCCCACGTATCAAGTATTGATTCCTTTCCATTCCACATTTTCTCACCAAAGAGGCCCTTATTTACATCATTTGGTGCAAGATCCTAGATAGTCTGAGGAAACTTACAATCTTCCTCCAATTGCCAACCCAAAAGAAAGTACCATTCCTAACTGTATTGGTCAACCAACCAGCTAAATACAGCAAGTTGTCTATCATAAACATACAGGGCCAAGTGCCTTCTGCTACGACTAAAACAAACTGAAAAGAGAACTCCTAATTTGCTTCCAATCTCTACAGAACAATCGACTGGATCTAAAGAAAAACAGCATCATCTAAATATCATTAACTTTTGAAAATCAATCCAGCGGCATCAAATTATACAGATGCACATGATAAGTTTTAAAGAGGAAAAAGATGAGATGGTGTTCAAAATGTTGAAGCATTGTTATTCAAGACTTCCAACTAACCTAAAATTGACAAATGGTTAGGTTTTGACTTTAAGATAAAACTGTGCAACAACAGGAATCAACTCTCCAACAATGAACCCTATATATCGAGCACGCAACTAAACAATGCCATAGCATATTACATAGGCAATATACAGTAGTATCTACTGTATACTTGAAATACATAATTTGTTGCAAATGAGACACAGAAAGAGAAAACATAACATTTTTCGGCCTTATACAAATGTAGCCGCTCATTTTATGGGACTGCAAGGGCAATCCTCAAACAGCAAACAATGAGGAACGAGCAATTATACATACAAAAGCAACCTTTTGGGCCTCGCACGAGATCAGAAACTTTCTCAGGACAATGAAGTGAACTTTTATCAATGGAATTTGAGGCCACAAGCACACAAATACCATAGATGAGAACAGGTAACCACTATGAGTCAACAGGGGAAAGGGGGAAACAACCTAACCACAAAAATTACATAATCAAAGGAAAGCATAATTTTTTCTATAAATGAAATAGAAATGCAAAAGCATAATATCATATCCCTCCCCATGTCATACACCTTTAAAGATCTAAATTGGTAAACCACAACCTCACAATAGGTTTCTAGTTTCTTACACGGTGTTATGAGGAAATGTCATAAAAGTTTTATATATCCTCTTCAGAACACCAAGTTTGGACTGGAAGCCAAAAGTGTGATTGGTATTGCATTCTCTGCCTCAGTATGACTATTGAAGTAGACTTCTCAAAACTATAATTAAACAAAGCTAAACAGAACCATCCATAAATGTTTAAGTGTGAATCAAATATAGAAGGAGAAGGCTGACAGTTAAAACAAGCATCAAAATTAGATAACCCATGAAAGGAACTAGCAATAGTTATGCAACAAAGGAATCATCACAGTCTCAAGCAAAGGAAAGTCATAGCAATAAGAAGAATAAATGTATGTTTAATCATTAATTCTTCAATCAGCATTACCTCCCTGGACAATATAGTGCTAATTTCAAACTTGACCCGATCATCATCAACGGCTCCAACGCACTTCCTCTGGTAGGCTGAATAAAGTTCCCTACATGATAACAAAAACAGAAAAAAAAAACAGAAAGTTTACTTCATAACGAATTACAAATCCCTTCAATGAGAGATAAACATTGAGCAACTAGAGGGCAGCAGAATTTAACCTCAGTTGAAGAATAAGCGATAATAATCTAGAGGGGTCTCTACTGTTCCAATTGCTTAATATTTGCAAGGGTGACTTGGTAGAATCACCTCCAAAACCTCCATCACCGGCCATCAGAAAGGGAGGAAATTTTTCATCATCAGGCCCGAATATCACATCAGGCGCAGATAATGGACTCTGCAGATTGTACATGACATCCCCTGTTGAAAACACCAACATCAAACCCAATTCACACGAGCAGAGAGAGCGGGAGGGAGGGAGCATAGCAAATGCAAAAGCTCGTACATTTGATATAATCGAGGCAAAAGGGAATGAGCAAAGTGAAACGATCGAGCCAAGGCTCGTTCTTAGAGCCGGACCACATCTGGTCAACCTGAAGAAGGTTCATAAAATATGATGAATTTAGGGTTTCGGAGGGTAGAGATGAAAAATGGAAGAAAACCCTAATTTGAATAAGGGGGTGAGGAAGAGGGAGGAGATAGATGAGATGATTACCTTGAGAGGGAAAGGGGAATGGGAAAGGAGGTAATTCAGCTGAGCAGAAATTATGGGCGGAAAACCGCTGTTTGCCATAGTCATCCTCTCAAACAATTCCAAGCTCTGCTGCTCAAATTCTCTACTCAAACACTCATCAAACTTCGCTTAATTTTGCTCCCAGCTTCGTAATACTTTCTTGCTAAAACAACCCCCCCCAATGGCCTTTTGGTAAAACAATAATAATAATTATCCTTAAAAATATATTTTAAAAAAGGTTTATTTCAATCATTTTTTAATGACTAAGGTAAGTGTCATATTTACATTAGATTTCAAACGAAGCTACTTGTTATTTTTCGGAAGTTATATTCATATTTATATACTTTATGCTTCATTTATATTTTATACATGGGTTTTGCCTTTTTGGTCTATTTCTACAACTTTCTAGTGATCCGGACCCGATTTTTAGTCATATTTTTAGCTCAATGCTATTTTGAATCTATGTTTCTAACTTCCTTATTGAAAAAGCTTTCCAATGGCATATTATAAACCCAATTATGTTGAGCAACGGAAAAGATATGAGTCGAAAAGTAAGAAGGTGCGGCGACGAACATTTCTTTAGTCACTAAACATGTTTTTTTCCCACAATTATGAAGCAAGAATAATGATGAAATAATTAAAAACTATACTCAATGAGCTTTCCGACAAATGAAGAATCGCATCATTTGTACATCGGACGAGGAAGTTATGACTCGAATTATTTTGACGCATGCCTTCCAAAGAACCAACACGGGCAGCCCGTGTCTATTGACACGGCCTCGTGTTGGAGGTAAGCTTGCCCAAAGCCTTTGTATCGAGAAAGGGCAGCCCGTGTCGGTGGACACGATCCGTTTTCGGCGTTTCCATCAAGTTTTCATGTGCTAGCAGCCAACACGAGCAACCCGTGTTGATGGACACGGCTCGTGTTGGAGGTAAATTCCGACGAGACGATTCGTTTTTGACGTTTTCAGCTCTTGGTTGCCTCTTAATGGCTTATTTAAGCTTATTTTCACTGCTTTTCGAGGCATCCAGATCCCGCATCCATCCATAGTTCATCCACCACTCATCCATTGTCATTATCCTACCTTCATCCACATCAAGCGGAATTTTGAAGATCGAAAAAAAAAAAAGAAAGAATGAAGCAAGTTGCGTGGTTTCCATTCGAAGTCGAGAGATTTAAGTGAAGTACTTCAAGTCTATCATCTTACTTCTTTGTTTATTGCTATTTGGGGTTTGATTTCCATGTATTGGATCATTTTTATTAAGTTTTCAATAAAAATGTGTGAGTAGTTTAGTTTTTCTAGGGATTTGTAATCCAAAACAATGAAGTTTGATTAGGCTTTTATAATTTGTGCTTGAATTCTGATTTTGAATCAACAGATGGTTGTGTTTATCATGTCGATGAGTGTTTTGAAGGCCTAGAATACTTGTAATTTGAAATTAATCTATCATGTACTCGAAAAGTGAAATAGAATAATCCGACAACTAACTATTCCTACCTAGTTTATGAAATTTGAGAAAAGAATAGTAAATTAGGGGATCACTTTGATAATTTAAAATCTTTAACTTTGATTAACTTGAAAGGCATACGAAAGTTGTTTGTTAAGTTAATTAGAGCAATTATATTAAGTATCGAAATAGCGGTAGAATTTTGTGATTATCGATCCTTAATTTGATTGAAAGAATGATTGCGCGTATTATATTTAAATAATCAAACTCATTGCGTTAGAAAATCAAACCCCTAGATGTTTTTACTTATTGATTTAAGTCTAAATTAATTTACTCGATTAGTATTTAGAACTAGTTTAGAGAAGTAAACTCCAAAAATATGATTTTCTTAGCAATAAAGTAGAGGGCTAGTTTAGTGTGTTGCTAAACCGAATCCTTGTAGGATCGACCTCGATTAGTTACAACTTATATACTCGTGTGCTTGTGGCATGTCAATTAGTTTTTTGTTTTATTTTTTAAAGAAAATAGTTAAATTTACTAAATATTTTTTTAGAAATAGTTAATATAAATAGTTAGTACAAACAAATAATCCAACAATAATTAATTCAATCAGCTTAATGGTTAACAATTAATTGTGAAACAGAACCTACATTATTTTATTTTTTCCAACATATTACTAACTATGTCATATTTCACTATTATATAATTTATTTATTTATTATTATTATTATTGGGGTTATTAACACTTTAATACCCCGTATTATTGATAAATGATAAAAAAAGTCCCTCAAGTATCGAAAATAATAAATTACTACCATCGAGTATCGTATAATGTTGTTTAATTGAAAAAGTTTCATTTTATGGATTATATATATATACCATACAAAGTAACTTTATAACATTATATGATATATGAGGGTAGTAATTTATTATTTTCGATACTCGAGTGATTTTTTTATCATTTGTCGATAATACAACGTATTAAAGTGACAATTTTTCTTATTGTTGTTATTGTTGTTGAGATACAATAGATAATTTTTTTATTTTCCTTTCTATTTTGCCTCCATTTTTTAAAACGATTTTTTATTTTACAAGGCTTTTTTAGGATTCAAAAAAATTAACAAAAAAATCGAAAACAATAATTACTTGCTATAATATAGGTTATCAGGTTATTGAGATGTATTTCAGACAGAAATTAGGACATAATGACATATTAGATTTAACAAATAACATAGTGGTAGGGTTTGAAAAAATAAAAAGATGGTGATTTGAAATAAGAACTCAGTAAGGCGTTGTTTGGTATGTAAAACCTGGAATGTAATGAAATCAATGAATAATATGTGAGAGGTTAAATACGTATGGAACTTGAATATTCTCTTCAAGTGTTTGGTAGATAACATGAATAGAATCAAGTTTCAATTCTTGTTGTTTGGTTGTTACCATGTAATAAAATCAAAATTATTTTATTTTTTAAATTATTTTATATCGTTGTAAATTGTTGTTATTGTTATTAATAACAACAATATTAATAATTATTTATTATTATTATTATTATTATTATTATTATTATTATTATTATTATTATTATTATCATCATCATCATCATCATCATCATCATCATCATCATCCTCATTTGATTCAATAAAAGTTGAAGCTCATTATCATATTTGATGATAATTGAGTCTTATATTTATTTAATTTTTTTAATTAACTATATTGTAATTTTTTCAATGATTAATAAATTTTATTTATAATTATCGGTAAACCTATTTTCAAACTATAACGTTCTATCAAATAATATGACCAAAAATATATATAATAAATAATAATAATAATAATAGTAATAATAATAATAATGATAAAAAAACAACAACAAAACATTAGCCTATTTCCTATATTATTAAAAAATTTGGGGGATTCAAATTTCCTTGTTTTAAGAGAAACTTGAAACTTTTAAATTTCAACTTACACCTTCAAAATACCCCAACTAAACAAATGAAAAAAAACTTAAAATTAGAGAAATCAAGTTTCATTCCAATTTTGTCTAACCAAATAATATTGAGGACTTGTTCTTTTCATGAATAGATCTCAATTTCTCAACCATTTTAATTTCATCCCACTTCTTCACTCTGCTTGAAATTCTCTTTACGAACAAAATCAAATACAATTTACTACTTCACATTCCTTCCCACTCCAAATTTTTTCACTATTTTATATGAAAAAACTAAATTTTTATCCCCAAATTATGTGTATATATTATAATTTATTATTAAAAAATATATTTATATACCTTGGGTATATAACAAATTCGTGGTTAATCATATATTACTGTTTAGGAAGGGCAATTGTGGGAACCGTTAGCTTTCATATTAAATTCTCCCATAATTGCATTTTTTTCAACTATGATAATTGACTTTAATAGCAATTGTTGATTATATTAGAGTGATATAGGCGCTTGATGATGAAATAAATCACCGGTTATGACCTGTAAGCAGTGATTTAGGCGCTTGATGATGTAGTAAATTACTAGCCATAACATGTAATTAGTGACCTACAGTTATCTCACTACAATATTACATATTGCTCCCTGAATTTTTTCATTATATTTTGCTTATTTTTCTATTTTTCATTTTTGGTTGATTTCTCTCTTTTCCAACGGTGTGTCTTATACATCCATACCCAAAGCTCTCAGTTCCTATATTTCTTTTATTTTTTGGGTGCAATTCAAGCAATTCTCATGGGTGTGAATTAGTTATCTTTCCATTTATTTATATCTCCCAGAAACAGAAAAAAAAACAAAAAACAGTAATGGCCATGACAAGACCAGAAAATCAAATCATCTTCGATTAAACTTGAACTAACGTGTTCTCACTTTTCTTCTCTCTCATATCTTGATCTCTTATGACATATTTTTACTAATTTTTTTGAAAGTCAATGAAAGTAGGGGATAAAAAGCAGAGCATTCCTTGAAAGAAAAAAATAAAGAATAATAACTTTTTAACGGTGAATCAATGATATTAGAGTTTTTTTATATGACATATAACAAGCCGATAAGAATCACTATATAAAAGAGAGAGACATGGTACAAATGAGTGGAAAGATAAAAATTAATTGTTCATGTTAATTGACTGACTAGCTAAACAGTAAAAGAAACAAATGATTTAGATTAATTACACACGATTAAAAAGTTCTCAATTATGGTAAAATTTGTATAAAACCACTGACAAAATAGTTACTTTATTAACATAACATTTCTTTTTTTAAAAAAAAAGTTCCTACTGACTTGGATGGATAGCAACAGCCCAAGCCAAACAATACCGGGCTACAAGTATAGAAGCCCAATTCTAAGAGGCCCGTCTACAGCAGCTAACCCTAGTTTCCACTCTGTACAATATAAACGGATTTTACCTTCAATCCTCAAATCCTGGGTTTGTTGGTTCTCCTTCTCTCTCTCTCTCTCCAATCTTTGCATCTTCAAATCCATTCAATATATTTTTTTTTTCAATCTTCTTCATCCGCTCTCTCTCATCTGAAATTTATGAAGGGGAAGAAATCAGGTGATGAATTGGATTGAAACTCTCACGACGGTCGTCTGAGGCACTCACCAGTGTCTACTTTGATGTTCTAACAATCCAACTCTGATGCTTCCTCCTCCTTCTTCCTAATGACCTCTATTCTGAACTTCGTTTTTTCTTTATTTTTCTTCGTCTTCTGATTTAACTCAAAAGTTTGATATTTTTTATGCGATTTTTGTGGTTGTCGACGAGCATGATGATGAAAATTCATACAAAACCGACAATTCATGAATGGAATACGATTACCTCCTACTCATACTGAATGCTCCTCCATCTTTTCGTAAAAAATTGCTTTTTTGATTTGTCAAATGCGAGCTTGTAAATCTGATCACTATTGGCACGATCTGGAATTGTTGACTCGTTGGATGAGATCGAGGAATCGGTCGCTGAAATTAATTAATTTACTAATCAAAGTCCCTTTCATTATAAATGCCTTTCGATTGGAGTACTTTTTTCTGGATTGGTTTTCTGCTTTGTTAATTAATCCAAACGTGTGAAATTTTAAAAGATTTATACAACTGAACTAACTACACTACTCGTTCAAACGTGACTTGATGCAATCCTTTCCAAAGATAAACATCTTTTTTAACATAATTATTGAATATCTTCGAGGATATTTTTACATATATAATTCTATTGGCAAATCAATGTATTATTTTCTTATACCAGGAAGCTCCATTATTAACACTAGTTCCATTTATGCCACCTCAAAATATTAATTGATTCATACAAAGTACTTTTCCTTGGAAGAATTGACAATGAATCACTACCTGTTTGTTTCAATTCTTTGAATTTCGATGAATTCCGATAAAAGAAAATCAATTATCTAAAACTTACATATCTAAGATTGTTTGATGTATAATAAAATATAAGTTAATTGAAGTTATGACGGTGGGAGAGAATATCATTAAGCCATGGCTTTGATACAACTCAAAGTGGATATAGATTAAGGAGGCGTATCATCATCGATGCCATGATCCAATATCTGGTAATATGATAATGCAAGTAGTTTTAAAAAGTCAAATACTTGTTTATTTGGTTGAATGAATGTGCTGAAAAAGAACATGTAACACGTTGCTGGGTTGCTGGAATTTGTACAGTGTTGTTTTATCAATCCAATCTCAACTGCCGCCATTGTCTACTTTTATAAGCAATCCAATCATCCAGATTACAATAAGAGGCGCTATCAAGCATCCTTCAACCCTATAACTGTACCTTCTTTCAACTCATCCATTTCCAAATTTTACCCAACTCATACTTTGATGCCTTCTTCTCTCCTTCTATCATCTGTCTTTGGTTGAGTAAATCCTTTTTGCGATTTTGTTATACTTGTTAGACCCGATAAAATTTTAACAGTATAACTAATTCTCTAGTAAATAGTTTAAAATTTTAATTGAAATATACATATTTTCATTGATAGGTAGAACGTATTTTAGTGTTGAACAGTTTTATAAGCTTGTAAATTACAACCAACAAAATTTCCCCAATTTAAAGAATACATTTGAGATTACGTACTGAAAAGTTTCACATCATACATAGGAATTATAAAATAAATTGAAAAAGTAATATGAAAATGGTTGAAATCGAGATAAATTGATCATATCAAGATGTATCATCGAAAATGTTAATATTTTCAATGATGCTTACATGTTGTTGAGTATTTATGATACGATAGTAATTTATTGGTGAGAATTAATCAATCATTCAAAAGAGTTATAATTGAAAGCGTCATTATATAATGAGATCATCATCATATATCAAATAAGGGAAAGATGTTGAACTCTATCATTTTATTCCCAAATAAAAAAGCCAAATATTATCATCAATAGTTGGGAAAAAAGCCAAATATTATGATCAATAGTTGGGATAAGATGACCAGGGAAGATTGAATAATATCATGAAGTAAAGAGAATAACAAAAACAGGCAGGTAATAATTATTTTCATGTCATTTTATGAAGTTTTTAGATTTTTTTGGGTTGTCATAGAGTTATGAAAACATACATTTAGCACTAATAAAAATTTAAAGTAGAGTTAAATTCGGATTGGAGAAAGTGCACATTGTTTTTATTTTACGATAAATTTAAATTTATATTAAAATTTAATTTAAACAATAAAAGTATAAAATTGAGAAAATTTATATTCGAATTTAAAATTTAAACAAAATTCATAACCATACACATTTTTTGAATTGAAAAAATTCAAATAATTAAATCAGTTCTATTTTTGCCAACTGATTATTAAAAAAACATAACCACATAATTTTTCAAAAATATAAATATTATGTGTTTACCGAGATTCTGGTTTTGTGGTGATGTGGAAGATTATGGGCCGACGTGTTGAGTACCATCCAATCAGTTGACACGTTTCCATTTTAACTTAATCACGGCAATGACGTCACATTTGTAAGACTTTTACAAGTCAATTACTTCATTTTTTGACATTTCAATTCAAATTTTACACAAAGTCAATGAGCCCCTGACATGTCCCCTAACTTGTCTTTATTGTCTTACTTCTCAATTTACCATTTTCTCCTTGGATTTACTATTTTGTTTGGTCCATACAAGAATTTCCTTTCATTCTATCCAAAAAATAAAATAAAATTGCTTTCATTATTTCATTTCAATGCACTTTCTGATTTTTATCCTCAACAACGAAAGAGAGTAATGGGTGCACTTTCTAATAAAATGTTAATTTTAATTTTATATTTGATAATTAATTTTACAAGTTTGTTAAATTTTTTAATGACATTGAATTTTTAAAAACAATCATTTTAAATATACTTATAAAATAGACATTAAATTGACCGTTATATGACGTGACATAATCATATGAATATCCTAATAATAGAAAAATTTTAAAAATAAAATCAACCAATGATAATGTACTATTAGTGTACTTTTGGTATATACTTTTTTTTTGTATAAATGAGTCACAAAAGGCGATACTTATATAATACCAAAAGGAAATTAAACTCGAAACCTAATGTACTCACGACTTCGATCTTAACCAAGTAGGTCATGATCTCATTAGTTTTGGTATATACTTTATGGATGCAAGTATTTTTTTTGGATAAATTTTATTAAAAATTTTATTTAAAATTTTAAGTCACCTCGACGAAAATATTCGAAATTTTTTATTATTATTATCCACTAACACTAAAGGTTTGCAAATTCTTAAATGCTCCCGATAACATATACTTTCATGTGACACATTATTTATTTAGGCCCATAAAATCCTTTATTTTTCCTTCCGTCCAACCATATGTTAATAGATGGAAATGAGCATATACTCCCAAGTGCATGTAAGATGTTATGTTCATTTATGTTATTTTATGTTTGTTCATTTATGTTCGTATCTTATACCCATTTATGGTCATTTATGTTTATTTATATTCATTTCTTTTCATTTTTCTACTAATGTGCGTTTTGTAAATAAGTTCGAACAAGCTGCTAATGATAATATTTTAGTGTAATCTATAATGTAAAATATAATGAGTGTCCATTGAAAATAAAAAACATTAATGTATAAAACCAGTGGAAATAAACTTTGAAAATAGGGGAAAAAAGACAATGACCTCTGGTTTAGATCTAAAAGTCTAAACCCAATGGGGTAAGGGCAAAAGAGTAAAAAGGAGGCTCTATATGTCTGACAATCAACGTCAGAGTCAGAGAGAGGGAAATAAGGGGCCACGAAAAGGAGAGGTGGGTGAGGAGAGAAGGCCGGTGAAGTGAAGTAATAATCAAGTGAATTCCCACTTTTGTCCCTGAATTTCTCTCTCCTCTTACCGGTTCCAAATCTTATCATTCCCTCCACCATCATCAGTATCATCATGAACCTGATCAATCAATAATCAATAATATATAATAATCCCACTCCCAAAAAAACAAAAAAGAAAAAAGAAAACCCACCAAATAAAGGTGACAATCAAATCAAACCAAACCAAACACTCCCTTACCAACGGCTGCTTTTAAAACCTTTCACTATTATTTTAAAACATTTTAATCGTTTATTAAACCTCCCGGTATTTAAACCCCGCTGCTTTCGTCAAAGTTAAACTAAAACCCCGTCCCGCAGGTCAGACAGACGGACCACTTCTCTCTCTTCCTCATTCAACTCAACGCGTCTTCTATTCAAACCCTATCTACCCCTTCTTCTTCTTCTTCTTCTTCTCTTTCTCTACCCCCAAATTCTCTCTCCGGAGTACGCCAATTGCAGAGGATTGATAGAAGCGGAGATCAAACTGAGGAATGGGAGCGGCGTGTTCGGCCGGAGCCATGGGAGGCAGAATTAGCTCAGAGGAGTACTCTGAGCACCAGAAATCGGAGTTGAAACCCAAGAGCAAGTTGAAGACTGCACGGAGCTTCGGGAGGTTGAAAAGGAAGAATTTGAAGCCCTCCGATCCTCAATCTCCCTCGCCAGCTAGGTCCGATTCCGTTGGATCGCGGTTTTCCTTTTCTAGGGATTTCAATTCTTCCTCTCCTCGTCGTTCCGGTGATGACAAGGTACTCTCTCTCTCTCTCTCTCTCTCTCTCTCTCTCTCTCTCTCCCGTCCTTTTTTGGATGAAAATTGAGTGATTGATTGGGTTCTTCCCTCCTTTTTTGGGGAAATTCGAAATAGGAGCAAAATTGTTAATTTCTCCAATTTTGGAATTCAGCACTTGTTTAGTCAACTAATTTGGCTGTTACTTTTACCCGATGACAATATGAGGGAAAACCTTTTATTGTGCTACATAAATTGAGGGAAGCTTTATTCTTCTTTTCCTAGCGCTTTTACGGTAAAAGTGTTTCTTTTGCATTTTGCTGGATATTAAGAATTGTGCTAAGGTTTTCCCCCTTTTTGTGATCGAATTTAAAGCTAAGAATTCATTTAAAAAGAAATTTGGCATGTGTGGATGATATTAAGGAGTTTTTTTTTTTCCTGGTATAATGGGTGGCACAGCATGATTTCCCCGGATCTTTGATCATATATTGACCAGAATTGAGCTAATTATTGACCCACGAAAGATAGAGCTCTTATAGCAGGTTTTATTCCTTCACAATACTCGAATTTGAGATCTTGTTAAGGGGGACAAATAGCGAACCACTTTATCTATATTTTTGGATACAATGGCATGAAATTAAACCCAAGTATTTAGCGACAACTTGAGGAAATTTTACCGGTTTGAACTAAATTACGCCCACTATTTGGAGAGGGATTTGAAGTCAGTCAAATGGCTAGCATTTTCTTCGTATTTGGCGGGCAATCAAGTGAAATAGAGTATAGTGAATTGTTGTCTTTTGGGTGAAAGTGGTATGTCTTTTCTGCTTATTCGTCCTTTTTGTTCATTCTTCAGAGATTTAACATTATTTCGCTCCATTGACTTTCATTTTTAGATGCCACAAAGAAGCTCATTTCTTGGGAGAGCAAGCGTTGCTGGCCTGGAGAAGGCTGTGGATATGTTAGATGCACTTGGAAGTGGGATGGCGAATTTGAACTCCAGTGGATTTTTGACAGGCAAAATACCCAAGGGCAACAAAATTTCGATATTGGCATTTGAGGTTGCAAACACAATTACCCGGGGAGCAAATGTCTTGCATTCTCTCTCCAAGGAAAATGTCAAGTTCATAAAGGATGAGGTTATTCCATCAGACGGAGTTGGGAGCTTGGTTTCTACTGATTTGAAGGTGTTGCTTAGTTTAGTAGCCTCAGACAAAAGGTGGTTATTCCATCGGATATTTCAGTACAGTATTTTATTTGTTTGCTATATGTTGCGATATCTGATTCCACTCTGTTGGTTTGCAGGGAAGAACTAAATGTCTTTTGCAAGGAAGTAGTTAGATTTGGAAACCTTTGTAAAGACCCACAATGGCATAACTTGGATCGGTTTTTGCAAAGTAAGGTAGATGTTCTATTTTGAATAAAAATGTGGCTATGGCGATCATTTCTAACTCAGTTTGTATACCATTTCAGACTGGATTCAGAAAATTCTGTATACAAGCAACAAAGAGAACAAACAGAAATGAAAATGGACGAACTGGTGACATTGGCTCAGCATACTTCTGTAAGTTTGGGACTTGTACTGTCTTCAGCTATTGATTCTTTTGGCCAACATCAACTATTGGAAGAACCAACAGATTCTAGCCACAGCATTTTGAATGTTGGGCCTTCCAGTCTTTAGATACACTATTTTTTAAAAAGTTATTATGAATAGGCTTGAGTGTGTGCTATAATCTATAGTAATGACTTTTGGTTTCACATCTGGACTGGCTGTGCTCCATTTGATCTGAAGAATGCTTTCTGTTTCTGTAGGAATTGTATCACGAGTTGAATGCTTTCGATCGATTTGAACAGGACTATCGGCAGAAGGTTGATGAAATGAAATCCTTAAATTTACCTCGCAAAGGTTAGTGTTGTCCTACTTATAACTAATTTTGAACATGAATTGTCATTTGCTTCTTATGCTGTGGTGCCTGTAAGGGTTTCGGTGGTTTGTATTTATCCCCATACAAGTTACAAGTGCTGCCCATTGTCATTTTCTTTGTTGCGTATGAGAAAGTTCTTCTGTGCTGATTACTTTTATGTTAGCATGAGGCAGTAATATCGGTACTTGGTTGCTTTATTTATTCTGCTTAATTGATTTTACTTCAGTCTAGGGCATGAATTCATCGTGATTGTTGTCTTCTTCTTAATTTTAGGAGAGCATCTCATGATGTTACATGATGAGTTAAGGCAACAAAAGAAAGTGGTAATGGCTTTGAAAAAGAAATCTCTATGGTCGAGAAAGTTGGAGGAGGTACTCTACAACTCTGCCTTTTTCCCCCTTTAAATGTAGTCACATATTGAACCTTAACAAATTGCAGTTGTTTATCATTTCCATTTGACTTGCCATCTTTTGGTAATTGTGTTGCTTATGTTTCTTCTCTGGTTATTGTGTCTTACCCTACTTGGAGTAATTTTGGTGCATTTATTCAATTTGTCTATGGAATTTTGTATCAAAAATGTCGTAACCTGTAAAGTTTTTCCCCAATGTGCTTGTGGTCTCTCTCAAACAGCCTCTTTGCTTGCAAGGGTAACTACATCTAGATGGCAAAATTACCGTGGATGCTATTTTGTCATTGTTCTGTGAAATTGCTAATTTCTAGTCAACATTGGGCAAACAAAAATTGGTGGCAACGTAGTTGCCTAGCATAACATGGAAGAACTTCTGTTCGTATTCTGGTTCTGTACTCCACTATGAATATGAGTGTTGCTGTTCTGCTGATGTTGATTGCTTACAGTTTCACAAATCTCTTTTCCTTTGCCTTACTGTTTTCAATTTCTTTTGAAACTGAAGGTTGTAGAGAAGCTTGTTGATATTGTTTGCTTCATACACCAAGAGATTCTCGAACTATTTGAAACAGGTATAAGCTCCGCTACCCATTGATAATTTCTAGCACATAATCACCCATACTATCATGGCCCTGTCTTTGATATAAACATGTTCACATCTCTGAACAAATTGCTTTAAAGATGTTAAATGTCCCTGAATATGTTCCATAATTCAGGGAAGTACTTCTGCAGCATAAATTTTGCAGTATAATCCAAAATTTCTCATTGGCAACCATAGTAACATATGATCATGTGTCAGTCCTCAGAATAAAACTGTGACCTTTGTTCCTTCCAGTAAATATGTGGCATGTCTTCCTCCATGGCAATGGCTCATTCTTGCATTTGAAAGCTCCTTGTTAAGGATATGCTCAGAATGTATAATATCTATGCTCGTCTTAAACTTCTATGGGAACTTTCTTACATTCGTTGACTTCCTTTTGATTGAAAGAGTGATTCAGAATCTTGAAACTGGCCTGCTAATAAAGGCTATCTCTTAAGTTGACAGCATTCGCAAAGGAGATGCATAGTGTTGGTCGTAGGATCAATAAGAACAAGATATGGACAATCCAACAGCTGTTGCCAGAATTCTAATGATTACTGTGAAATGGTGTTTTGCAGGTGGACTAAGAGCTGGTGAAAATGTGGACACAAGTATTCAGAGACTAGGTAGTGCTGGCCTTGCTTTACATTATGCAAATGTTATCAACCAGATAGACAACATTGTGAGCTCTCTCTCCCTCTCCCCCATTCGTTCATTCTTATGTACATACTTGCCTGATGACTACATGATGAGTTAGAGCGTTGATTTCTGAATCGACCGGGAATTGTGTGTTCTCAGGCATCCAGGCCGACCTCTCTTCCCCTAATATACGGGATACATTGTATCATGGATTGCCGATGAGTGTGAAGGTTGCTTTACGTTCTAGTTTGCGGAAACTCAATCCTAAAAATGAGGTACTTTCTCAATATGCTTTTTCAGAATGTTTTTGTCAAGCAAGTAGGCTCACTATGCTTTCCATAGCGTTACACCCCCCCAAAAAAAAAAAAGGGAAAAGCCCTCCAAAAGAATCATAGTATCATACCCCCAACTCAGGTCATGCATCATGTATTTCCTTGAACTTGGTTTTTTTTTTTCCGTCCAAGGAATCTTGGTATTTCCTGGTGAGGCTTGAGTAGTTTCCATTTTTTATAATCCATCTGTTACTTTATTTTTGCTTTATTCATACCTCAGTGTGTCAATACTAACATACTCTTCCGATCCCCAAAAAAAAAAAAAAAACTAACATACTCTTATGAACAAATTTTACTTTTTCTTACAGAGTAATATCCCTCAAATTAAAGCTGACATGGAAAGAATTCTAGAATGGCTTTCTCCAATGGCAGCAAATACTCTCAAGTAAGTTACATTGGCTTTGACCTAACATTTTTAGGCTTCTATTCTTGGCCTTAAAATATCTTATGCTTTATTCGATCAATAAAGTTCTTCTATTCTTGGCCTTAAAATATCTCATGCTTTATTTGATTAATAAAGTTCTTCCACAGTTTCACGTAAGATTCCTTTTATGTATTTACAACCATTGACTTCTTTTTCTTTTGTGAGCAGAGCACACCAAGGTTTTGGTTGGGTTGGAGAGTGGGCAAATTCCAGGTTTGTTGTTGCCTCTTCAACTTCTATAATTCAAAAATGCAGATGCTCGTTGTTTGAGTCTCATTTTGAAGTGTCGTAAGTTCATAGTGGGGCATTTGATGACCTTTATTCTTGTATATATTAAACAGCATTGATTTCAACAAGAAGACAGCGGGAAATAGTAGCTTGATCCGCCTCCAGACCCTTTATCATGCAGACAAGGAAAAAATTGACTCTTACATCCTCAAGCTCGTGACGCTGCTTCATCAGCTTATTAGTGGCGTGAAACGTCAAGACTATGGGCTTAGAACATTGCCACTCCAATCCCCCAGCAAAAAGATCCTCCTAATTAACTCAGCAGTGAAAAAATTTTCATCCCCATATAATGGCAACAAGGCCCTGAGGGTGGAGCTCTCAGAGGATGAGCAGATATTGTTAGAGAGAATAAGCCAGAGAAGATTGATTCCTGGGATAAGCAAAAGTCAAGAGTTTGCCCAAAATGGTAAGAAGATATCCAAATCGTGGAAGTGGAGTAGGAGTATGGAGAGTTCTCCGTATAAGGAGCCGAAGAAAAGTCGTTGTCCTGGGCTCCTTGAGGGTGATGAATTGGATATGAGGAGTGGTGGCCTTGAAGCTCCATTCTGAGCAGCGGAAATATAAGAGATTCAATAATTTCTCTTCATTCTTATGATTCTAATGTAAATAACAACACACGCTGCGAGTTTTGGTATTGTACATACTACATAGATACAGATCTACCGTACATTCAAGAGTTACATATTTTGGAATGACATCTGACTGTTAATAGGGTATATGATGGTGAATATAGTCCATGGCTGTTTGAGATGTTTTTGGGCAGTTGTGAAACTAGACTTCTCGGGTTTTTGTTCCCTTATTTAGCCTGAGGAAATGAAGTTGAATGTCTGTTTGATGGTTTGGGAAGAGATTTTTTTAAGGTTTTGAGATCGGAGGGAACAGTCTAAAGAGTCTCTTTGACTTCGTGATTTTAAGCCAAGTTTGAGGACATTGTGCATGAAGATGCTCATCAGGCTCCATTCTTTAAAGGAAATATCATATAAGATCAAATATTTCATTTGATTAATGTATAAGAATAGCAATGCAGTATATGGTTTGTTCGTTCATTTTGCTCGTTAAAGAAATCATATAAGATTTCATTTGATATATATTAAGAATACCAATGTTGTGTGAGTCGTTTGTTCATTTTGCTTGAACTCAGTTAGCGCACTTGGGAGTGTGAATGAGCGGCTTGAACATTTATACTCCTCGCTATGCTCTACACATGAGAGCCATTTGTGAACATTTGTCCACTATCCTGAGCGGTCGATGAGGTAGATAATTTTATCATAAAAGAAGGAAAATAATAGTAATGAGTATGATATTTTGACTTCAGGTTTGGTTACACAAGGGACAAAGAAGTGACTTAGCAAAAGCCTTGTTAGTCAAGCGCAAACCTATCATGCTTTTCTTCAATGAAGCTTCCCTCCGCTAATGTGAGCTCTTATAAGTCAGGATGGCTAACTTCTAATCCTAATTATGCATCTAATGTGAATTAGGGTATTATTAAACTAACAAGTGTTTAGAGATGTTCAAATGATCAAGGCATTCTTTAACCTAACTATTGGTTGGAGGGTGAAATAAACACATTGTCTAAAGTTATGGTGTTTATGCAAAACCAAGACCACGAAGGGTCTTTTCGAAATTACATACAAAACGCACATAAACATAAATAAAAATGAATATAAGCGAACATAAACAAAAATAAAAAAATATAAACGAATATAAAACAGTAGAAACGAACATAAAAAACATAAACGAATATAAATACAAATAAATTCCGTTTTTAATGTAAATTCGAATAGGCCCTAAAAAAGGTTCCCTCCTCTAAGTAAGCCACTGCTTCAAGGCATGGGTATTAGATGCATCTTGTCTATTATGCAATGGCGAGCCAATGCTTCGAGACATGGGTATTACATGCATCTCATCTATTATACAATGATGAGCTGCTATATTGATTACTTTTTTTCTAAGTTGTTTATTTATAGTGAATGTGAACTTGTATAAAAATCATACTTCCTATATCAAAATATTTCTTCATCATTTTTGAGCTGAGTATCAAAAATATAAAATTTATGATAAATTTGTATAAAATATCAATTTTATCCTAATATTTTATTAAAAATAAAAAAATAATTAATAAAAACAAAATTAATAAAGTAATAATATGTCTTGTGTTAAGAGTATATTTTTCTCAGCTTAAACCAAAACATTCTTTCTTATATGCTTATAAATATTAACATTTTGAAATTAATACAAGCTTATATATATTAGCATAACATTTTTCACTTACAGTTTTTTTTGAGAGAGAGGGATGAGGAGAATGTGTTGGTTTAATTTAATGTTGTTTGCCTTCAAGAATAGGGATCAGATGGTACGAATGGGGGCGCCCAAATGTCGTAACCAGGCATGGGGCGGACACCCATCTCGCATAGTAAGCGAGAAATGACCACTCCTCATATCCCATTTACTGCCTGAAGGATCATACTTCACTAATTGGAAAGGAATGAGTTAATAAAGTATCGGGCATTAGGTTAACGTTCTTGTGTTGCCGATGTGGGAC
The DNA here is from genome assembly GCA_021018815.1 of Talinum fruticosum. Taxonomy (NCBI): domain Eukaryota; kingdom Viridiplantae; phylum Streptophyta; class Magnoliopsida; order Caryophyllales; family Talinaceae; genus Talinum; species Talinum fruticosum. The sequence continues at coordinate 8,432,886 of JAITYX010000014.1, forward strand.
GCTCTGCCTCTTGCTTTCTCGCTCACATCACATCATTCTCATTCCTCGCTTCGCATATAGCTGAAACTACTCATACTTCACTGAGCATTACGCTTGATCCAAGCCTAATAAAGACTTACATACACCTACGCTCATTACTAGTAGTTTTTCATCGAGTTCAATGAATAGTTTTATTGTGTATTTAGTTCATTTCTACGTCTCTTGCCTCTTTATGATTTTTATTGTGCAAGTTCATCTCCGTGGTTTATATAAGCAAAGCGTGTTTAAATAACTAAATATTGTTGCTCACATGAATTTGCTTTAATAAGAGACTATTCGTCTCACCATTTGGTAAACCAAAAACACTACCACGCCCTCTAAAAGGCTCCAAATGTTGGTGACCTTGATCCTGTTTGATTGCTAACATCCGTTTGAGAAAAAAAAAAAATTGTTTCGAACAACTATTTGTAAAAATAACATATTTGTCCAAAAGTTTGAAGAAATTACTATTACTACTACTGTTATTATATCACTATTACTATTATTATTATTATTATTATTATTATTATTATTATTATTATTATTATCATTATTATCATTATTATTATTATTATTATTATTATTATTATTATTATTATTATTATTATTATTATTATTACTACCACGTGATATTATTTTTTGTTTAAATGGAATGTACTAAATATTATATTAGGTAGAAAATGAATATAAATTTTGTAAACATAGTAAGAAATTTATAAATGAAGATAATTTGTATGCATAACATAATATAATTATATTTTAAGAAAATTTGTACATTTATTTAAAAGACAACTTAGACATAAAGGTATAAATGAAATTTTATCAAATATTTTTTCTCAAACAATTAATTTTACCAAACACCTTTTCAAGAACAGGTTAATGTAAACAACTAATTCAAACAGACTAATAGCAAACAAGTGAACAGTGTGTTTGCCGAACAGTAGCGCTTATATTTGAATGTTATGTAAATGAGATTATTTTTATTTGTATTTTTCCAATTGTGTGGAGTGTGTAAATTAAAAATATTGACCGTATACTATTAGAAAAAACTATAATCTTGTGAAATAAAAAAGGCTAAGGGAAACCTAGCAAAAGTGACCCAATTCGAACTAATGACCCAAAATCCAAATCGAACCGAATCCAACCCGACACTTAAAAACAAAATTGACATGACTTGATTTCAAGTGATTTCGCCAAAGTGTTTTGTCTCGTAAGACAAACTTATTGAACCAAATATAAGTTGACCCGAAATCAACCCGACTCGACGCGAAACTCAACCGAATCATAATGACTCAAACATGATGTGAACAGAACATAAACCGAAACTAATTTGAATGACCCGATTATTAGATTATATATCGTGTTTTTCCCTAATTAAACTATCAATTGATATTATTGAGTATTATATTTTAATTAATTATTGAAGTGAGCCTTTTATGTTTAGTGATATGTTAATGAATTAATTGACGTGTTATGGAGTTGGTCTCATATAAATTTTTTGTTTATTGAATATTATATTTCTTTTTATATTAACTGTAAATGCTTATATGTTGAAAATCTGATGTTGTTTCATTTTTTAAACTGAGTGTCTATTTATTTTAGGACTCAATAGGTATGGCGACCACAAAACGAGCCCATATCTATATCCTCATAAGCCTAGCTAGCTTGTTATTGATGTTGGATTTATCTACATATCATATATATGTGATTGTTATTGGTAACTTTTGGACAAAAAGAGCTCCAATTTAGTGACCTTGGTGAGAATAATGAAGGGAATCAGAAGAAATAATAAAAAGTAACTAAATACATGAAAAGGACAACGAGACCGAGTTATATTCCCTCATAACTACCACTTTCAATAAGAATTAAGAAATTTTAATCTAAACCATCTATTATCAATTCAATGAATATTATCATGTCATGTCATCAAACACAACTCCCACCACATTTAGGGACAAACTTTTTCCCTTTGCCCGGATATTCACGTCCGCCGCGACCACCGGATCTCGTGAGATCGATGAGGGCCGCCGGCCACCACTAGGCTCGGTGTCCGTCGACCGTCATCGAGTCCCATGGTGGCCACCATTCGTCCCGCACTCCTAGTGAGCCGGTGGTAGCGTTCGAAGTGTGCTTCCCTCCTCTCTCTAAGATTGCTGGCCGGACATGGTTGAAGCTCGTCGGCTCGCACATCCATAGTTAAATGACGGCCACCACTCGGGCTCACCGGTAGTCGTTGAACCCTACTAGAGTTCTCCGACCACCGGCGACCTCATGGTGGTCATCATCTCTACTTCTAAACCACTTTGCTCTTCCTCAATTTGCGCCGGATCTCCCTCAATTAGAGTTCTCCGAACATCATGACTGGTTTCCGGCAGCAAGAAAACCCTGTAGCTATAGAAAAAAATTAGGGCAAGGTTCAACCTCGTTAGGGAAACAATTAATATCCGCTCTTTATCCATCACTTTGGTCTCCCTCAATTTCCAACGAAGATGGCAATGTTGCGGTGAATATGGCGATGCTCCGACAATGATGGTGGTGCTTCGGCAATAATGGCGGTTCCACGACGACTGTTGTCTAGATGAGAAGAGAGAAAAGGGGGAAGGGGCTAATGAGTGAATTATTAGGGTTGAAGATATTGGTTAATCTCAGTCATTAGATTATAAAAAATAAAAGGTGAAAAATTAAAAGTTCTTAATTATCATCCAAATCTATAGTTCTTATTGGATATTGTCCATATATATATATTATAATTATGATGGGATGATTATGTCTCTCTCTCTCTCACACACACACATATACATATATATATATATATATATATATATATATATATATATATATATATATATATATATATATATATAACTATCCTAATAATAGAATCACCTCAGAAGAAAACATTTTTGTTTTGAGTCAATTCTCAAGTAATAGAAAATTTTAGAAAGTAGTAAATATACTTACGATATAAAAATAAAATATATTTTAAATTATATAAAATAATTATTATATTATTATAAAATTATTATCTAATTTTAAAATTATATATTTTAATATTTATTTCCATTCATAACATTAAAATTAAAATAATTAAAATTTGATACTTATTTAGTTAGAAGGATAATTTGACGCGCAGAAAATCCCAACCACACCGACACCACACCACCGCGGGAAAGATGGAACTTGACGCGCAATCTACAGATCAGCCTCGTTCATATTTCGCTCTCTCATTAACTCACGAACACCCCCACCCCCACCGTCACCTCACCTCCACCTCCACCTCCACCTCCACCTCCACCTCCAAATAACCATAGTTAATTAACCCTTTTTCTCTTAGTCTGCCACCCCTTTATAAACCTCGCCATTTTCCGCAAAGTCAAACCAAAAACCACTCAAAATCTCAAAATCCAACCCTCTTGAAAATTGAAATTAATCAATTGAAATGGCTTCCGCAACCACACCATCAACCTCGTTCCCCTCTCTCTCCTCCGCCTCCTTCCACCGACACAGCTCCTTCACTCGCTTGCCGTCGTCAGCCAGCTTCCGGCGTGCTCCCGCGAACACCACGACCATTGCCATGTCGTCGTTCTACGAGGTGCTGGGGATCCAGGCCGGCGCCACGTGTCAGGAGATCAAGCTCGCGTACAGGAGATTGGCGAGAGTCCTCCATCCCGACGTCGCCGGCGCATCTAACGGCGACAAGGACGCCACGTCGGCCACCGTGGAGTTCATCCGGGTACACGAAGCTTACGCAATATTGTCGGACCCCCACAAGAGGGCTGATTATGATAGGATGATGTTGTTTAAACGACGACGTGTTGGGCACTCCCTAATCAGGCAATGTCAACGAATAAGGGTGGGACGCCGTCGTATTCGGGGTTCTCAGGTTACACGCGCCGCACGTGGGAGACTGACCAGTGCTGGTAGTCTACATATTATTTATTTCTATTTTCGTTTTGGGTGGTTTTATCTTAACGAATTTGGAACATTACTAGTACAATATAGATTTTTTGTTTTGTGGAATACTACATGTACATAAGCTGCCTGAAAAATATTGTACAGAAAAAATTAACTTGCTCAACTTAGCTTGATTTTTATTTTCAATCGTTGATATTTTTCAATTTAGTTAAATATAGCATAAGTTATAAAAGTAACACCAACTATCAAGGTGGTCCTTCCCCGTTTGGTAGGTATTTGCAGCGATTATTAATCGGTGAAAATGCATATTTTTCACTCCACTCTACTAGTTTCCATTCTTTTCCATTTCATTTCGCTCTTATTTTTCATCATAATCATTTTCATTTCATTCCACTTTATTTCATTCAATTCCATTGCTCCGAGTACCAGCACCTTTAAAATTACACTTCATTTCACTCTATTATACAATTTTCTACTTCTCTTAAAAAAATTTCACTCATTCCCATTCTTTTCCACTCCTCTCTCCTCCCAACTCTTTTTCTCACCGAAAAAATAAACCCTTAATATGTTTTACAGTCGAGCCTAATATTTTTTGTATATTAACAGAACGATTTAATTTTTGGTTGAGGTTAATTTTTACAAAGTTGTTGAAATTTAAATTAAAAGCATATTATTTGTCTAATGGAGAAAGTGAAGGACAATTTAAGTAGGTATTTTGAGTATAATCCACACAATGCATGCTGACAAAAAAAGATAAGACATTAACTTCACCAGTTTATTCATAAAATGGCAATAAATTAATAGCAAGTGGTATGAATCTTAAACTAGAAGCCCTTCTTGTCGGATAATGGATAATTTGCTTGTATGTGCCAGCCGTGTACGTAATTAACTGTTATTCGGAGTTTAATTGTTTCTTAACTGATGGATTAGGACTAACGAACTAATTAACTTGTGGATAGACATCTGATTGAGGTTGCTACTCCTACTTTTCCTAAGCTAATTATTTCATGTATCAATCCAAGAAGAAGGAGTGATACTCTATATACTCAATGCGCTTATTCAAAGCAATTACTTTTCTTGGGTAAATTAATATAAACCTAAGTTTTGAGGTCCATTATGAGTCAACTTTGGATCTCCATCTTGAAGCTATAAAAATGTTAAGGCTATAATGAATATATGTGATATGATCAATAAAAAAAGCATTAGTTATTGGGATGAATCAATGTTTAAAAAAAAAAATTCGAAAAAAATTAATTTTTGTCATATAGAAAACTATGGGAGCTCCTACCACATGCTCAAATTTATAGAGTCTCATTCAAAACTCAAGTTGTTATAAAGAAAAAAAAAATTATGGATATAAGAATGAAATATAGAAGGTTTTTATGGGGGTTGTTGGGGTTATAATGTGTTTAAGTATCTTAATTGTTTGCTCCCAATGTTTTAATACAATTTGTTATGATAATCCATTATTTTAAATAAGGAGATATGGAAACTTAATATGTCTACATTATACGTTTAGATTTAACATTTGTGAGTGATTAACTTGAGAAATTATATATATATATATATATATATATATATATATATATATATTACATTGGTTTATTTAATGAATATGTAATTTCTAAGTTATTACTTAGTTATTAACATATTGTTAATTAAAATGATAACGACTTCAATTAAATAAAGAGGAGAATATTAATAGAAATTCCTATAAACTTTAGTTATTGAAATGAATTTTACTTAAATCTTCGTGATCCAAAATATTTACACTCTTAAATTATAAATTCATGGTTAGTTTCATTAAATTGATCAAACATAAAATTACAAGATGTAACAACAAGGTGTCGTGGTGTAGTTGGTTATCACGTCAGTCTAACACACTGAAGGTCTCCGGTTCGAGTCCGGGCGACGCCATTATTTTTCCATCTTTCTTAGAATTCGTCTTCCTCCCCCATTTTCGGGCCGTTCATCCTCACTGTCTCGCCATTTGTGGGCTTTTGCTTATCTCTGCACTCTCAAACTCCCAGCTCGTCTGGGTTCCTTCCCGTCACCGGTGCTCGACACTCAGCAAATGGCCCAAGTGGCAAGAGCGGTGGTGGCCCCGCTCCGGCACCTTCAATTCAAGCATTTTCTTTCTCCTCAAACCACCGCCACTGCCGCCCCTCACCACCTCTCTCTCCTCACTTTCTCGTCCAACCGTCGCCATGCCCATTTCCAACCACGTGGGCTGCGCCTTCATCGACAGCCCGAACTGGCGGAAACTGAATATGAGGTGTCGGAGGGAGAGAAGGCGAAGAAGAGCCGCAATGAGATGAAGCGGGAGGCTCGTCAAGCTGTCCGATGGGGAATGGACCTCGCTTCTTTCTCCACCCCCAAATCAAACGTATTCTCAAGTTCAGTTCGTTTTCCTTTCTTTCTTGAAACTAATGCGAATAATGAAGGTATTCACTATCGAGCAATTTAGCATACCTTTTTATTTTTTGAGAAATTGCAGGGCGGCTGCACTGGAGCGAGAAGTTTTCGAGGCTTTGATGCTTGTAAAGGTATGTACTATACGTTTTCAACTGACCCAGTTTTGGTTTTGGTGGTTTGAATGGGAGGGGCTGGCCTGGATGGAGTTGCACCTAAGGTGTTTGTGTTAATGCTGCAGAAATTAGGACCCGATGTTCGTGAAGGAAAAAGGAGGCAGTTCAATTACATAGGTAATTTTTCCGTTCTTTCGTTTGCTGCGTGGATATATTCCTGCATTGTAATTTTTCCGTTCTTTCGTTTGCTGCGAGGATATCTTCCTGCATTATCAAATGTTCAGGAGTTTGGAGTTTGTTTCCCAATTGTCCTTTTTGTTTTTTTTAAAAATCCCTTTTAAAGGAATTGATTTTAACAGGTTGTTCCCTGATTGTTTTGAAACTATAATCTATGTTTCCAAAATGCAAATCACACTTTTGTAGGTCTCTGCTTTAGTAGAATTCCACATTGGGTCCTTTGTTTTTTGTTGTTTTCAACAGCTGATTGTATGTTTCATGATGATATAGCTTATGAGTTATAAGTATATCTTTATCATCCCCGCATATATATTGGAATGTAATTAACTGAACCCTATGACTTCTTGTTGCTTGCTGATTGCAGTTGTGAGTTGTGATCGCAGTTTGTGTTGAAATTTCTTATATTAAGTTTTCTACATGTCGCAACTTTCATCTACTGTGTAATTTATATTGTTGTATATGTTTTGAGTTTGTGTGATGTTATGGATATGAATATATGATAGTTTGGATGAACTTCATAGGGAAACTGCTTAGGGATGCAAAACCAGATTTGCTCGGAGCTTTGATTCAGGCTACTAAAGATGGTGACCAGAGTAGGTTTCAGGCCTTAGCTGGTTCTATGCAATCAGTTGATGAAGACCCTGAAGAAGAGTTTCATGAATCTGAATCCGAATCTGAGCAGGAGATTGAGGTATTTTATTTGGGCAAACTAAAATATCTGAAGCATTGGTGTAATTCATGTCTCATCTTGTCGGAGTTCTTTGCATACATGATTACTCTTTCATTTCTTGTGAACTGAGAGTGTTAGCTTTCATAGGAAGCACATAAACCTAGGATGGAAATGAAAAGTTATTATGAGGTGCTTTGGGACCTACCACCTTGAATTGAATTCATGGTCATGGTGGCGGCATGCAATAAGAGCTTTGAAATTGGGAAAGAAAATTTGATGAAACTGTAAAAATTGTGTTAACAGTTTGAGGGCTACTGCCTAGACTCCTAGAGCATACTTCAGAACTCGAGGTCTGAGAATTAAATTGAATTCTCAAATCTCAATCTATTTTATTTATTTATTTGGTTTGACCGAGGGTGTAGTCCCTTTGGGGTGGGTAAAAGCCCTCCCAACAAGTGCTCTTACGAGAATTTTAAGTTGTGTTTTATACCTTACTGGGATGAGGCCGCTACCACCTCAACCAACTCTTTGTTGGTAACTAATTTATTACTTGGGAAGATTATATGCAGAAAATCTATGTCCCTTATCTCTCTTACCAAATAGCATAATCAAGTTGATATGACTCAGACCTACACAAATCCCTCTACTCAAGTCAGAGTTTCTGCTGTAACCAATTTGCTCTAGGGCTGTTGGGATTCACTGGAAGACTTGGTAATAAGATCAACCAATAGTAAACAAACCTTCTTCAACCTTTCACTGGTGAAATTTAGGACACTAAATTAAATAAGGGAGTAGTATTGCTGCTTTAAAGATTTAGCCTTTTAACATAGTGAAGAGGGCAGGACAAACCAGCATCTTTGAGGCTCTCCAGATTGTAATTCTTAGTAACAGCATTTGACCACCTGAGAGTCTAGCAACTTCATTACCAAGGTCATCTCTTGCATGACCTAAATCCTTGATGGAAAGGCTTGATCTGAATGCTCCTTAATGGCAAGCATTTATGCTTAATCGTGTCCAGTGACCAGGAGGACGCCAATGACATAGATCAGGGTGGCATAACCTTATTCCTTCTTGCATTTGAGCTTGAGGCCAAAGTATAATAAACTGAAAGAAATTTTTTGTATTCAGGTTCTTTTGTGTAGAAGCTAGTTTGAGACCATTTACTCATTCAGAGATTTCTTGAGCTTGCAGACTTTTACTTTGCCAGTTAGCTAGTTTGTGTAGACTTCAGGTTGCTAGTTTCTGAATTCTTCCTGCCATGAGTGAATATTGGATGTTCAAAAATCTAATGAATGTATAATGTAAATTCTCAATGAGCATTAAGAAACCAAAAGCACAATTTCAAATGCTCAACTCTCACTAATCTATGAGACAAAATTAAAAAGGTCAGTTGAGTTGATCAATCTCGGGGTAGAATGCCAGCTGTTGGGGCCACCTACAACATGCAAAATCAAGGGAAAGACTAGATGTGATAAGTTTTGAGAAATACTCTATTGTGTTTGAAGGGGACTATAAAATTTTTAGTTCCCTGAATACCCAACTTTTTTATCATAATTTTTCATTACCTTGGAGATGAGTATGCTGTAATATATTAGTCTTCTTTTCACCTGTCTTTGCTAAAATGTTGAGTTGGCAAGCTTAATTTTAGTAGATTTTGAGAACTAGTTCTCTTTATTTGTGTTGCATTTCTTAACCTGAACACTTAAGGTTAACCAACTGACTAATTTTATAAGCGAACATTTGAAAAGGAAAATAAAAATATTTGAAAGTAGAAAAAGAAAATCCAGTACTAATTTATCAGAATTACAATAAAATTGAAAAGGAGAAATTGGAAAAATAAGTTAGTACTTGACAAATTTCATAAACTTTTTACAATTAAACATATAAGGAAAACAAAAGAAAATTACACATCTAGTGAACTCTATGCAAATAGAAAAAGAAATAAAATAGGAAAAGCAAGGAAAGAAAATTTGAAATGACCAAGTAAAAGTTTAAAAGTAGAAATCAAGATAATTTTCAAAACTTGAATAAAAATCCAAGGGTTGAGAGGGTAATCAACCTCATCTACAGCTGCTCTAACCAGCCAACTAGCACTGATGCCCAAACTGCCATCTCAGCTACCTGCATACCTTAGCCCCGTTGCCAGTGGACTTAATAGGAGTGAACAACCCTCAGGATTGTCAATAGATGGTGAGCCCATTGGTTGGCGAACCCAACCTCCTGTAATTGCTGCTGCTACTTATTATTTATGGCTTCTCGCATCCACTTTTCTGTCTTCTTTGCTGATCTTGCATTGTTGAGGCACCCAAGCCAGCCAATGACAGTTACCTCCAGTTGCTAATCACCATCCCCTTCTTGGTGCCCTGTTCTCCTCCCAGCCCTCCTTCATGATTGAGATCTCATGGAACTCACCTTCAGTATCTCTCCCTTCCCTAGCCTATCCCACTGAGATTGAGATTAGTGCTCATCAAGTGTTTGATTTAAATCCACAGCAATGCAAAGTTTCGTTTACCTTGGGCAGAACCCTATCACAAGGTTCACCATGTTGTATCTCACCTTCTAAAAAATGAAATGATAAATTGCTTTTGTACTTTATTTCTATGCACAATTGGAGGCCTTTGCACAGATTTGTAAAAATGTGAGTTGCCATAAGTTGGGTTTTGAGGGAGGGAGGAGAAAGAAAAGTAGGAGGGAGAGGAGAGACAAACATGTGATGGAGGAGTGTTAGGGTGTTGTGCCCATAGCTACCCAGAATGTCTCATGGACCGTGTGGTCAGGACGTGGATTGCTGCTTATTGCACAAATTTAGTCTAAATTAGGCTTCGCATTGCTAGTCCCAAAATGCGGATAACAGAGGGATGAAGTGTTGTTGAGAATACTGATCAATCACAATAGAGTTTGGCGGTGACAAGTGACCTTGAAACTGGGCCTGCCAGCCACCAGCAAGGAAATGCCTATTAGTGGCTTGATTGTGGTGGTGGAGGTAGTGTTTAGGGGTGGTTGGCTAGAGGTGGTCGGGTGTTGATTAATTAATAAAATACTCTGTAGGCGTGAGGAAATAGGCTAAAACAAAATAAAGAAGTGTAGAAAGTTGGTACATGAAGATACTTATCACTCGAGGTGTTAGAGGTGATCGGCTAGAGGTTGAGGTGTTTATGTTGGTCATTTTATCGCTCCAGTGACACTTGTCATTGAAATGGCACTTGTTAAGTTCGGATATGAGGATGCTTAAAAAGAATAATGTTAAAATATGAGGGTCTTAAAAATATAAATTCACCTTTGCACTTCGGAACTAAATAGTTACATTCGATAACAGCAACCTAGTGGAAGCTGTAGACCCTTCCCCCCAAAAAAAAAAAAGAATAAACCCCTATCAACATGCACATATTATTGGCACTTAAACACAAATAATCTTGCTTTGATTCCTCTGGATGAATATTGCATTGTTCTATTTTTGACAAAGAAGACCTTGCATTGCATCTTGTTTTTGAATACTCCAAAAGTCTAAGCTCTCAAGGTTTCTTGAATCTAAAAGAACCAAAGATGCTTATGCAGGTTTCAAGTGATCACCTCATCCTAGCAAACAAATGGTGTGACGGTCTTATTAACAAGGATATTGAGATAAGCAATGAAGTTTATTCAGTTGATGAAGTGGAATTTGATCGGCAGGTAAATTTTTAATTATCACTACTGTGAATATTTCAGCATTAATTTGTCCACTAGCATTGGAGTTCATCTACTAAACAATAGATGATATTTTTTTTTCTGAATGAATCCCAAGCAAAATTGACCCTTCCGTTATTGATATGCTATCTTTTCCTGAGTGGCATGAAGTGGAAGGACAGAATGTAGGGCACACAGTAAGGTTATCCAATTGACGTCCATATTTTACAAGTGAACTTTCTGGTTTTGTGAATCCTAAAGTTGTTGTAGTATCTAGCCCAGTAACTCAGAATGTATCTAATTATCAGCTCCGTTTTATACAAATAACTGATACGAGGCAGTTCTGAATATTGCACCTTGCAGAAATTAACTAGATCTTCACTGTCTAGTGAGACAATTGATAATCCAAGTATGTGCTCAACAACCTTCGAGCAGAAAACTTATGCTATTGGATTGTGGAAATTAAGATTTGCAGTATAAAGTGCATCTGAATTTTTACTGAGGTGCAAAATCTCTCACTGAAGATCCTTTGCTTCTTTTTTGTGAAGTACAAAAGGTCAATGTCTTTCTAATATAAGGTTCGAATGGTAGTTTTGTGCAGATCTACTGTAGGGGTAGATCATATTCTTTGGAAGAAAGGTTGTCATTCTTTGTTTGGATCCTTTACCTAACGGTGACATGCTCAATGATCATGCTGAAAACTCAGTATGTGTTCATGTGTCAAAAACATGGGCTGTTTTCACTTTCTACTTTCTTTAATGTGCAAAAACTTTCCATGAAACAGTTACCAAATTTTCCCAATTTACAAAGGATTTGAAACTACCAACATTCCAAATTTCCTGGACAAATTGAAGAAAAGAGTTTCTCCATCACTTGGTCCCACTGGTTCCTCCCTCCTTCTCTTCTCCCCTTGCCATCAAGCCCAGCTGCTAAAGTTGCCATTGTAGAACTAGAATCCTATTATCCACTGCAGCTCTCTTATCAGCCTCCATCTCAATCCCGTCTGTGAACAGTGATTTTTTGAAATTAACATGTCAATCTGTCATTAAAAAATCCAACAGTTGAAACCCCTCAATCAATCTTAGTAATTGTTTCAATTTGTGTGGCAAATGGAAATATTGTATCACCAAACTATAACCCAAATATCATGACCGTCTGAAAGAAACAGAGGATATTAGACTTGGAGAAGAGACAGTTGTCAAGCAAGGTGATAGTTCCATTCACCAGTGTGGCACTGGTGAACCTTCATCATTGCTGTTGAAGAGAAGTGAGAAGCGATTTTTATTTATTTACTTTTTCTTTTTTTTGGGGGGCTGCGGCCTCCTGGGGAACTGGTCAGCCACCACTGGTTTGTGCATATAAAGCGGCTGTTCCAGGTTTGGGGGTAAAGGAGAGATAAAGATAGTTTATCTCCAAAGATTTTCATTTTCAACTTCTGAACTACCCCTTATTTTTTTCTGCCGTATCCATATTTTGAAAATAAATGAACATATTTTAAATATCATTTTTTGGAAGAGCGTCGACGACATTTCTTTCAAGTATGACAATTTCCATTAAAAACTATATTATGGAGATACAGTGCCTGGAATTCTTGCTGATGAATAAATGTACTGCATTTTAAGTCATCTTCATGTTATTTATTGTGGGTGTTGCATTCTTTCTTTTGAACTTTTGGAGATGGTGTAATTGCTGAAGTTGCATTTAATAATGGAAAATTGCCCTCCCAGTTACCTATTTTGCTGTAGTTGAAGTGTCTTGCACAAAGTGCAGTACCCACTTCAATTGATTTCAGTCCTATACCCTTTCTTTAATGTTCAACCTACTTGCTACTCGTGATTCGTGATAAAGGGACTTTTGACATGTATATCTGTCTTACTTAGATCAGGCCATACAGTGTGCAACCGTGACATGGTTTGATTTGGACTCTGATTCTATATAATTTTTCTTCGTTTCTATTCTAAAATGAAAGGCCATGGGTCCCTGGATATCAAGTATCTAATGCAGGTATTTGAGATGATCGATAAATCTGAAGTAAACAGTAATTATGGCTTCTGTATTTTGATGTTATATACATATAGCTTTATGGAGTCATACAAAAAGGGAAAAAGAAGGTATCTTGAAGCCAAACGCTCCTGGATAGTTTTATAAGTAGAAAAACCTTTTCTCCAAATCAAATCCAGCCAGTCATTCTTACATCACGAGAACAAAGTGTATGGTTTTTGCAATGTTAGTTTATCCTGCTATTTGCATTGACTCAATCGTTGACGATCAACTTTCAAATACAGGAGTTGCGAAGACTTGTTCGGAAAGTACACTCTGTGCAAGACCAACAGAACGATGAAGAGAAGAGTGCCGAATTGACAGCTGCCAAGAAATCACTCAACCAATTCCTGTGTTCTCTTGCCAAACTAAAATCTGAGAGCGCAATTATATAGAAGCATATGTTATGTCCTGTGTTTTGTACTGTTAGTTATTCTTTCTCCAAATTTCTGGATCATCGAAGTGTTGCTGTTGTATCCTCCAGACTGCAGAGCCCCAGTTTTAATGGTCATCTGCCTCATAGGGTTGTAATATAGTATATTTTTGACACATGAGTGTAAATTTCAGATAGAGTTCCACACAGTAAGCATGCACTTTTTTTCATTTTATGTTAGTATGTTTTTGTTCTTTTTTTTGAAAAAATATTTTTAAAAAGGTTTAAGAAACCTGTATAGAAAGATTCATGATGAATCTCACAGTCAAGTGTCAACATGGTCTTTATGTGAAAGTCCTGAAGATTGTTGGTTGAGAAGTGAGAACACAGCATATTGTGGATATTTGAATAGTATGTCCTTCCATTTTGCATTTTGTCAATGCTTTTAAAAATAGCTTGTATGTGACTGTTTAATCGATTCAAATTACTCGAAGCTAAACTCCGTAATTTAGACCTATTTAAACAACTTTAAACTAAATTTAATAATGTAGACCTAAAATGACACATTTCCATCCGAACCACAGGTTGAGTTTGTTATGACTTAAATCAAATCAGCTTAAAATTTCACAAGGTATTTCTTTTTTTAAAAAAAAATCCTTAAATCAATAGTTTGAATAAAATATTTGGAGGTCTACTAATAGATAATCACCTCTCAAAATTTATGTACAAATTTTAATTTTAGATAATCAATATGTTCGAATTAAAATTCGGTGAGGTTTGACAATTCAGGCACGAGTTGTTTGAATTTTATCATCAATTTGGTTTCGGACAAATTTTAACAATTGGACAATCGAGTTTATTCGTTCGAGTTTAGGTATAATTTCGATCTAAAATCTACAGAGTTTTTGATTAAAAAAATGGGATAATTGGATATGGACAAAAAAATTTGGGTATGGGTTTCATCATATACAAAATTTTGGTCAAATTATCAAAAGTTTAAATTACAACAAATTCGGACATTTGGGTTCCGGTTCGAGTCCTCATCCGGTAAGTATGGATTCGGACATGGTTTAGATATAATGTTTTTGTCTTAAGTGTCTTGAATTTTTGCTAACGTCGAGATTCTCATATACAATTAACATGCACTTGTACCTAATTCAAATAAAAATAATTTATTATGATTCACTCTAAATTCGGAAACTGATATTAATTTAGTATTAAGGATATTTTCGAATTTGAGGTCTCTCAATAAGAAAGTTCTTGATATCATAGTTGATGAGGACCAAACTCAAACAAGAATAGAATACTATCAACTTTATTATTCGATTCTACATTAATAACAAGTATTCATTTCAAAATTAGGTTAGAAAATTAATGGTCCAAAAATAGGATACTGTCAATTTAACAATTAGACCTAATTGCACCTTATGCAGACAATCCATTTAACAGTTTTTTTTTCTCCAAATAAGCTGTAAAATTATATTTTTGGTGCATGGTTAAATTATGTTCAGTAAAACATAGAAACGGACCTTATTATTAGACATGGGTGTACCGAATTAGCCTTAAAAAGAAACAAAACTTGTAACATGGGTGGTGAGTCCAAAGGCGCATGGAGCTCAGTATAGTAGCAATCAATGTGTTCAAAAGTTAATGGTCACACATGTTATTCTGCTGAAAATTTTTCCAGTTAGATTAATTAATTATCGATTTTTTAAAATCTAGTTACATATTTACATAATCATGGATTTTAACGAATGTCTCAAGTAACAGTAATTATAATCATATTTAAAATTACATATTATGTACATCTTTTAAACTGTTGGTTTTAAATTAATTGAGAGTTTTCATGGTAAAAATAGCACTAGTAAGTTGATTGCGTTCTTAAATCAATTGTATTTTCAAATTATTTGTCCGACATCCAACTCAACTTGCAAAATAGATTTACATATTTTAGTTTCACTTCGACACCTTTGAAACTGAATTTGCAATTATATATGCTCTCTAAAAGTTATAACATCCTAGTCATGTAAAAGGAAATGAGAAAATTCATTAAAGAATAAATTTACTGGTTGTAAACATTCACACGCAATGATAAAAGTGTGGAGAGAGAAAATTCATTTTGCAAGCTTACCCAAAAATTATATAGACATTAAAATCATTTAAGATAAAAATGTGGTCATAAAGAATGACGACTTCACTTTTACATAAATTAGCAAGTGAAGCATAAAAATTCAACTTAATAATTAGCATCTTAGGCTTCATAAATTATACTAATAATCAAGTAGGTAGTAAATTAAGAAAATGGTTTATAAGAGAGAATATATACAAATCCTAAAGACAGGTAACTTAAGACAATTTTTTTTTTTTTTTGAGTTGGTGTAATTTAGCAAGTTAGACAAAAAGTTTATAATGAACATATCTCATATAATTGAGGTAAGTTATTGAAATGCCTTCAATTCGTTTTAAGCATTATATGACAACTTTGATCATCTAATTTCTATTCTTTGACCCTATATTTGTGAAAAAATGTAGATAAAATTAAGTGAAAGGATTCATCATTAATCAATCGAGACACCATCTCAAACTCATCCTCAACAATTTAAAATTCACATTACTATTCGATTAAAGAGATGTCTAAATACCAAAGCTAAACTGCCAAATCAACCAAGCTTGCTAGAATTAGGCATCTATAACTCAAAGTCATAGACATTCGACCCATTCTCTAGTATTTCTTAAACCCTTTCTCTTTTCATCACAACAAATATGTCATTTTCGTGTTCTTAAATTTTACTTATCCTAAACGACGACTCTATTATGTTTATATCACAAACAACTAAAACTAAAATAACCTAAATTAAGATCTTGAAACCGTAAAAAGAAACGTGAAAGGTGAAATATCGACTCCACATAAGCCAATTACCATTATTAAACATTTGTTTCAATATATGAAGGATAAAAAAAAATACTAATAAGATTATATTATCACACAAAAAAAAAAAAAAGGAAGAGGAGAGTCCACTTATAAAAGGAAATAATTTTTTTCATTTGGGTAAACTACGTACATTTCTTATTTATTTAATTATTTACATCAACGAATCATATTTAATGAACAACTAATTGTTATGGTTAAGATTACCTTAAGCTCCTACAATCACTACTCGTTGTAATATTTGACTAATTTGAAAATACTACTATTATATATTGTATAGATTATTATTATTATTATTATTATTATTATTATTATTATTATTATTATTATTGTGACAAGAGTAAAACAGAGTACATAGATGAGTGGAAAACCTTTTTTTTCAAGGATAAATTACTATTTTTTTATTGGACTGAAACTCCTAAATTCACTCTCATGTCACCATTTCAGAATTTTGAAAAGATTGTTGTTATATATAGTATAGATTATTATTATTATTATTATTATTATTATTATTATTATTATTATTATTATTATTATTATTATTATTATTATTATTATTATTATTATTATTATTATTATTGTGACAAGGAATAAAACAGAGTCCATCGATGATTGGAAACATTTTTTTAAGGATAAATTACTATTTTTTATTGGACGAAACTCCTAAATTCACTATCATGCCACCATTTCATAATTTTGAAAAGTTTGCTATTATATGTAGTATGGATTATTATTATTATTATTATTATTATTATTATTATTATTATTATTATTATTATTTAATTTATTGTGGCAAATGAGACTTAGAGAGTCCATAGATGAGTGAAAGCCTATTTTTTTCAAGGATAAATTATTATTTTTATATTGGAAAAAACTCCTAAATTCACTCTCAGCCTACCATTTCATAACTTTGAAAAGATTGCTATTATATATAGTATAGATTAAAGCACGATCAAGGTCCTGTTTCCCGTTAGTCACGACAATCACAACCACCCGCTTGTCCTGTTCAAAACCATCAATCTGCAAAGAGATTTTTCATTAGGCTATAGCCATTTCATTTTTAGCTCAAGTACAAGTAATATCTACATATTCACAAACTCAACCGCCAAAGACAGACAAATATGAGACCATAGATTAAGCCAGTGTATGTTTTTGAATCCCATTTTTTTTGTGGGGGAGGGAGTGGGGGCATCCGGTGGATAGGGGTGATTGTGTGAGACCTTCCTCGATCCATCCAACATTAACCCCAAACTAGAGAGTCGAGTCCATGAGACGGGGAACTCACAGATCCTTATAGGTTTTGTTCATATGACAATTGAACCCTAGCTTCAAGGTCGGAGACTGGAGAAGACACCCTAACTCCCTAAGGCACTACAACATCTCTTAAAATTCTCCATAAAACCATACTCATAGGCTGAAAGAAGCTCCAATAATATGCTTCCATTTGAAAGTTTGAAAGAAGCTCTAAAAGTAAATTCTCCGACGAGCACTATCAAGTCAAGCTTTGTTAACCAAGGTCCGGTATGCAAGCATGGATAGATATAAGGGAAGGATTATGTAATGCGCGCACACACACACACACACACACACGAGGCAAAGGGAGAGAAAGAGAAAACATCCTTAATGGAAGCAAACCGTATTAGCTACCATGGGAGTTTGGAGGAATAACAAACAATGTTTATCCTACCAAATTTAGGATGAGTGTTTGGAGCATATGATCCTCCTTCTTCTCTCTCAAGACATATAAGCATGGTGTCAAGTACTTGGTTATGCAGCTATCGATATGGATCATGCATTTCTCTCCATGGTCAATTATCTCAAGAATCTTCGTTCGGAAAATAAAGCTTTACCTGCCTCAGTATCACCGATAAGATTCATCGAGTAGCTTCATGCATTTCACTATCACAAGAAACAACAAAAGAATAAACCCGTATAGTTTCAATAATGCTTATATGATCAGTAGGAAACTAAAGAATTGAAGCAGACCATATAAAATTGCAAATATCCAAAAATGAAAAGATATGTCATTCCAAAATAGGTGTTCAATTTTACTCTATTTTATATATAAAAAAATTTATCTTCCCCGTTCAAATGATGATGTTTTCATGAGTTTATAAAAAGAATTGAAGCAGCTTAACTAATAAAACATAAATCAAATTTAACTAAAACCATCACAAGCTAAGGCCTTACTTTGACCAACCCTTAATGAGACAAAGCAATCTCATTTCTACACCCACCTAATCTCAAAAACTACCAAAGATTCAAGTACTTATTATAGATTAGTCCTTCATTCATTATTGCTTGGTTTACAAGCCATTCTCCTGAATACTTCCCAAGATTGGAATATGTGACGTGGATTAGTAAGAGATTTCCTAGCAAGATCAAAAAGAAACTTCAAAGTGGCGCTACTTGTCTTTGCTGGAGTTTAATTAGGAAAACATTGGAATACAATTGTCTTTGAGAACCTTGATAATGATGCAAAAGGATTGAGCAACAGAATCACATGCGGGAATAGAAAAGCCCTATAGTCTCGAGGCTTGGAAGGAAAAATTTGCATACTCCTCTGATGTGTTGGCATGGAAATTTCCAATCATGATCAATTCCCAACCTTTTTATATGGAAAATTCCAAAGTAACCTAGAAAAATTATCAAATTTTAGGTTTTTCTTTTAATTCTACCCCCAAAGCATCTCCTTCAATAACTTCAAGCTTATTGTTTTTATCCAGAAAATTGCAGAGTAGAAGCACGGACAAGACTCGGAACAACATCAAAAATCTAAGTTAGGAATAATCATCTCACTTTCACAAATTGGAACAAATGAGTGAATAATCAAGAAAAAATGGTGCCCAAAATCCAAAAAACATGACTTTGACCAAACTCGGCCCCTCCGATAACCCCGCCATCACCTTCACGGGACACACCACCCAGGCTACCTCCACTTCGTGAGGTTGACGAAGGTATTTTGACTTGTGACTCCATTTACCTGTTGGAGATCATGGCCCATCATCCACCCTCCCCGAGTTGCATCAGCCTCTTCCGATTGTATCACAGCCCGATGAGTAACTCCTCGACATCCCTCCTAGTTTCCATAATGATGTTGACAGAGCCTTCAACGCCGACCCACTTTCTCCATGTATGTTATCTCATCTTCCCTCTTTATTTGAATAAAAATTTTAATCCTTGTTGATATAATAAAAGATAATCACGGGCAAGACAACTAGTTATTCTTCACCATCAAAGGTACAACTATGGATCATATATGGGTTGATTTTGCATCTTTCTCTCTTTCTAAAAATATTGGCCAAATAAATTAATTATTGAAAAATATTTATATAAAATTTAGCACGAACATTTCAATTTTTTTAAAAACAATTTTCAAAAAATTCTTTTAATAAACAAAAAGTTTTTTAAAAAATTAGGCCAAACATGCTAAAGAAAACTAGATTGATTTTGCATCTTTATTTGTTTTACATTGGAGAATGCACATAATATATAATCTATTGTGCATTATATATATAACACATAATATATAATGTACATTCATATAATATATACATCATATGTGAAAAAATTGTTGTGCGAAAGTAACAACCTGATGGAGAGTGGGCTGCCAAAGGCCATGGACTGAAAGCTAAACTACAAAAAGAGAAAAGCATGCTCAGGAATCAATTTTGGGCACTTGAATTTCCTATAATAATCCTCATGATACAAGCTGAAACCGGGGATTGAAGAACCGTGAGAATTGTCTTTTAATGTCCATGAGTACATAAATAAACGTTACTTAAGGAGTCATGATGGAGAGCTACTAGTTATGCTACAAGGAGAACCAAGTATAGGCAAGTATCACGAAGGTCACCTAATACTACCATTTTAGCCATTATGGTGCAAGGCGAAGTCCGGGCATGTTAAGCTGTGAAGTGCTACCTTTTCTTGTCTTAAGGCACATAAATAAATTAGAGGATGAAGATGACGGTCCATAATTCCATCCAAGAGGGGTTCTCATCCAAAATGAAGCAACAAGGAAGCAATTCGGGCGGATTTGCCCTAAAAGCATGCGTGAAATAAGAGGGCTTTTCTTGCTAGATCAGTAGTCTAATTACCCGACCCATACTCTGTCTACTTAATCTTTCCCAGCCCGGGTAGGAGGATCTTGAGCACTACCATTAGTGCAGGGAATATTTCTTGTTGGGCAAATGAGAAAGAAGCTTGCACATGGGGAAAGAGACTTGCCGTCCACATGTTCCCTAGCTCTACAATGCTTGGTCGAAAATCATCCAACACATACTCCTCTAGCTTGCAAAAGGGGAAAGCTCATTTTTGGATTTTTGGTTTTATTTTTAGCTTTGTCAAGTGCTATTTTGATGCATTATAAATCCCTTGTAACCGAGCATGTAAAGGATATCTTTGATGAATATATGAATGAATTTTGAGCTGGATTGTTCGGCCCTTTAAAATCTTCAAATGTCTGTATCCAAGTTTGGCAACTTGGTGGTGATCTTTTGAGTCCTCTAATCTAGCTAGTGGTGTTCGCTGTATCTGGTTAGATTAAAGGCGCCCTAAGTTTGATAAGGTGGTGTTCAACTTAGCCTATCGGTTACTTCATTTTAATAATTTCATATCTCACATCTCACTCATCAACTTCACCTCAAATTTCTCCTACCTTCATTCCAACGTGTTTAGTTACCCCCTCCCCCCTCTCAAAAATCATCTCCATCCAAGCACTCTACCGACCCCACCTTCGATCCATACAGAGAGTCTCATTCCGAGACGGCCGATCCAGTGAGTTATGACTTTCAGCCTCTAGATCAAGGTGATCCCGTCCACAAAAATTCCCTAATTTTTACCATCTCTTCTTGGATCATCTAAGAAGCCTCCACCAAATTTCAGCTCAAAACTCCACCATTTTCCCCCTCATTTATCCATTCTCCCAAGATTGCACCTGCAGCCCCCATTCTGTCCGGTAGCCTATCTTACGGTTTTAGCCTCCAGATCAATTTTTTTTCAAAAATAATTTTCAAAAAAATTCTTTTAATAAACAATTTTTTTTTTTAAACTAGGCCAAACCCGCTAAAGAAAACTCGGGTTGATTTTGCATCTTTATTTGTTTTACATTAAAGAATGAACATAATATATAATATATTGTGCATTATATATATAACACATAATATATAATGTACATTCATATAATATATACATCATAGGTGAAAAGTTGTTGTGCCAAAGCAACAAGTCATAATATGTAATTTCTAAGTCAGTTTATCTATGGAGAATTATTTGTTTGATCAAGTTCATGCATCTTAGTACCTTATTCTTTCTAACTTGATCATTTTAAGGATTGACTCAAAATGGAATCTAGCGGTGTTTGTGGTGGCGGTGTATGGGTGTTGGTATTGTTACCCAACTTGTTCCTACAATCTGCGCATGTAAAGTTCAAGTTGCGTCTCGCTTGGGCGTTTCTCCATCCTTGCAAACACTCAAGGTGGAACTTGTGTTTACCAAGATAGGAGTAACCATGGGGAGGGATAAGCTGCAACAAGCAAATGGAACAGTCCATTTTCGAAACAAAATCGGAAAAAATAGGGTTTGACGATTTTTTTGGTTAATGGAGAGAGAAATCACACCGGCGGGGAGAGACGAGAGAGAAAAGACAGTTCAGTAACCATGTGGAAAAGACAAGCGAAATAATTTAAAATTAATAAAAAAAATGTGTTAAGAGGGCTCAACTAGCTTTAGCAAAAATTCGGTTTTGGTTTTCAATCTGGTTGGACAAATCGATAAATGTCTAAAATTTAAATAAGATTTTTTATCCAATATTTGATTTTTTTGAGCTGAATAAATTAGATAATTCTAAACTTGGGTCAAAATCGAGTTCGGACAATTAAAATAGGAAAAATATTATGTCTAAATTTAAAATTCGTAAGAAAAATTCATAATTATACCCAAATTTTTTGGTTTGGATAAATTCGAGGCAATAGGGTCGGATGAAAATTTCCCAACCCTAGGCTCAATGAAATACTTTCATAACTGGACCTCAAATTTTTTCGGATCGGATAACTTTAGGTAATAGGGTCGGATGGAATTTTTCCAACCATAGGCTTAACAAAATACTTATTGAAAATTATTTTTATTTGTGAACTAAGTTATGTGGCTGTAAATGAGCCAAGTTGAACCTGAGCCTACCAGGCTCGAGCCCGACACAATCAGGTTTTGGTTTGGTTTGAAACTTGCCAAATTTTTAAAGTTTAGGTTCAAGCTTTGTTAGGTAAGATATTGCACGACTTGGGTTCAACTCAGCTCATAATTATTATTATTTTTGTTTTTATTGAAAAAGTTTTCAAATTTAAGGTAATAATCAAAATTAAATTCTACATTTTGCATTAGATTCAAGAAACAAGGTTTTGAATGAAATATTGGTTAATAATTCTTTACTCTCTACCCAAGTATACTTATGAAAAAAATTAAACTATTTAATCTAAATTGAGCCAAATCGGATTGAGCCTCATCGAATTTAGGCTCGGCTTGGTATGTTTTCAAACTAGCTCAAATTTGACTCAAGCCCTAACCTAACTTTGATTGAGCTGAACCCAAGTGCTCGTTAGGCCGACTCGATTTCATTACATCCCTAAGTGGGAAGTTACTAGTTAGTAGATTAAATCTTGGTACAATTGTTTTTGAAATTTTATTTCAAGGTGAATAATCAGCTTGAAGTTTTATAGTGTTTTATTACCTCCAAAGTAGGTTGATTGTTACGTTTGGGGTAATTAGTTTTATTGTTTCATTGTATGGTACTTATTCACCTCTCGTCATATGTTTATCAATGATCACAAAAAAAGAGAGTTTTGGAAAAAAATATATATCAACCTCTTACTGCTGGCCAACATTTTTCGACCCAAAAAAAAAAAAAAAAAAAACTCTTGAACTTGTTTGGAAGTCATTTCCTATTACATTGTTAAATTGGATTTTGTTTATTTCAACTCGAAAACAAACTACTCCTTCTGTTTCAATTTGTTTGTTAACTTTATTAAATTTTTTCATTTTACTATATTTGTCGTTTTATAATCTCAGTAATATTGTGTGATTTAGTGGAAGAATGGCTCACCTACATTAAAAACCTATGTTTAAAATTTATAATAATATAGTACAAATAAGTTTACAATTATATCCCTAATATAACTTCTATTACCCCCTCAAGTTGATTGAGCGGACACACCGACAATTAGGACTTTAAAAATACAAATGGATGAGATAAGCTTTTAGTAAATAAATCAGCAATCTAAAAACCGACACGAATGTAACGAATTATATCTGAATAATAAGATCTCCATGAGCAACTTGTTCCCTAATATAGCGATAATCAACAACAATATGTTTAGTCCTGAACGGGATTTGCAAACATGTATATGACACCGACATTATCACAATGCGGACGTGTAGGAGTAGTAAGTGTGATGTCAATGTTGAAGAGTAATTTTGGAATCTAAACAGTTTTAGCAACAGTGTAGCTAAGAACACCATACTCAGCCTTGGTGGAGGATTTTGACTCTAGATTGCTTCTTAGATCACCACGAAATCAAGTTGAGTCTAAAATATTACCACAAATACTTGAAAATACACTTAATAGCATGCAGATGACTAATACGGGGGCATTCATAAATTAAAATATTGCATGAACTAAATATGCAATATCAGGTTGTTTCATGGTCAAATACTGCAAAGCACCTACCATACTCCTATATTAAGAAGAATCGACAAGTAGATCACCATCATGAAGGGACAGGGTTGTTCAAACATCCGAGGGAGTTCTAACATATTTAACAGTTTGAATTTGAAATTTGTGCAATAATTTAAAAATATATTTTACTGTGTAAGAAAAAGTCCAATAGGAGAAAGAATCACCTGAAGGCCCAAAAATAGTGAAGATCCCCAAGATCTTTCATGGCAAATTATCGTAAAAGAACAATGATAAATGAAGTCATGAGAGAAGGGGAACTGTTGAATAATGTCATCAACATATAAAAGAAACATGAAAGTTTGACTACCAGTGTGGCCCTTGTAAGGCGACAAATATATAATAGGGATGATCAGGACGAACAAAATCCAAGAAGCTGCGTCATTTAAATTTCTTCAGTTAAATATCCATGCAAAAAGATAACTTTGACATCTAACTGACAAAGAGGTGACTCAAGGGAAATAGTAAGGGATAAAATAAGATAAACACCAGCAGATTTAATAACATGGTTGAAAGTTTTATAATAATCAATGCCAACACATTGGTCAAATCCTAGGCAATAAGACGAGCTTTGTATCTCTCCAAAATTCTGTTGGAGCGATACATCACCCTATAAACTCACCTACTCCTAACCTTGTTATGATTAGGTTATGATAGGACAAAGTCCCTTGTATCGTTGGTATTCAAAGCATGATACTCTTTAATCATAGCATCATGCCCTTGAGAATATTTAAAAGGTTATTGTAAGAAGTAGGCTTAACTGGCTAACTTCGGCGGGGGGTGCTAGTTTGCTTCCAAGAAGCTAGCTTAGCCCACCTTCATTGTGGCTTGAGAGCAACGAATTAGTCGCCTGAAAATTGATAGGAGCTCGATATGTATCTTGTACGTATCTACAATATGTGGACGCATGACCCAATGTTTTAACGCATCATGAAGATTGGAAGCTACTATGAAGGTGTCTTGGCATTTGTTGTAGAGTTTCACATGTACTAACTATTCGAGTAAGAAATGCAAAAAGTCAAAAATTATCAAATGGAGGCAATAATTATATACTCCGTTCTTTTTATTATACTTCTTGTTTTGTAATAAACGTAAAATTTATGATAAAATTTGTGTTAAAAGATTAAATTTTTCTGTCTTAGATTCGATTTTCCTCCTATTATATTATCTTTTGTTGTTCATCCACACAAAAATAAAAAATAAATTGTCTCAAAGTTTTATTAGATATGAGAAAAGACAATAAAAAAAACAAAAAATAAATAAGAAAACTTGATAAATAATAAGGATGGTAAAGTGAAAAATATTGTGAAACGAAAAAATTAATTCAAAATAACAGATATTATGAAACGGAAGAAATATATTTGTAAATATTACATACCATGATATATATCTTCTTTCTTAAAAATAAAATTGAGCTTTGACTAATATAACGAAGATTGCAAAAAGTCAAAAACTAATTAATCACAGAAGCCTTTGCAAATAAGAGTTTTGCAGTGGAGCTTGGAGGTACAGGTGAACTATATATGGTCCAAGACCATGTACTAGGCTAGCTCCCAATGACTAAGTAATATTATAAATATAATTAAGCTACGTTAAAGTCGCGTCCCTTTTGAGATGTATATAATGACGAATTAATGTCAACACCACTTAGACAAATATGGTATATTTCTTTCCTAATCCTTTGACTTGTTATAATCTATCGTTACTTAATCTTCTTGTTAACTACATTAAATTTTCAACTTCGTACACGATATATTCCTCTGGCCTACCAAATGTTGGCTTACAAATTACAAGAAATTTAGCATAGTAGTTACAAGTCTTACGTTAATACACTAAAAAACATAAAAATAGCGACGAAAAATTTTCGATGGGTTAAGGTCGGAGAGTCCGACGGATATTCCACCAGAATTTTTTTATAGGAAGTCTGACCGAATTCTAATCGAAATTGTCTGACGGGCCCATCGAGTCAATCCGCACCGACGAGCGGAATTCAAACAGATATTTTCGTCAGTAAATCCAATCGGCATTCTGAAATTTCGTTGAAAATCCCGTCACTTTCTTGTGATATTCTTGAATTTAACTTTGTTGTTATTTTTTATCGTTACATTTTATACTTGGAAGTTTGATAATGAGAACTTTATAAATGATGAATTGATTTAGTGATAAAACTGAGGCGTTTTTTTTTAATATTTATTAGGAAAGGTCCAAGCACATACTATATGACCATATCCTCAAAATTTTCTGTACCTGACTACCTAATCCAGTATCATCATTAAACACAACTTAATTACTTCTAGTTACATTGGTTTGACAAGCCACCAAACCACTCCCTCCAAATTAAGAGGATGGACAAACAAAAATAATACTTTCATTTTTATTTTCTTAGGATGCTTCAAAAGAAAATAGGAAAAGAAAACGATAAAATTGTTGGACCATATATATATATATATATATATATATATATATATATATATATATATATATATATATATATATATATATACGAAGTTTTACATGATCTCGAAAATAAAATCATAATTATTTTCTACCTAATCTCACAAAATAAGGTTTTCCTAAATTCTTATGAAAAACTAAGTTTCCATAATTAAAACAAATTGTGTAATTGTGCATCTTTAATTTAGGTGGAAATCTTATTCTTTCAAAAATTATCTTTATCTATTTTTAGAATAATAGAGACTAAGAAGGTTACTATTTTATGAACGCAGTGGTTATTATGGAGAAAGAATATGATAAATATCTTAATTTGTTTTGAAAAATGGAAATAATTTTATTTTTTTGGAAGTAGGGCAAACAGCCTCTTGAAGTGAGTAGTTAGGAAATTAAATTTGACGGCAAATAATGGAAATATTTCTTCCACACCATCTTCCCACGATAACCAGCAGCTGCTTCTCTAACGCAGCACGTTCGTCAACATCGCCACCCACTTACAGTTATAAATACCTCCGTATCTTCCCTACAATCCAGTCTCTCTACTCCACCATCAAACCAACTCCATCTTCATGGCTTCCACCGCCTTAATTTTCTCTCTCCTCGCCCTTGCTCACTTCTCCCTGGGGAGGCCAGGACATTCACCTTAATCAACAACTGCGGCTACGCTGTATGGCCGGGTATTCTCTCCAACGCAGGCGTCGATCAGCTCTCCACCACCGGATTCTCTCTCCGAACTGGGGAAACCAAGGCCATAACCGCCCCGCCCAAGTGGGGCGGCCGCTTCTGGGGTCGGACCCTCTGCTCCTCCGACTCCGCCGGAAAAATCACCTGTAAGACCGGCGACTGCGGCTCCGGAAAACTCGAATGTTCCGGCGCAGGGGCCCAGCCCCCGGCGAGCCTGGCCGAGTTCACCCTCGACGGCGCCGACGGCAAGGACTTCTACGACGTGAGCCTCGTGGACGGGTACAACCTCCCAATGCTGGTGGCCCCGAAGGGCGGCACGGGGATAACTGCACCACCACCGGCTGCGAAGTCGACCTCAACGACGCGTGCCCGTCGGAGCTTCGTGTCGCGGCGGACGGAGACGGGAATGGGAATACGGTGGCGTGTAGGAGCGCGTGTGAGAAGTTCAACACTCCGCAGTATTGTTGCAACGGCGCGTACGGTTCGCCTGACACGTGTAAGCCTTCGAGTTACTCGGAGATATTCAAGAAGGCTTGCCCACGCGCGTACAGCTACGCGTATGATGACAAGAGCAGCACCTTCACCTGTAGCGACGGTCCCGACTATACCATCACCTTCTGCCCCTCCCCATCCACCAGCTGATTGTAAGTGGTATAATTGCAATTCCCCTAAATCTCAATACTTAATCATAGGATTATTACAATAATCAATCAAATCTGTTTTGCATTCTTGATTTAATTATGGCTTAGTTCTAATTGGTTCGTTTTTAGATTCACCAATGTATACATTGTTTTCAACATTAATTATATTATATTTTAGACAAATATATTACTGTAATAATTGATATTCTTATTATATTTTGCATTCTTGATTTAATTTTCTAAGTGTTTTTATCTAAGAAAATAAATGTGAAAACTATTTATCAAATACGACCAATATAAAAAAATTAAAAAAAAACCGATTTAATTTTCTTAGGTGTAGGAGGGACAAAAATTAAGAGGAGTGTAGGGAAGTGGTTAATTTTGTCAGCAACAAGGACCCACATCAGCGATGGGCTGGGTCATCAGGTAATCTAATCTGCCTAACTACGCGGTGGTTAGCATTAGCATTTGAGGCTGAGGTTGACCCATTGCCAATTCTCACTTCAACTACTAATCATAACGTATAAACTCATCCATCTATGAACATCAATTTAACTTTATTCCGCCCTAAATCTCAACTGATTTAATCTAATACCGGATTTGATTTCACATTTCATGTGAATTTTGCTCATATGTATAGGACCAACTTATTATATTGATCGATAATATTCTTGGTGAGGAAGATATGTCTCTTGATGCAATCAGTCTCGAGGAAGATATTATGATTGAATGGTTTGTGACAATTGTAATTATACTGTATGTTGTTAGATTGCAATACTCTCGTACAACCAAACACATTAATAGAAACACAATTATAAACACCTATTTTTATTGTAATCACATTGGATGGTGTTGGACGAGGAAGGAAATGGTTTGAGGAAGTCCAAATATAAACATGGGTTGTTATTGAATGAGGAAGGAGATGGTTTGTGGGCCCTACGCACCGCAAAGGAGCCATCCCATCAGACACAATAGAAGGTGAGGACCGAGAACCTCGCAGTAGCCGAACTAAGAGTTTTAAACTTGGGCTTGGGAATTCTTTGGGCTTCGAATGTAAATAGACAAAGATGATTGACACACATTTCAATGGCCCACCGGAATTGGATGGGTTAGCCGAATCCATAGTCAATGATTTATGAATCATCACGACAACTGCCTGAAATTATCTTCTTTGTAGGCTGCAAGGCCCAAGATTCCTTGGGGCTTGTTTGGGATAAATCGTAAATATTATTCTATTTATTTCACAATATATATAATTCTAACTAATTTTTTTTTAATTTCATAAGATTCCTTGGGGCTTGTTTTTTTCCTCTTCTTTTGTAATTTTCTTTTTCATTTTTCAATGAAACCTTAGAACAACTTGGTCTTTTAACATAAATTTTTTTTTTGGTAATTTTTACAGGTGAAAAACAACAAGTATTGTAAAATAGAGGCAGTAGTAATTTCCAACATTTCCTGGTCTTGGAATTTTGTCTAGCATACTCCTTGATTCTTGAGCCAAAATTGTCTCTGAATTTGCAATTTTTATTCTAAAACAAACCAATGGAAGTATAATTTGTGAACCACTTTCATCATGCACGTAATTTTACTTTACCTCCTTTTTTTTCTTTTGGTTTTCTCGATGTGTTCCTGCAGAAAGCTTAAACATAAATATGTGCTGGTCTAAAAACAAAACATAAATATATGTGAAAAATGCTTAAAGGTACTCATAACTTATATCTGAGGGTTGAATTGTTGTAAATATACCCGGCAATCGGGTCATTCGGTTCGGGTTAGTTCGGTTCGGGTTAACTTCGGGTCGATCTTGTTCGGATCCGGTTCGGTTTTGGGTTCGGGTCAACTTCGGTTCGGGTAAACTTCGGGTCGATCTCATTCGGGTTCGTTCGGTTTCGGTTCGGGTCAACTTCGGTTCGGTTCAACTTCGGGTCAATCTCGTTTGGGTTCGATCCGAGTTAATTTCGGATCTAGTCATAATCGGGTCACTTTTTTGGTCAAAATCGATTCAAAATTGTACCACTATAGGCACAAAAGTCTATCCCGAGAGATCCAACAAAAAAAATGTGGGTTGGGTCACTTTTATTGGGGTTAAATCGATTCGGATCTGATTCGGTTCGGGTCGGTTCATTTCGGTTTTCGAGTCAAAATCGGTTCAATTGTTTTGAATGTTGGTTCGGTTTAAGTTTCGGGTCGTTCGTGTTGACTCGTTCAATTCAGTCGGTTTTGCTAAGTCTAGTTGTAAACAACGTATAAGTGGCTGTCACTAAGTACTCTATCACTGAATACCTTCATTTGTAGTCGTCAATATATGATAGGAATTAAATGAGTTCACAACTTTATCAGAAACTAAATAAGAACTAACAAATTAAAACATATTTCTAATTGCGTTACGACTAGACAACATTTTCCGCTTTTAAGCATTCATCTTTTTAAGTAGGGCTCATACATGAGTAGACGATTATGTAAAGAAAAACCATCTTTTTCTGCTATATTCTTGAAAATGAAATACTACCACGCATGGAGAAAAATCAAAAGTAGATTTGACAATTACAGTAATATTTCAGTGGAATATTCGATACTTAAGGGGTGAAAGGAGGGCCCCAATTGGTAGAAAAAACCCCACAGCCCCAAGGAGGAAGGGGGGTTGTTATTATTGGATAAAAGCTATGACGTTGATGATGTGGGACTTTAGCCGAGGATAACGAATGATGAAGTAAGCCTTAGCGAAAGGGGGTAAAAGGGGAGACCAAAAAATTTAAAAAAAAGGCAGTTAAAGATTAAGGACTCATAGTGCGTTTACACGCCAGATAAGCTAAGCATTTCGATATGGATGCCATTTACTTATAAAATTAAAATTAATTTAAAGCAAGTAGATGCATGGCACAGTAAGCTTTACGTAGACTTTTTTTTTGGGGCGAGGTCCATGCAGGGTGGTCAGCAATTTGTCAGCAAACCTGGCTTTTCAGGATTATCAAATCTTCAATTCCATTCTCTATATTGCTTCCTTTTTCCTCTCTATAACTCATCATTTCAAACTATCACCGGTTTCATTCCTGTTTCTTTTTATCGCAAATAAGAAATTTTAAATAAAGAGTTGTAAGATAATTATAACTTATATAATTATTTATAAAAATATGTAAGTAATTGTAAAAAATTGTAATAAATTATGAGATTGTAAGTCAAATAAAAAAATAGATGTAAGTAATTTAACTTGTAAGTTCAATATTAAGAATTAAATGAATTTTAATTATTCTATCTAAAGTTGGAAATTGTTGACTGTACATACCAAATTAAATTGTTATATATATGTGTAAAAATAATAATCTGATCCAAATCAGGATTATCGGAGAGCAAAGTTTTTGTACATGATGGATTTTAAAGTAGAGTTTATATTCAAGAAATTAAAGCAAGGAGTGGGAATGACTGTACGCTTGGTAATGGCTGGTCAGATGTCAGACCAAAATAATACATATTAGTCTGATAACAAAAAAACTACTTGATGATATCTAACTTTTGGTGCAACTATTTTATCCTTTAAATTAAAACTTTCAAAATGTCACTCTAAAAGAGTACTTAATTACTCTTATCACATATTTTGTCAGGTGTAACACGATGCCCTCTTATCATTCTTAACAAAAAGTCGATACACTTAGAGAATTTAGGGCTTGTTTGAAGTGGCAGTTAAAATAAACAAAAATATCATATTGTTAGCATAAATTAATAGAATTGAGCAGAAACGAATAAAAATGAGTAATGGCCAATAATTATAGTTAGAGGTTATCAACGATTACCGTTATTACCAACAATTACAATTAGTCGTTATCAACGTTAATGATTAGTAGTTAAGGACTTTTAGTGTTTAGCGGCAATTACGCATAACAGCTTAGTGGTTTATGAGCATAAGTAGCAGTTAACGATTATAAAGGCTATAAAAAATGTTGAATATGAACATTAACTTAATTAAATTGAGGTAGGGTGCATATGTTAGTCGGACACTTCATCCGACCAGTCAAACGTAGACGCTTAGTTATTTTCTCCGACACTTTTGTTGGTAAAATGAATTTTGATCTCAAGGCAAATATTCAATAATTGAAAATTATACTAAATAATCTCACTGATTATATTCCCCTTGAATTATTCGATTCGATTTTATATTAAGATCATGTCATATCTTCAAAGAAAGATCTTGACAGATACTAACCTTGGTATTTATGGATATTTTTTCTAATTATATTTCAGCATGATTTTATTCGGCAAATTCTTACACTTTTTTCAGATTTTATTGTGTTTATCTTTAGAAAAATCTGGATAGATTATACCATTTTAAAGTATTGCAAGAACTAGAAGTGGCAATTGGGGAAGTTAAGAAGTAATTAAAGGGTGTCAAGGTTAGTCATAGATCAATGAATATCAAGCATTTCGGAAATAAAGTACGAAAGGAAAGAATCAATGTTTTTGAAGCAAGTCGGACAGAGAAGATCTCGTTACCCAGTTAGACATAAAAGATCAAATTTCAATGGTAACTTTTTCAAAACACAACGGTCTTGTACAAGTAGAGAAACATATAAAAGACAAAGATCAAGACTAGAAGAAGCCTAGCAAGAGAGATACAAATCATATCACATTATATCTCTTGTAATCTCAAACACATTCTATGTTGTAACAAAGTGTTTTACAGAAGATACTTTGTGAGTTTTAATAGTAAAGAGTTTTGGGGAAGACTGTTGTGTGAGTTGTACCACTTGAGTGAAGTGTGACCGAAGGGCTTCGAGAGTAAGTATATTTGAAAGGTCATTCAGTGAATTAAATGAATGGGCTCATATGACAAATAAGAGAATTAGAGTATAATCGTAAGGTATGAAACCTTAGGCGGGAACTAACCCGGATATATTTGGATATGTACCAAGATCGTGAACAAACAAATGTGTGTTGTCCAGTTTAATTTTTTGTTTGTTTATTTATTTTCATATCTGACCTCACTCTAGAACATAGCATATTCAGACAAATCAAAAATTTTAAATATATAAATTCACTCCACTCTTGGATATATCTGACTCTTTGAGACTTACAACTTATCTAACCCGTGACACTTGAATAAGAAGTGTTGAAGGGAACAGGAAAAAAGTGAAAGAAGATTATCCAAATGAGGCTTTACACGTACGACAGGTGACATAAAATGATCAAATCTGGAAGAAATTAAATTATAACAAAGACCTCTTTTTTTGTATATATAAAGAAAAATAGATCCAGCTGTTTGTTTTCTTTAGAGGATAATGAAAGCTAACAAGGGTGATTTAATTTTGCATTGCGTTGCATGAGCATGGGATTTTATTGGCTGTTTATGAACGTCGATCTAATTACACTTTTTGCCGCTGTGCATATACAGCTCATGCCTATGTCTGCATCCCCCATCCTATAAATTACTGTATCCTTTAATTTTGATTTTATATGATCATAAATTGGAGAGCTCCATTGGAATATTTCTATATGTACATTATAAGTTTATTATGCTCAAACCATGACCATGATTTTTTTTTTTTGAATAATTTATTTAGGCTAAAACTAGCCATGAAAATATAACTATGATAGTTGTTTGATTTAAATTGTTAGCTAGGGTTTGGGGCCCCTTTTATCTGGAACATTTCCTTTCACTATTTAAAAATGTAAAAAAAATGTATAAATCATAAATATATGTAAAATTTTAAAGAAGTTATAATTCAAAAGTCTAGGAGAATTTGCAGATCATGAGTAAAATCATCCTAAACGCACAAATTAAAATTACACTGTCTTCATATTGATTCCACACATGATTTTAAGAAAAAAAAATAACCTCACTTCTAAAACTAGTGAAAATTTCAAACATTCAAATAAACGGGTCAATGATAAAATTTAGTGGATGTACTTAAAATATAATTTTAATTTAGTTACGACGATGTGTTAAAATAAAACTAAAATAAAACAAGGTAGAGAGAGGATTAGGGATTTTAAAAAATAAATTAAAATAAAAAAATTAACACAGACGGTGAACAGATTGAGCTTAGGGAGGAGAGAAAGAGGATTAGGGGTTTTAAAAAATTAAATTAAAAAAAATTTAAGGTTATTCGGTTAAATTTTAAAGGCCTATTTCAAGATAACATAGATTTTTTATATTGCCAGTGACTTTGTGGGCCGGAAAAGAACTACAAAAATATTACAACAAAAGTTAGGGTATCTAAGAGTAAGTTTTCATAAATGAGGATCCTTAAAATAGTTATACCAAACCTTAAGGTCCCTCTAGATAATTTTTGCAAAGGTCGGAGTACCAAAGAGTAATTTTTCATACCTAAGAGCCTTAAAGTAGTTATACCAAATCTTATGCTACCTGTGCGTAATTTTTTTGACTAAATTTAGGTGTAAGTTTCAAAAACAAATGAATTCTACACTTCAAAAGTGACGAATGCCTAATTTGCTGATGATCCTCTTTGAAATCATGCAGAGCTTGTGAATAAATAGTGATGTCTCTGCTATGGTCTCTTTGTTGGGGAATCCTAAATCCATGCATCAATATGTAAAAGTAGCATTTAATCAATACTTTCAATTGTAACTTTTCTATTAAAGCTTAATGTTGTTACTTAAGCATTGAGGGTTGAAAGTGGGAGGGGAAGCGAGTTATATATTCTTTTATTTTGGTTTAGAAAAATTAATTAAAAAGAGAAGAGAGACGAGGGGAGGAAACACTTCACCCCTTTCCCTCTAATTTCCTCAGTTTTTTCCCCTTCAAATTAGGAGTAAATGGTAGGGAGGGAGAAGAAATATTTTTAATGAATTTACCATTATTTTCTTTTATTTTTCCACATATTAAATCCAAACAGGGTAGGTATTATCACCTCCTTTCCTCTTCTTCCCCTTCCATTTTCCTCCCATTTATTGTTAACCTTCATTCCACCGCCTTATCAATCCAAACAGATGGAAAAAAATTCCATAACTCATCGATACATATATACTCTACCATTTGTTGAAGGTTGTTTTCAAATTATTTTTATTTATTTGTTTTCTTTTGGAAGATAGGCACCCACTTAAACTCGATCTTATCTTTGAAAGTCCTACAACTTTAAGCTTGAGAGATCCGATGAGAAATAGATGCCAAATCTACTGACCAAGTTATTTTTTACTTAGACTTGTTTCATTTAGATGTAAGGAGATGTAAAGTTGTAAAAAATTGTTAGAAACTCGTAAGGACCCCGTAAACGAGTTGTAAGAATCAGTAAAATAGTTGTAAAATTAGTTATAAAAAGATGTAAGGACCTATAAGCATACAAGAAGTTGTAAAAGTTCTAAGAAACAATAATGTTATAAGTTAAAGCTTTTTTTTTCTTTTATATGTTTTGTTTGGGGGAAGTTTAAGTTAACATATAAATGTAGCTCAATATGTGCATTAAAAAATGGCACGCCAAACACAACATGATAGCTTAATTGTTGTCTCGCAAACTTAGTCCATATTCCATAATAGTGTTTGGAGAAGCATTTAGTGTTTTAACCAAGTTAAAATATTAACTAACCAAATATTACTCGTTGAGTGAGCTAGTGTTTCAAGTAGCGTTTGGAATAACTTATAACATTTCAAGTAGTGTTTCTAAAAAGTTAAGAATATTAGTTTTTCATATTTTCTGGAAAATTATTTATATTCTTTTATGTCAATTTACAATAATAAGCTAGCACAACCACTAGTCCTGTTCGAAGTTGCATTATACAATATCTAAACATATTTCTATTTATTTATGTTTATTTTTATTTGAGATTATTATTATTATTATTATTATTATTATTATTATTATTATTATTATTATTATTATTATTATTTAATAATAATAATAATAATAATAATAATAATAATAATAATAATAATAATAATAATAATAATAATAATATAGAAGGGGAAAGTATTATTGGGGGTTTTTCTAATTTTTCATTTGGGTATTTTTTAATTATATAATTTTTTGCCTTTTTGTCAAATTAGAATAAATTATATTTTTCTTAAATTATTTGAGAAAAATTAACATAAAAATAAAATAAAATAAAATATTTCAAAATAAATTATAATTTTTATGTATTCATTATTTACCAAATCTTCAATATTGTAAAATATATAAAATGAATAATATATTTAATAGCAGTATAATAAAATTTGGTAATAACTCATTACAGCTTTTACTAATAGTTGTAATAGTTATAACAACTCATTTATGTTCGTTTCTATTCGTGTATGCTAATCGTTTTTATACGTTTCTACTCATTTCTGTTTGTTCTTGTTATATATGCTATTTCTATTCATTTTATCCATCATTTTGAGCATGCCCTAAATTTACTAAGCGCATTTCTTCAATTGCTTAGTTGAACAGACTATCTATTAACAAGTAAAATTTAAAAGTTGATCTGTTATCTAAACAATTATTCGCTACATAAACATTTATTCGTCACTCAAAATAGCTTAATTTATTGAATAGGGCCTTAGCAATTTGCATATACATCAATTCATGCAAAATGTGATCATATCAAAAGAGAGTAGGAAGAAAAAAAAAGTATCCCAACAATCAATTTGCGATTAAAACTTAGGAACAATGCATTTCAATTTTACCATTTGTCGACAGCTAAGGTTGCTTCAGCGCTCCTGTTAAATATATATTAATCGCATTTACAGAAAACACAGGTGTTGATTGAATGCAATCTTCCATCATCTTCACAATCTCGTTTTCTAAACTTATCAATGTATATTCTATAATACCTCTTTTTCACCATCAATAATAATTTTAAGTGAATTCTTATCATAAGTACTGTTGTCCACATCTTATAGTATTTGCTTACAAGGAAATTCTTTTTATTGATTAATTCGGAATGTCTACAGTCGTATACAAAAAGAATTACAAGCGTTGTTATGGATTTGATAACATGATGTATTTTAGGAGATAAATTTTTTTATTTTTTAAAAGGGAAGACCATGAGAATAAAAAGTGAGACATTTAATTATTTTGCTAAATTTTTAATTGAATTAATTTTTTAATATAATTTTAAATAAAAAGTCTCATTTTTAAATTTTAACAGTTATCGTATAGATTATCAATAATGAATTCTTAAAGAGGTTATCATATATAGCAGAAATCATGATACAGTTTGTGTATATGGTAGAGAGAGTTTGTGTATATCGTAGAGAGAGGGTGTAAAAGAGCCAAAATAGGTGCGGTACACGTAATAGACGACAAAATGAGGTGGAATTGTGGAAAGGACGGATTGAATTTTGTGAGTCGAGTCTAGAGATTGCATGTCACGTGGGAATGAAATATTGGGGGAAGATTTTTTCTTTTTTTTTTTTTTTTTAAAGCCAAATGTCGGTTAATTTTTAATCCAAGCTCTGGCTTTGCTTTTATAAAATTAAAGTTTGATCTCATGATAATATTCTGTAGGTCCCTTTCTATTATTCGGTTGACCTTGACTATACGTGCCTTCTGCCCCCGCCTTGTCCCACGTATCTAACATTTTCATATTCTTCTCTAAATACTAACCCAGAAAGTAGTAGCGTAGCTCACTAAAATATGTAGAATTATATATATTTACTTATATTTTTTTAATTTAAAAAGTGTGTCGTTATACTTTATTTTTTGAGAAAAAATAGCATATTTGAATAATAAAATAGTGTTGTATCTCATAAATTGTGTAATATATATCTTTTTTCCAACTTTTACATTTATATAATTACATACATAATACATCTTCTTAAACAAAGTATGTCTTTATTAGGGTGTCTTTTGATATGTCAGAATGCTAAAACTTTATAATTGATAATTAATTATAAATATTAAAATTTTATCATTTTAAAATCATATATTAATTTAGGTAGAAAACAAGACACACTTGATACACATCTTGTTATAAGACATACAATTTTTAATTTTAAGTTTATTGCTATATATTGGTTTAATATTTATGCTTACTATCTTATCTGTTTTTTAAAAAAATAATATGTTATTCATCGACTTTCTTAAAATTAAGTGATCATTAAAGGCGTTTTCCCTCTTGATTGAGAGGTTTGGTGTATATAATCTTTGGAGCAATATATAATATTTATGCTAAAACTATGAAGCATGTGCAAATTACTTCCACAACATACAAACAAGATCTCGAGCCAAGCCTAAATTGCCTAGGCTTGGGCATATAACTCATGCACGCAAGCCGATCCAAACTTTGATCAAACCAAACTCGAGTTGGATCCAAGAGTTTGCCAAGCCGACTTTGATAATTTATGGCTAATTTTATTAACAAATAAGGATGAAAGAAAACAAAAACTTATAATGTCTTCAACACGGTAGTTGGTGGAATCGGTTGGGAAAGACTAGCTATAGTATTAAAATAAGGATTTCCACTTTAATTAGGTAAACATAAAAAATAAATACATGTGTACAATATTTAATTTCATCCAATTTTCTTCACACTTTTTTTTTTTTTTTTTTTGAGTGGGGGAAAGACAAAAAGGAAGGCAAATCCCCGAACTGTCCAAGAAACTCCAGCAAAGGGCCCCGTTTCTTGATGAAGTAGCCACAACAACTCCACACTTTTACTCTACGTAAAATAATTTATAAAGATCATGATAAACATCTTGCTAAGATCTAATCATGTAAATAATTGTAAATTTTTTTAGTGCAGATGAATTACAAAGGACAGTATTAATTTAAGATCTAATCATGTAAATAATTGTAAATTTTTTTAGTGCAGATAAATTACAAAGGACAGTATTAATTATAAAATAATAAGATATCATCAATTTGTATACTATATGTGAGTTTAGAAAATGTTATGCATGTTTCTAGTACCTTGTAATCTAGAAAATTCCAAGGTTTTTGAGATTGATTCTTTGTGTAGAACACCACTAAAATTCAGTGAGGAGTAACAAAAAGTAGAATGCTTGATTTTCATAGTTAGAAAGACTAGGATTTTACTTTCCCCAATTGACCAACATGCAAACAAATTTAACCTGTCAATATAGGGAAAAGAAAACATCTTTTAAGTACTGCTATACACAGGATCGATGTAATATATTTTTTATTAATATTATTGTGTAGTGACTGAATCAAAATTTTAGATTAAAGGTATCCATCTATGTATTAATACTTATTATTATATATATGTATAAATTTTCTTAAAAAACACTTGCTCACTAATACCATGAATCCTCTATCTGTAACACTGGGATCAATTATAATTTTTAATGTAATAGAACCTACTCTACTACCGTATGTATTATTTTTTCATGACTATGAAAATAAGGGGTGGGTTTCTAAAAAATTAAAACAAAATACTCATATTTAATGATAACTTAGACCCGAGTCCATAAAATAATTTGTAATTCAAGTATCATAAGATGAAATTGGATATATCCATATTAAACTAGATAAGAAAACCAAATGAGACATTCCCAAAAACAAAAAACTAATTTATTGGAAAATTTTTAGGTATTTATATAGTACTCCACATATACTATTGTAAGCTCCTTCAAACTAGTTTATTAGAAAAATTTTTGACACCCGTAAACCCTTCAAGACTCCGTCCATATTATTATTATTATTATTATTATTATTATTATTATTATTATTATTATTATTATTATTATTATATATCAAGTAGTATTTGGTTGTTCCTTTGGACTTGTTTGGGAATTGATTCTAGAAGCCTAAGACAAAGATGTCTTAGAAGAAGAATTAATTCTTACTTTCATAGTATAGCTCTATAGCTAGATACCTAATGGGAAATTGGATCTCATCACTTTGTCACATCCCTTTTCCCATTTCAAAAGGGAGTAGGGAAAATTTTTTTTAAAAAAATAAATACAAAAGAAGAAGGGGAGGGAAAAAGTAGGAAGAAGAAGAAGGTGAGGAAAAAGAAATGTTAACTGTTTGGTGAATGAGTGTGAATCTCTATCCTCATCAATCTAAAGTTATCAACAGAAACCCAACTGCATCTGCATGCACCAACTAGATTACCACTTTACTTTTTCTCTATTCCATTCCCATCCATTTCTTCACTTGGTCGCCCTCCCCCACCATTATCAATATTTTAAGATTTTATTCTCTACTTTTCCAAATATTATTTTATTTTTTCAGTGTACCTCTAGCTCAAAATTCTTGTATAAATACCTACCCATAATTTGGATCTCCCCCTCTTCTCCCTTCTTTCTATTCAACCGGTTAGCTTGATTCCCCTTTGTAGATAATCAACTCATACTTATCCCTCACATTACATAAATAGTTCGTCATTTTTTCCCTCTCCATATCAACATATTATATAAGTTAGGTTGGTGATCAATTTTTCCCCTCAAGACAAAACTTTTACTCTAAAAAAACCAACTACCATCAGTTAGAATAACGCGTTGAGATCTCATGAATCAGAATTTCCTCTCTTACTTATATGTCTTTTTGTGCCTTCCAATGGTTCCACTCTTTCCGGGAGCTCATGGAGCTACACTTACAGTTATAAACAAGTGTGATTACACTGTATGGCCCGGGATAGCGCCCAATTCCGGTAGCCCTGGGTTAGGCACTACTGGTTTCGAGCTTCCCTCAGGCGTGTCGAGGTCTTTCCAACCCGGCCCTGGCTGGTCAGGCCGAATATGGGCCAGGACCCGTTGCACCTTTGACCCGAGTACAGGTCAGGGCGGCTGCATGACAGGCGACTGCGGCTCGGGTCAAATTGAGTGCAATGGGGCGTCAGAAAAACCACCTGCTACCCTGGCCGAGTTCACGATCGGGTCTGAGCCGGGGGCCCAAGACTACTACGACGTCAGCCTGGTGGACGGGTTCAACGTGCCCATGATCATCGAGGCCAATGGCGGATCCGCAGGGTCGTGCATGACGACGGGTTGTGTATCCGACTTGAATGAGCAATGCCCGAATGAGCTCCGGGTCGGGGACGGCGAGGCTTGTAAGAGCGCGTGTGAGGCATTCGGCACCCCAGAGTACTGCT
This sequence comes from Talinum fruticosum, assembly GCA_021018815.1. NCBI lineage: Eukaryota > Viridiplantae > Streptophyta > Magnoliopsida > Caryophyllales > Talinaceae > Talinum > Talinum fruticosum. Next base: position 8,473,748 of record JAITYX010000014.1, read on the forward strand.
GTACTGGCGAGTTTGCTTCACCCACTGCATGTGCGCCGTCGCTATACTCGCAGATGTTCAAGTCTTCGTGCCCACGCTCGTATAGCTACGCGTTCGATGACCCGACGAGTACGTTTACGTGTATAGGAGCAGACTATACAATTACATTTTGCCCCACCTTTTCAAGGTTAGTCGTAAGAAATACAATCTGATTTTTTTTTCTTTTTGATTGTAAATTAATCTTTTTGATCGTAAATTATTTTTTTTTCTTTAATTTATCTTATCTTGTGTGATTCTTTTTTTGTTTCCTCTTTTTAGTCTTCCTCTTTTTCTCCTTCTTTTACGATGGTACGTGGGCATCCTTTTATGCTATTTAATTTTATACAACTAATTTCTATTGGCATTGGCATTGTAATCATCTTTATAATTTTAAATTCATTTGCCAAATTTATTCTTTTCCAAACTAAAGAAATTTCAAACATGAACATGCATGCCTCGCATTACTATTAATTTTTCCCAATCATGGAAATCACTCAATAAAGGTTAGTGAATATTTATTTGCTAAAACTATAAACCTATTTATAATTATTTATACCTACTTATGAATTATTTATCAACATTATTTTTTACCTACCTTATTTATCTACATTAATTTTTATACCTATCTGTACTTTAAAAAGGACTCTATTACCGTTCAATTACATAATAGAATTATTAGATTTTATACATGAATAGACGTTTTACTATAAACAATTCATCACTCATGTTTCATTTATGTTTTAAAAGTATGACTGCCCCTTGTCTATGATGATGAGTTAAGGTGACAAATGACGTATCAGAGTATCAGAATCTAGTCATTTTGCTTGTCTTATGTATGTACCTCCTATAAATGTATTATTATAGAATAAAATTATAATCAGAATATTTTGTGAGAGGAATAAAATTATATTAACATTGTGGTATTAACAAAACGTGCAGCCAAAGGAAGTCCTCAAGAGATTCTGAAGCAGCTTACGGTAGCTCATCAAAGCACAGTCCTACGTTTTTCATCGGTGGTGGTCAGATGCTCTCCAATTTCTCTCACTCAACCCTCTTAAACGTCGACTCCAACTTGCCTTGGCAACTAATTATCCTCATTGTTTCTTCGACAATCCTTCAATTTCTTCTATGACCGATGAAACCTCCTGCATGCACATATAGACCTAGTAAAACCCGACGGTCTGATCTAGACAATTTGAAAATTAGAGAGAAAGATTCAAACCAATCACACATTCGAATGTGATTTTAAACCTCAAAGTGATTATATCAAGGTGGACTTTTTTTTTTTTGAAAGGAAATGAAGGTGGACTTAGTTCATACGCCATGTACATTCTGTCACCGTGTGCATTTTGATCGAGCTCGGAATTTTATTTGATTCAAATCCAGATAAAGGTCTGGCCACATACGTGCATGCTCATGGATAATTCACCAAGACATAGAGTTAGAGAAATTTGGAATTTTTTTGGAGTCATCCATTTTATTAGAAACAAGAGAGATTGTCAAAGGCATTAAATTGTAGGGGTCATTTTTTTTATTGAGTGATTGTTTTTCTTCAATTGTTGAATTCTTTTGACCGATTTATGATGTAAAGCAACATCAATGTACGAATGATTTTCTGAACAAATTAAACGCGGCTGTTTAATTTGGGCGGTTGTTAATTTCATGTGTATCTGCGTATACATTGCATTCCCCACCCCTCTTTAATTTTTTTTTTTATTGTTGAAGTAGTGGAAAGAACAAAGGTGATGGTCTATGGTATGCATTTGGCTTAGACGTTTAGCTCGTGTTAGAAGATATAGTTTTTTTATAATTTTTTTCCGACCTCAAATATTTGAGGTAAAAAAGTAACTTTAATAAACGTATTTTAGAGATTCAAACTTATATTCTTATAAAAATAAAACTACCACTACTTCAATCAACGTTTTATTAATTTTGGATGTAATTAGTAACTTTAATCGCAGTCTTGTATAATATATTTGTGTTTGGTGAGATATTTGACTTCGTAGTCGGTCCATAAGTATGTTTAAAGAGATATAATATGATTGTGCATCATCATCCTCAACAATCTCTCCTGCTAAAGTGGAAGTGTGTATAGGTGTGTTTTAGTCGGTTGAACTTTACGTACATATGGATATTCTAAAAATGGATTAATTTGATTTCAACCCTCAAGAAAATATCAAACCTCAAGTGTCAATTTCTACAAAGTGCACGTAGTTATACATGTGTTTTCCCTTCATTCATAAAATGTGAAGCCAAAATCTTATTTAATTATTTCACTAGCTTATGAAAAATTGTATCCATTAATTTAATTTAATTGATTTATGGAAGTAGCATTCAACTCCCCTGTTTTAAGGCAATGATTTTTTTTTATTTTTTAGTGTCATACTAAGCAGTGAATGTAACATAGGTTTTCTCCATTCACGTGATTATCATTACTATTTAAAATTTGTTCAAATAATAAGAATTTGTTCGCTTCAACTGTTAAAATGAGTTATTATAATTGTTATAACTTTATGAGCTGTTTAAGTTAGCAATTAGTTGTCATGAGTTATTATGAGTATGTTACGAGATGTTATTGAAAAGCCTCGAGTGTCGGATATACCCTAGAGGGGGTGAATAGGGTATTTTAAAAAATTGAGGCGTCCGACTTGAATGAGAGGTCGGATATATATAGTAATCAAATAAACAGAAAGATAAATTGGACAATGCAAGTTTATTTGTTCACAATCTTGGCCCACATCCAAATATCCGGGTTAGTGACCACCTAAGGTTTCCTCCCTTAGGATTACCTTCTACTTTTCTTATTTCTCTAACCGTCGGACAAGTTCTTCATTTAACTTACTCGATTGACCTTTTGAGTACACTAAATTTCAAGGTCCGCCATTCACACTTTTCTCAATGTTACAACTCACAAAGCAGTCTTCCCCAAGACTCTTTGTTACAACTCATAAAATATCCAACTCTTAGACACTTTGCTACAAGAATGATTTGAATAAACACGATTACAAGAGATTAGGATAAGATATGCGGTGTTTCAATTTTTTCGAAGAATTCGCCATGATATATCCGATCCGTGCTCTTGCTTAATTGATCCACGGTCTTGGCTTGTATCTTTATAGTTTTCTCTTCATTTGGTAGACCATTGGAATTACCGTTATGAACGAGATCTTCTTTGTCTCACTTGGTAACTTGATCTTGGCAGGATATGACTGCAGATCATAATCTTGATCCTTTTCAAGTTTGGCTTGTTTCTTGATGTATCTCTAGATGCTACTCCTACCTTAACTTCCTTCATTCATTACTTGAGTCACGTGGTTGCTTCTTCTACTATTTGCAACCCATAGGTAGAATGATCTGACTTGATATCCTTCTGAAAATAGGTCCAACAATCTCTTTGAAAAGATTCGGATTTTATGCAATAACATCATACCATAATACACAGCAATATATCCGAGATTTTTGGGATTATATTTCCTTAAATTAATGATTTAGTATAATGCCAAATAAGAAAATAATATCTATGCACAAAATCGGATACAATTGGATCATGAATAATAATAGGGAGGATATATAAGGAATATATCTAGCTACTGAAGAATTGCATTGAGTACAAAACTTATTAATACTCAACGCGGTCGGATAAGTCAATAAATAAGTATGTCCGACCAATCGGTTTTATTGTCTCACTTAACGCTTATAAGTTGTTATGACTAGTTATTATAAATGTTATAACTATTATGATCTGTTCTAACGGTTATGAGGTGTTATGAAATTATAAGCAATTAGTTGGTATGAGCTATTCTTTTTGTATATTTTATGAACATATATTAGTCATTAATGAATTTTTGTTGTTTGATAATCCATTAATTTTTATTCGGTGATAAATTTTGATCATCATATTTTTTATATCAATGATAACAACAGGGGTTAATACCTATCTTAAGAAATTTTAAAAAAATAGTAATAACCATAACAATAACAACAACAATAATAATAATAATATATTAGGTTATTATTAACGGTTGTAACTTTTTTAATTAAAATTAGAGGTTATAACTATTATAGCAGTTAGTTGTTATAGCGGTTAAAAACTGTTATAAACTATTAACGTTTATAAACGATAAAAGGAACATACCGTCGGATTTTTCCCTTGTAGAGATTTGGGACGACAGATTAAACATGGTGAATAACGAAAATTAATTAAAGGAAATTGAACAAGTCTTGCATAAATCAACTAGTAAACTGTAATCGTAGAGTAAATGAACGATGATTAAGGCTCCGTTCGATAACGAGCATTTGCAGTAACTTTTAACGTTTTGACCAAGTCAAAACACTAACCAACCAAATATTAGTGTTCGTTAAGGTAGTGTTTCAACTAGCATTTCTAGTAACTTATAGCGTTTCAAGTAGTGTTTCGAAAAGTTAAAAATATTAGTTTTTCACATTTAAAAGTAGTGTCTCATATTTTTTTGACAAAAATATCCCTTCATTAATTTATATTTGGCAAATTATCTATATCTTTTTATGTCAATTTACAATAATCAGCTAATTTAACCACTAAATTACCGAACACATTTATTCAACTGCTAAGTTAAACAGCTTATCCGCTAACAACTGAAATCTAATAGTTATCAAATAGTTAAACAGGTATCGCTTACACAAACAAGTATCGATTACCCAAACAACTCAATTTGCCGAATAGAGCCTAAGTTATAGACATTTTATTCTCCAACCCAAAATCCCACCAAATCAAAAAGGAAAAGAAAAGGAAAAGGAAAGTAGCCAAAAAAAAAAAAAAAGCTACTGCCGATATTCAAAAAGACTTGATCATCCACGTCTTTCTGTCTGTGAAAGATGATAAATACAGATAATATAATTTTCTTCTTTTTGGACACGCTGCCCTACATTTCAATATTCCCAATTGCAAATTTGTTCTCATCGTAATATAGTTTATCTCTTTCATTTAAATATTCTTGCTAGCAATTTTTTATCCATTTAGAATAATAAATTTTATTATAATATCTACATTTATGTCCATATAATAAATGCATAATTCGAGATATATATATATGTCCATTTATAAGATTAGTGTAAAAGAAGATAACATAAGTGTATTACAGTTTGTAGGTTATAGGTGTTAGTTGGTTCGAATCATGTCGACATTACTTTTACACCTTATTTGTATTAAAAAAATAATTATCATTTAATATTTTAAATTGCAAACTAATATATTTTTCTTGATTTCATATTAAATAATTCAATTTTCTATATTTGATATTTGATATTTTAAAGTATAAGTTTTAACTATAGTTTCTCCACCTTCGTAAAAAAATTTCATCATTTTTCATGAATTTCTTCATATTTATATAGATTTTAAATTTATTAGATTTATTTGCTATCAATTCGAATGAAATGGAATAGAACCAACTACCCCAAACGTTATTTCATCCTATGGATTTTGATGAGGAAAAGAACTTCTACATCAGTCTACGTTCATAGAAGGGATAGATACAACTTGTCAACTATGCAAAGGCGCCGAAGAAACAGAAGATCATGTATTTTTTATTGTCCTTTTAGTGCTGCTGTAAGGAATTGGTTGTTCACCTGGTTACACCAAACATGCCATGCTCAAAACTTGGATCAACTTCACCCCTGGCTGTGTACGTTTACAGGCGGTAAACTGAATAGAAAGGTGGTGTATACAGCATATGCAGCATACCAGTACATGGTCTGGAGTGAAAGGAACAAGAGAGTCTTCACAAAAGCAGAAGAAACAGAGGCAAATGTGCAGAAAAATATCCAAAAAGCTATTGAAGACAAGTTTGATTATCTAACCAGGAGAACCCAGAAATATAGTAAATGGAAAGATGCAGTATGTAATTGATCATCAAGTGATGTAACTTTCCCTGTTTTACAGGATTGATTGTTTGGTAATAAAATCTTTTTACCTTATTACCAAAAAAATTCGAATGAAATGGAATGGAAAAGGAACTTCCATAAAAAGAAAAGGAATGGAACTTGAATCTGGGGATATCAAGTCCCCCTCAATCTCCTGGAACTTGAATGTCTCCGGCCACCGGCGACGATGAGAAAGCCTTCCTCCACCTTCAAACGAGGCGTGCATACGTGATATTTTGGCCAGAAATTTAAAAATTAATCCCCTAATTTGGCTTATTGTGCTTTGGGATTTTGTAACATGCTACTTATGTTGTTTTTTAGTTTTGTGTTGTTCATCACAGTATTTGATTGCATTTGCTTCAAACTTGGGAATTTGCTTCTCCATTTGGAGCTCTGATTAGAAGATTATCGATGGCGCAATACCACCATTAAGTATTTTATTGTTAATGTTGATTGGCTTGCTCCTGTACATGTCAATCTTCTCTTCTGAGGAAAGAAGTCCCCTTGCAGTTCATATTTAAAGTCTTCTTCTTCGTCGTAAGGATCTATTGGCTGGTTTTACTGGTGGGTAAAGCTATAATATGAAGCTAATTGGCTGGTTTTACTGGTGGGTAAAGCTATAATATGAAGCTAATTGGCTGGTTTTACTGGTGGGTAAAGCTATAATATGAAGCTAATTGGTCTACAGATTGGTTCACTAAGTGCAGGGAGGTCACTTCAATCAGAGTTCTCAGCACAAGGATTTTCTACGTTATGCCAGCATAACTAGGAGACTTATTGATATTGATCGATAGTTCTGTGGCCTTTGCTGGCGAGAGTGCAAAGAAGGCAGGGTCTGGCCAAAGAGAGTGAAAAAGTGCAAGCAAGGCGACTCAAATTTAGGATGAGGCTGCAAGGAGGGAGTCGGGATGGCAGGCAGGGTGTGGGCGTGCCGTGTGCATGGGTGGGTGAATGGGGGCGCGGGGGAGCAAAAAGTCATACTCCTAAAACCTTATCTTTCTGTGTAAAATTTTTTAAATATAAGAATATGAACATAATTTTAACAAAACGAATAGGGGGAACAGTTATTTTCCTCGGATAAGGGTCGGGGCGAAACTATTCCCATGGATATGGTTTTCAGCCCCCATTGCAGGGCGGTCAACGTCGGGTTTAGGGATTCCATCTCCACTGTCATCCCAAATTACTACCAATAAAAAAATTAATTACTAGATAGAATAACAGCGCAATATTAAAATTCTCCCATTAACTAAACTACAAAGGATTTCATTCCCAATGCAACGCCCGTCAAGAGGCGAAACTTGATTCATCATGAAAGAAAAACAGGAACATTCTGAACTTTGATCCACGGGTAGAACAAAACTGTCCCATCTATGTTTACAAAAAATCCAACTAACTTTTCCTGTCACTCAAAACACAAGAGCTAATCTCAGGGTGAAGAGTCAATTAACCGTAATGTGATCCACGGGTTTTTACTAAGGCAATCTACAATTCATCCTTCATGCCATCAGCCTCGTCATCCTTCGACGAAGAAGAATCATCCTTTGTCTCCTTTTCAGCAACCTCCTCCTCGACATCATCCTCTTCCTCAACAGCTGCATCAGGGCTGATGTTCAGGCTTGACTTGACGGAACCGTAGACCCGAGAAGCAAAGTCCTTGGGGTCATCCAGAAGGAAACCACTCTCAAAGAGGGCCGTCTGGTACATAAGTCTTGCTGTTTGCTTCACATTGTCGTCCTGTAAAAAGGTAGTGGCCACGTTAAATCACAAGGCTGAAACAAATAAAGTGCAACAACTAACTGAAACAGGGGAAAAGGGGGCCATAACAGAGTAGACCACAAATGGTCCTAAAACAGATAACTATATGTATGGCACAAATGGCGAAGGCTCAAGATAGAAGTCCCTCTTATGATTGCCAAGACTGCTAAGTCGCCAATGCCTAAATTCTCAGTGTAGCAGCCATGGCTAATTAAAATTGAAATCACCACCTCACTAGTAGTTGACAAGTGATTTGTACGATATCAAACTTGCAGTAAATCTTCAGGAAGCACTCAACAGAGACCCAGACACAATAGAAGCAACTACAATATAAAAAGGACAGATGTGGCTTAATTTCGAAAAACCAAATGGGCAAGTATAATTTGGGTTCATACTCAGCATCTTAGTTCATGTCATGCACTTCGTGTTAGCATTTGATGAAATATATTCATCACTCCAAGATTTGGTCCAGGAAAAGTATGATAGACACCTCCATATATTCTCATTAGAACAAGTATTTCTAAGAAGGAATCATACCTCTGGGTCTGTCACAACTCTCTCACGGAGCTCCTTAATAATGGGGTGTCTAGGGTTGATTTCAAGCACCCTCTTTCCGCGCATATATGCCTGCTTGCTTGCATCACTCAACGTTTGTGACTGCATGATCCTTTCCATGTTTGCACTCCAGCCGAATTTTGATGTGACAACAACACAAGGGGTGTCTGCTAAACGGTTGCTTATCTTGACATCATCCACCTTCTCACTGGCAAGAGTATCCTTCCACCACTTTGTCAGCTCCTTGAAAGACTCCTTGAGTTCCTTGATTTTGGAGTCCTTGCCAAGTTTCAAACCCTCCTTGGAAACATTTTGGAATTTCTTGTCTTCGTAATCCATTAGATATTGCATTAGATACTCATCCACAGGATCAGTGAAGAAAATGACCTGCAGCAGAGAAAATCCATTAACAACCAGAATTGAATTTAAGAAAGGCAAAAACCATTTGCCCACAGTCCATGACAAAAGGTAAAATGCATTACCTCGAAGTCCTTCTTCGTGAGCCTTTCAAGGAATGGAGATTTTTCCAATTGCTCCTTGCTGGTTCCTGTTATGTAGAAGATGTCCTTTTGCCCAGACTTCATTCTTGAGATGTATTGATCAAGGGAAGTTAATTTGCCACCTGATTTTGAACTGTTTAGGAAGAGCCAAATCAGCAAAACATGATCCTCAAATGAGATACATGGTAGCAAAATATACACAAACTAAACGGGACATATCATCCAGCTACTTACGTTTCAAATCTTAGAAGTTTGGCCAGACGATTTCTGTTTGCAGCATCCTCTATAATGCCTAGCTTGATTGACTTGCCAAACTCATTCCAGAACTTTGCATACTGACCCTTCTTCTCATCATTGTCATCGGACTTCTCAACATCTGCAGTGCAATGAACAAATGAGAACCATAAGAACATGGTGATAAAAGAACAGAAACCAAAGGTTAAGCCAAGCATGAGTCCTAGTCCTAGACAAGTTGAAACTAAAATATCTATCTATCCACCAGTTGTATGCAAAACTTCAGTTCTTAAAACAGGACAGAATGTTCACGCAAGGTCATTATCTAGAACCTAAAGAGATGTATCTATTCATTTATTAATTTATTTGTCATTATTTTTTAGCTAATGCTTCTTCTTATCTAAAGTGTATCATTAAAGGATTCAACTCAACAAAATGTTTTGTGATAACTTTTTGTGGGAATCTTATAATTAGTCTCTGTGCTTACAGAGGTAAGCTTGTCTACATTTGGATCTGCTCAGACCTACAAAATCAGGACTCACTCAAGCAGACTGGCAGTTGTCGTTATTGTATCTACAACCTTAAAAGTGCATGCCTCATGAACAAAGTTGATAAGAGAAACTCCAGGCTAATGGAGAAGCAATTATATATGTCAGAAATGTCATATGAAGCAAGTCAGGAGTAGATATGCAGCTTGAAAATAGACTTTCTATTTTCATGATAAATTCAGAACATATCTTTGCATGCAATCAGTTATGCCCCTAAAGCCAAAAAAATGTATTGAAGGAAACAAGGCCTATTTTGCTTCTTGCACTAGAAGGATGATGATATGCAAAAATGAATTAAAAGCCTAGTGGATTAGTGAACTCCAATCTGTAAGATAAAGACAGGACCTAAATTGATACATATGTTCTTGAGAAATGTTGAAGCTTGAAACTAAACATACCCTTTTTATCTTTGCTGTCAGATTCATCAGGGTCTTCGTCAGCAATCTTGCGAATCATATCAAGGGCCTTCCTAATCAATTTTTTCTTGATTGTTTTCAAACTACTGTGTTGTTGAAGCATTTCTCGTGACACATTCAGCGGAAGTGTGTCAGAATCAACAATACCCTGGAAAAAGAATTGTACCCATCAGAACCAATTTCACAATCATATCAGCAGCAGCCTTTACCAGGACCATTATTACCTTCAAGAAGTTCAGATACTTGGGCAAAAACTCATCAAATTCATCAGAGATGAAAACCCGCCTAACATATAGTTTCACATTGGCTTTCTTGTCATTGTAATAGCTCTCATACAAATCATGAGGAGCTTTTGGAGGAACGAAAAGAACAGCCTTGAACTCAACATCACCTTCAGCCGTAAAGTGACTCCATGCCATAGGCTTTTCATCACTAAAGTCCTGTAAAAATAAGTTTACTGGTTAAACAACTGGCAGCTAACCTATTGGTTATCTTTGGCGCCAAGCCCCTAGTCGGGCCTGGTCGTCCAGTGCTTATGCTCCACCCGGACCTCCCAGTCACTACCAAGTACCAACCCATTAGGACCATTGTGCGCAGGGGACCCAATGGATGGGCAGCTTACCGAGCTTACCTTACCGACAACTAACAGAATATAGACCACAGCTGAGACTCGAGAATTGAGCTTACCTTTGCCAAAGAGTGGTAAAATTTAGTGTACTCCTCATCTGTCACCTCCTTTGGATTACGCAGCCATATAGCCTTCACATCATTCAAAAGTTCCCATTCATGAGTTGTTTCTGTGATTTTCTTTGTTTTGGGTTTCTTCTCAGCTTCCTCATCCTCCTTTTCCTCTTCAGATTCTTCCTCAGATGAGCTGCTTTCAGCTGTTGTCAGCACACAGACACAAATACAAAGATTATTCTCTCTAAGCAGAGACTATGAGCTCCAGAATCAAGACCAACAGAATTTTCTGAAACAGATTAATGATATTCCAACATACTGGTTTCCTCTTCATCACTTGACTCATCATCGTCAGCAGGGACCTCCTTTTCAGTCTCCTTGGTTGCCCAAAGGTATATGGGGAAGTTAATGAATTCAGAGTATCTCTTCACCAAATCCTGCAGATAACAGATATAAACATACCATGAAACAACCAAGTAGAACTCAGGTTGCACAAACTAAGGCCCAAAAGGCTCATGACTTTGCAAACTATACAAACATACACACAAGCAAAGAAAACATTTGACAAGAAATGATTTTTTTATAAAAAAAAACAGAAAAGTTAAAAGCCTCAGAGTAGAGAGACATAATACAATCTAAGAAAAGTAGATGATTAGAAAATACATGGAGAGTATCAGGTAACCAGTCAAGCTTGAAAGATAACAATGGAAAGGGAACGGATAAAGCTTGAAAATGATAAAAGACTGGACTAGTGGCGACAGCTGGTACCAACAGGAGCTAGAGTCACGACGGATAGGGATCTCTTTGAGAAGAAAGTAGAACTTAGAAAGAACTATACTAGAAACAGGAGACCATATTATCAGGCTCTTGAGTTTATCAAATCATGGAATGGAACCGGTATTACTAATGCCTAGAAGCGGCAGAATCAGTGATCTAAATGCCGTTGAAACTTTAGACAAAGCAAGAGCAGATATAGAATCTTTGTGTCAGAGAGGCACGAGTACTATACTTTGGTTACCTACTAAGTCTTCCATTATATAGAATTGGACACACAATAACGCCATACTGTATGCCATTTGGCATGTAGCATAGCATTCACAACCAACTGATACTCAAGGATAAAACGTCATGAAGATTCTACGGACTTACTACATATGCTAACCATTTAGCAAAGAAATAATATATAACCAAAACTGAAGAATTAACAGTAAGACCAAGCATAATTAGTTACAGAATATATATCCACCTTGAGTTTGCCCTCATCCAAGTATTCCCCAGCTTCCTCCCGGAGATGTAATCTGATCTCAGTACCACGACCAAGGGGTTCATTCCATGTATCCTCAGAAATAGCAAAAGATCCATCAGCCTTTGATTCCCACACATATCTGTAAAAAAATATTCACATGGTAAGGAAGCTACAAGCATGGTACAGAGGTGGCTAAATAATCAAGCAAAAGCAAAAATGGCTGAGACTCACTGTTTGTCATCATTGTGTTTGCTAATGACTTCAACGTAGTCGGCAACAAGGTAGACAGAGTAGAAACCCACTCCAAACTGCCCAATCAAGTTAAGATCTCCACTAGACTGCATCTTCTCGACAAAAGCTACGTAAAATATACATTTGAGATCAGTATCCTTCAATTCCCAACAACATATTATGGTATAATTTATCAGACTTGAATCCAGCAGAAGACTTTCCGGGCATTCACAGCCCAACGAATTATTTTTTTCCAAGAACAGAGTGTTTATACCTGAAGTTCCAGATTTTGCAATAGTCCCCAGGTTTTTAATGAGGTCCTCCTTTGACATCCCTATACCCCTGTCTCGAATAGAAAGAATCTTCTTCTCCTTATCCAATTTAATCTGCATTTTGCATCAACATAGGTTATTAACAAATTAACTACTGCATAAACCACATTGGTGTGTTCGGAAATAACTTTTGAGGTAGTGATTAGTGTTTTGAAGGAGATAATACACCTCTTATCTAAAAATGTAATTGTTTGGCAAAATAGTGTTTGATACAGTGATTAGAGTTTAGGTAATGTTTTCGAAAAGTTACTCAAAATAACGTTTTCAAAAACACTGCCTAGTGTTTACACATAATTTTTGAAATTCTCTTTTTTATTTTCTAAAAGTTGTTATCAATTATGTTTTTAAGTCATTTTATACAAATCTACTACTTAAACACCTACTAACCACTAATCGGTAACAGCTAATCACTAATAAAACGACTAACAAAATGGCTAACAGCTACTAAAACAGCTAATTAACACCCTTAGTCGGCAAGAACTCTTCAAGATAAAAACAACTGCCACCACTAACACTTACCAAAATCTCAAGCTTGGCAGTGTCACCTTCACCAAGGACCTCCTTATCAGTGAGTGCCAAGAACCTAATCTTATCCAATGCCTGCAATTGCCAATATTTCCTCGTTCATCAAAAAAATTTCAAAAAACAATCATTCAAGTATTCGCTCTCAAAATAAAACAGAACATCGAAATAACTTACATCTGAGGCATTGGAGATTAGTTCTCTCAAGAAAATGTCCTTGTTACTGTAAAGAGAGTTAATGATGATATCCATAAGCCGAGACACCTCAGCCTGGAACTCAAACTTCTCCGCATTGCTGCGAAGGCTCTTCCTGGACATAGACTCAGCTTCCCTAAACCCAGTAATGGCAATAAAATATTATGAACCCGAACACAAAACGGGAATCAACAGAGAGGGAATTCTGAAAAGAGATCAACGCCCAACGAACCTTTTAACGACATCAGAATCAGTGGATAAACCGTGAGGAACAGCTCCAAGCTTGTCTTCAACCTTCGGTGGGTTCGCTAATTCTTCTGAATCGTCCTCCGCATTGGCATGTATTCTCCGACCTAATAAATCCACAGATTTTTAGGCCCTCATTCAAATTAACCAACTTGAATTATTCCTAAGGTCAGATCCTAACAAATCATTTCAGTAGAACAAACTGCAAACCCTCTAACATCACATTCATAACTTTCCTACCACCCAAATCGAGTTGAGCTGATTTCAATAAAATTCAGCATCCACACGAATCATACTATCGACAATGAAAAAAATTCTCTACGCAGAACTCAAATCGCTATGCAGATTTCAGCAGAGTATACAAGAAGTGAAGAACACTCAATCTGAAATTCCATTTGCGATCTGCGATGTTACGCTAATGGCTCTAAAATTCAGAAATTGAAGATCTAAACTCCTAAACGCTACGAGAACGGCGATGATTGTGTAAATCAAGATCTGAACGTGAATTGAATGAGAAGTAAATGAATTACCTTGATCTGGAAGGAGAAAGAGAAGGCACAGGAGGAACAGGGCGGACGGAATCGTCCACTTCTTCATGGTTCTTCCCACTTCTTCGAGTAGCTTCGATACACACACTCTCTCTCACTCTCTCACACTCTCTCTCTGAGATTATGGAGGTTTTTCAGATTTGCTTCCTAAAACCCAAGTTTTGTGTTGCATCGCGTAAATTAAATAACTTGAAGAGTGGTGGAGGAGGGTAGGCATGTCACGTGACTTAGAGGGTGCCACCGCACGAAGCGTTTTGATTGGCTCCCAGCTGCCAGCGTGGATGATCGGACGGTGGATACGTTCTCCTGTTGACGTGGCAGAAGGTCATTGGCTATTCCTACAAACGGAGACGTGGAGAGGCCTTAGGCTCAAGGCTGGAAAGTCAAGTCTTTAAGTCAAAGTCCATGGCAACGAACTTTCCAGATAATGAAAAGAGAAAAACCACTCAACCATCACAGCCGATCAGCCCGGTCTTCCACGGCAAAATTTTACCGAGTAATAAACTCACAATATGTAGTTTTTTTATAAAACTAAATAAATAAATAAATAATTACACAAATATGTAGTTTTGAGATCCAAATTAAATTAAGTGTTAAAATTAAAAATATATTTATAATTATTGTCAGTACTCTTGAGTTGAAAGTATATAATTTGGTGTACTTTTTATTATATGAGGAACTATCTACGCTATAAATAAATAGTATAAATTCGAAGTAATTATTAATGAACAGTATGTACTCTTATTTTCTAATCATTTTTATTTTCCCATTCAATATAATTTATGCTAAGTAGTGGTGTAACTTCTTCAAATTACTACCTATTACCTCAAATGGTAGTGTCGATAGGTATTATTTTTCTGTTTTCAGTGAAAATTAGTTTTCTCTATTTTTTATATACAATAGCTAGCATTTTTTTCCCTTGAAGAAATTTGATCAATTTAATTTCATAGATTTCAAATTTCATGTTACTATTTTAATTAGTTTTATTCTATGATTTCAATGCATCTATTTTTTGATCTGTAACAACAAATAAAAATTCAACTAAACTTATTACAACTTATTTAAGTTTATTTCAGCAAAGTTTGAGCCAAATATAAGCCCATATTTTTTCATATTCACATGAAACTTATTGCAACCTAAGGGATTGGCCGCACAAGCACAAGACTGCGAGAGTCACCCATACGTTTTTTCGTGTAATGATATTATAAAACCACGATGGGCAATGAGAGGAGGACTTTGTTATTGGGCCTTCTGGCCCATGATCACTCTGGTTAAAACTTAATTGGGAGATTTTTGAAAATACCCAAACCATAAAGTATGGATCCATCTCCAGCATGTTAGGATTCCTGCACCCATAGGTACACCGGCCCACACTTGGGTATGTTCAAAAATTAATTTTCTTTAGTACAACCCAAGCCATAACTCTCTTGCTTATTTTTCCCCTTTTTTTTTATGCCTTTTGGCAGAGTAATATGGAGCTACTAGCTAGCAAGGAGCTGATCTGTACAAAGGGACGGATAAGTTGGTCAATGTTGAAGTAGGTTGAAATATGGGTATGTATTCTTTAATCCCCTTCCCGCGATGTTCAAAAGGTTATGTTTGCCGACAATGTATAATTTTTTATGATTTTTGACCCCTCGAAAAAAATTCTAGCTAATTGTAGAATTATTTGTGTTATAGGTTGTTATTTATCCATTTCTATGCCTAAGAAAAAAATATGGGGGAAGAGTCCAATTACTAATAGTAATACTTTAGAATGAGCTCTCTAATGTAAAAACTATATTATAATATGTCTTTTCCTTTTCTAGTTGTCAATGGTGTTTCATCCTCTACTGTTATACATTTGGATTTTAGAGTTATTGGGAGAGAATATGTAGCCACCCCCACCTTAATATCCATTTTAAGTGGATAGGTTGTACGACTATAATATATTTTATTCTCTTTAGGGGTAGAAATGAACCAAATCTTAACTCTAATATATATCTTAAATTTTATACTCAATTCTAATAGTTTAAGAATATTCATTTTATGATTACATGAAATTTTTCAAGTTTCTCCAATTGAAAAGTTTAAGATCACGTTCGGCAATAGCGTTTGAAGTAACTTAGTATTTTGATCAAGTTAAAACACTAATCAGTCAAATATTAGTACTCAGTAAGGTAATATTTTAACTAGCACTTGCAATAATTTACAAATGTTTTTAAGTAGTGTTTCTAAAAAGTTAAGAACATTAGTTTTTCACATTTAAAAGTAATGTTTCATTTTTTTTTTTTTAACAAAAACATCCCTTCATAACTTATATTTAGTAAATTATTTATATCATTTTATGTAAATTTACAATAATCAGTTAACTCAACCACTAAATTTACCAAACATATTTATTCAATCACTCAATTGAATAACTATCCTTTAACAGCTAAAATTTAACATTATTATCAGCTAACTAAACAGTTAACCACAAAACAAACAGATGTCTATTACTTAAACAGTTTATTTTACCGAATATGGCCTAAATATTTTAAGAGTCTCATCCGTGTGCATATAATAAGATGAACTTTACAAAAATGGACGATACAATATGGAACATATGGAGTAGCTATTACAAGGAAATTCAAACATACCGAATTGATCTATTTTTGGAGATGGAATATGTGGGGGTGGATTATATGTTAAACAAAGGCATCATTTGTTGGGGTCAATTAGTCGCTCACATTTCCCATTCAGACCTGGCGCAGTGGAGTATTATATATGGGTATGGTGCACTTTTTCCAGGGATAATTCGATGGGGAATCTTTCGTGTTGAAGATAAAATATGAAATCACAACCATCTAAAATATATTTTTGTTGATAAAAATCCTTGTAGCCCAGATAATGACGCATGATTATGATATTATGATACTTATGTTATGTATCTCTCTCACCATTTATTATTCGTAATAAATTAAACGATAATTGCGAAATTCGCAGTGTCAGGGGCAGGGGCAGGGGCAGTGGCAGTGGCGGTGGGGTTCTCCCTCCATCATCTTAACGCCAGTCATTATCCCTAAAGTTAATGTTGATTCCACGCAACGCATGCATTCATTTATAGATGCTTTACGCAATGCCCTCTTTAATTTATTACTATTACTCTCCATCATATATCTACCCACAATCTCATGCCCCTCACTGCTGACTCATTCCCAACTTCAAATCCCCTCCCCTCCTCCGCCAACACAATTGTTCTTCCACTAGATTCTATGCGCAATGTGCATTTTTTAGTGGGTGGATGAGAGAGGAAGGAACTCAGATCATATTGATTAAGGACCTATTTAAAGTGGCAAATAAAATGAATAGAAATAAAAGACATAGTAAAAATGAGCAAAAACGAATGGAAATAATTAGTTAAAATGAGTAGAAATGAACAAAAATTAGAAGAAACAAGCTGAAAAACGTAAATGAATACAAATGAATAGAAAATATAAATACATGTTAGTATATATGTCTATTTAAACAAGCCTTATAGGTCCAACACAACTTAACCAGCAAAATATTAAAAAAATTATAATATATTCGATTATGTCGGCCCCTTATGTAAATGTGTTTTCGGGTTTGAACTTAAAGTACGAATACTACAAACTCCTATCTCATACCTTGCGTATTAATAATTAAGCATTGAGATTGTTGTTGTGATAGTAGGGTTGTAAACAAGCTGCACCCGAGTCGGCCAGGTTCGAGCTCGGTTTGATTACATTTTAATTCGGCTCGGCCTCAACTTGAAACTCGTCGAGCCTCCGAAGTTTAGCTTCGGATCAAATTTGAGCTTGGCTCAAGACTAGAGTAAGTTTTGTAGACTAGAGTTAGTTTTGTTTTTTTATTTGATTAAAAAGTTTATAAATTCAAGATTATAATCGAATTTAAATTATATATTTTTGTATTAGATTTAAGAAATAAGGGTTTGATTAAAATTTTGGTGATTTTTAAAGGTAATTTTATACTATCAACACAAGTATTTTTTTAAAAAATAAACTATTTAGCATAAACCGAGTCAAATCAAGTCGAGTACAGCGAGCCCGTAGCGCCCCCAAAACCCAAAATCACCATTTTGGTCATAATGACCGACTAACTAGTAATTAGCGCAGCGGAAATATAGGTTAGAGGCGTTACCGCCGTTCCAAACAAGGAACAAGGCAACAATCAGATAGATTACGTGCAATACTTGATAAGGTCTGAATTCGAAAGTAAAACATCCGACGAAAACAGCATCAGTAGAGAAAATAACATACATGCCGTCAGTGGTAATGACTTAAAACACAACCAAAATAACTCAAGACACGACATGTCATCCCCACTGTGAGCCCCTAAGACAGTTCGACCAGTAGACAACCTACTTCTTGCTCCCTTCTAGAGTAGCTTTACCTAAAACAAAACAGATAAAACATTTCGAAATAATGAGCCAAAGCTCAATACGCTTATCCATGTACTGTAAATAATTAGGTGAAGATATATAATTTGAGCGCATGCATTTCAATTCATTTATAAATCAGACAGGAAGAAGATAGTAAAACGATTATTCATTTATTATCCGAGTGGCTCCTTACGATTATCGGTTTTCCTAAATATGCGCATACCCAAACCGATCGGCAAAGTCTAGTTGGTAATGGCCAAATATATATATATGATATGATATGATCATGATGTAACATGATTAATATGGGGCGGGCCACATAATTAGGTGACAATAATATTTGAAACGGTTCCTTTTTTATTTAAGCAAACCATTTTGGTATTGATATAAATAGGTGGATTTTCGTAAGGTACAAGCAATAAACGTACCTTAAATCGTGGAAATATTCCTTCTGGTCCCTTTGAAGTTGCTGACTCGGATGAACGACGTGGATGCCTTAACAAAATAAGGTGTTTCATTAATAGGTTCAATACTCTTAGTAATCAATTTATTATCGTTATTATTGTCATCGCTATCGTTATTACTATTGTTATCATTTACATTATTTCCTTTTTTTTTTTGTAACTTCCCATGATTAGATGAATTTATGAAGGCAAAAATTACTTCTTTCCTTCAACCCTCAAAATGACTTATTTTCTTTATTCTTCCCAAAATCACTCATTATCTTCAACTTCTTACAATCCTTCAACTTACCTATTCTTCTTAATTAACAATTTTAATCTATATCCTCATAGGACAACATGCATGCCCACTTTAGTTAATCTCTTCCTCCCAGTGGCGGAACTACCGGGGGTCAGTGGGGTCAACTGACCCCCTTCCAAAAAAAAATAAAATTTTTATGTAGAGAAAATTATCAGAAAAGGCAACTTGCTGAGTTGGTAAGGTTAGTGTAATTTGAAGGGGAGGTCTCGTGTTCGACTCCTGCTTGCAACATTTTTTTTTTCAAAATTTAACCCCTTGCTTGCTTTTAATTTTATTTCCCTGCTTTACTTTGTCTTCCACGCCCCTCTGCTCTGCTGCTTTGCGCCTCTGCCCGACCCCGTGCCCGAGTGCTCTGCTCCCTCCCCCACCACCACGGCCAGTCGCCGCCGGCGCAGCCCACACCGCCCACTGCAGCCCACGCCTTGCCCGACTTCAGCGACTTGCCCCAGCCCCCTCCTACCCTCTCGCGGTCACGCAGCCCTCTCCCGCACCGCAACCGCACTCTCCCTCTTCCAGCCCAGTGCCCACTACACCACGCACACGGCGGCACGGCTGGTTGTCGCCGGCGCCGGCCCGTCGCCCTGGCACTTCCCGGTCTGGTCCCTGTCTCTCGTCTCCCTCCCTAAACTGTCTCGCTCTCTCCAGATCCGTAAGTCGTAACTTTTACAATTTTTCATTCTATATCAATTTAAGATTTAATTTGTGTAATATTAGGTTTAATTTCTTTGATTCTATTCTTAATTTATATGATTTCATTGATTTTTCAATTTCCCTTCATTCTTTGTTTAGACAAATTTTACGATATAGGTTTAATTTTTGTTGATAAATTCGTATTGTATTAGATGTAATGTTATCGTTGTGTAATATTAATTTTAAAATTAGATGTTAACTTTTCTATACTATTATTTCATTTATTTCGACCCCCTTCGCTAAATTCCTGGATCCGCCACTGCTTCCTCCAAAATTTTCTAATAAACTCGAGTCATCACGAAAATCAAATTTCTTTTGCTTTGGAAGTCATCACGGACCTCCCCACGGCTAGTGGTAGTCAATGGCTGGTTCTAGAGATCATCAAGGGCCTTCCCATGGTTAGTGGGGATTTTTGGTGGCCACCACGGTTATCCCACGGCCTGTGGGAGCACCCGTGGTGGGTGTTTTGGGTTAATTATCTCGCTGCTGGACACCACGGCCTATCCTACAGGCTGTGGGGACACCCGTGGTGGGTGGCAGAGTCTTCCAACTCCATTTCCTTATGCTTTACGAAGTTTTTTTGTCTTGTGATATCTCTATGAAAGGTTTACTTTACACATTTTCCATCATTTTAACTATCATATTAGCCCACTAAAACCCATTAAAAGTACATGTAAGATAATTACTTCTCATACCAATATTTGGGCAACTCGAGTTAACGTTTCCAATCAACGATCCCCAAAAGTATAATATTAACTATGTAATCTAATTTTACACAATAATCCCTTGCATACAACATCTAACTAATTATTTCTAAAAAAATCAAGGAATTAATTAGTTGAAGGTTGAGGTTTTTACCCAAAACCCACAAGAAAAATGAGGGTTTTTATGGTGGTGGAAGGGGTGGCTGATCGGAGCTCCAGTGACTGGTGGTGGTTGGCGGCGGTGGGAAGCGGTGACCGGTGGTGATGGTGGCTGGCTGGCTGGCGGCAGGTGCAGCAGCAGGCAGCAGGTGCAGCGGTAGGCAGCAGCAGGTGCAGCAGAGGAAACCCCACGGTGGCCGGCGGCAGGTGGCTCCGGTGGCGGCGGCCGGCGCTGCTGGCGGTGGTGGTTGGCAGGGGGCTGGGCTGGCAGCAGAAAGGGGATTGAGTGAGGGAGATGGTTCCTTTGGGAAAGAGAACAAATGATGAAGATTGACGTTTTGAGGTTTTGGAGCTTAAATAGCCAAAATCAAAATCTGAAATTTGTCTCTCCTCCATCAGAATTCCAGCCTCTTCTTTTATTTTTTATTTTTTTCATTTGCTTGATTATTGGGCCCTCTACTCTCTACAAGCCCAAATAACCTAATATCTAAGCCCAAATGAAAAGAATGTCGGTTTTAGGAATTCCGACATTGAATAATTATTTGCAAACTTTAGGCGTATGAATTATTGTTATTATGATTCCAATAATGTCTTATTATTATTATTGTTATTATTATTATTATTATTATTATTATTATTATTATTATTACAAAGCATAATTTATTTGCTCATTTATTTATTTATTTATTTTTGGCAAAGCGTCGTTATTATCATCCGAGTCCTGCAACACATAAAATGGTTACTTGTACAAGTACATAATATATATATATATATATATATATATATATATATATATATATATATATATATATATATGATCATAAAAAATGAAAGTGTGAATTGAAGTGCACGCGCTCATTAGTATTTATTAATCTTTGTTAATGTATTGGGTTAAGGTCGGGGCATTGAGCGTTGCTAAGCTTGGACTCAACTCGGTATGCCTTCAAGCAGGCTCGGGCTCGTTTTGACTCGAGCCTGAATCGAGCTTTGACCGAGCCGAGCCTGATGCTCGGCGAGCCAACTCAGTTCAGTTACAGCATATTAAAAACATATTTGAACCAAAAAATTAAATTAATGGCTATGTTTAAGAAATAATTTACAACATATACAATAATAGATAAAAATTTCATGTAAATTGATGCTATTTATATCCTTTCCATGTAACTCAATTCTTTATATTTTTTGCTTTTTTCGGGAAGTATTACTTGTTGTAATTCTAATACCATTTTGACTCTTACTATTGACCAAGGGATGATTCTTGGAAGTATGCACTGAATAATGTGTAATATTTAAACACTTAGAAAGTTACATACAAAGTATAGAAAAAATAACTTTTAAATGTTTCTTAGTGTTTGTGGCATGTAACTTTTGTGTACTGTTGTTATTTATATGTCACAATAACTACATATTATTTTTGATATTTTGGATTCGTAGCTATCGTGGCATGTAAATATCTAAGTGTTTTTGGAATTTGTTTTGTCAGATAAATTCATCAAGTACATGATTAATTATTGATATTACTTGATGTAAAATATCTTTGTTAGAGTACATATTTAGGTGAACTTTGATGTCAACATCTTGATTATTTTCAACCAAAATACATGTTCGATCCTATTACTGGGAAGATTTTTTTAAAGAAAACCCTAAAAATCGTAATTGTCATCCCTGATATAATTGGCTCTAATTAATGAATTAATGCTCCATAGATAAAGATCTATTTATCTACCACAATCTGATGCCATAAAACTACATCAAGTTTGTCAAAAAAAAAAAAAAACTACATCAAGGAACCCCCGCCCCCCCACCATATTTTTGTGGTGAGGGACTTAGGGTTTCCCGCATGAAAGGCATGACATACCGAAGCATGTGAAGATCAGGTGGATTCTGACTTGAGGAAGATATATTACCCACTTCCACACCTACCTACCTAGGCAATCCCCTTCAAACTCTGACTCATGCATGATATTTTGCTTAATTCTCTTCTCCAACTCTTCTACCAATTTATTGGGGTTTCAACTTTCAATTACCTTCAAGTGTAGCCTTCAACATGTGCTTATAGTTGCAAAACTCTCAACTTACGTACACATGGTGATCGATCATATGAACAAATTAAGAGCACCCGTAGCCCGCAGCTCACTAGCCATCAAAGCGGACCTAGACGGTTAACTTTGGCTTGCTTTGTGTACAACATGAGGTATCATAACAGAGAATGGCCCCCTAATTGCTAGTAGAATTACACATGAAAATATCTCTTTCCAAGTTGGGGTTTGAAATTTCCACAAAATGCTATATAACTCAGGATACGTCAAACTCCTTTTAATTACAATCTTCCATCAATGCTTTTGCTATACGTACTTTTATTTGCTCTACAAAATTAGGAAATTTCACACGAGATATTTCTACCAACTATCATGCAATAATGATTCCTACTTCTCATGAATGAGATCACCATGAAATCAAATTGTCCAATAAAATTCACTTTTATACATATTCCTACATATATCCAATTAAATTTGTTCCTTTAATTAATTAAATTAAAATGGTATTTTTCATAAATGTTATTTACTCTGAAATTATTTTTTAAATAAAAAATCACATCATTAATTTGACAAAATAGTTTTCTACTTTTCTGTACGCGCTTCAAAGTTCCATCATCAATAATTCAATAAGCGTTGCATCAAAAAAAAAAAAAAAAATTCAATAAGTGAAAGGGTGGGTAGGAGAAGAAGTCAAATGCAAAGAAAAATATAAGTTTATTTAAGGAAATAAAAGAGTAAAGGCCGTAGAATGCACTAGTCGCAACTCACAAAGCAAAATGTGACATTATACGACGTCGTCTACTGTCACCTAATCAGATAAACTCGACAGAGCTGAAAAACTTTTTCATGGATGATACCACTGCCACGTAATCATAATCTCCTTCGAAAATCAGCAATCAAATTCCTTCCAAAATAATTTCTTTTAAAAAAGTAAAAATTAAAAAAAAACAAAATAAAACGTGGAGTGACCCCTCTGGGCTTCGGGGTCTGGTTAGCTCTTGAGACGAAGCAGGAAAAATATCTCAAATTTCCTTCGAAAAAACCAAGTATAAATCCTCCCATAAACCCACCATCGTTCCAAGAATTCCCTCAGATCTCTCCCTTTCTGTAATTCTCTCTCCGGGATTGGATCTTCATCTTCCGCTCCACAACCGAATTTACTGAATCAAATGACGATATCGGATGCCGTGGCGGGGAATCTCACCACGATATATTTGGCGGTGATAGCGGCGATGAAGGCGTACGGCCTCGTCACTGGCCGGAGCTTCACCGGAATATTTGTCCTCGCGGCATCGACGGCGGTGGTCGGCTTCGTGCTGGTGGCGGCGCTCACTTGGGACGTCTCCAGGAAGGCCACGCACGCCCTGTCGCGTGACTCGCAATCGCCGCCGGCGACGTCGACTACGACGGCGGTGATGTGCCGCGGAGGAATTTGCTGGCACGGTGTCGCAGTCAAGTCGCCGGCATCTCAGGTCTGGTTTAGACTCCCTCAGCACCACCCCTTCGCCCCTCCGATGTAGAATATTTGTTACTAATTATTCTCAAATCAAAAAGGAAAAAAAAAGGCATCTCTATACATACTTCTAGAACTTCACTGAGAAAAAAAGAGCATTGTGTGACGAAAAAGGGAAAAAAAAAAGGTGCAGAAGTCGGAGATATTTCTATCTCTGTACCGGCTACTATACCTTGTGTGGTTTTGCGCTGCGTTTTGTGTGTGATGTACGCATAGTTTTTTTTTTCTTTATTTTGAGGTCTGAATTTTGTGTAAAAGTTGGAAATGTAAAGGAAGATTTTTGTAAATAAATAAACCGAATCATTCTGCTTTTTGTGTGTTTGTAATATGTTTTTATGCATTGAGCTTGTACAAATTATGAATCTTTCTTTTTTTAATTATTTCGTAAAATCATATATATGACGGTCTCAAATAAGTTACGTGATATATTTATTTCTTTTTAATTTAAAACGATTGTTACGCATACAATATAAATCACATTGAGCAATTATAACTTTGATGCTATAAAAAAGTTGCATGTTTTGTTAATTTAAAATTTTTAGGATTTTATATTACAACTTTCTCAAAAAAATGAACACAATTTTGTTTAAATTAGCAATTTGCAAGACTGAATTTTGTAATCTATTCGGCTCATTTTTGCAAATTTGAAGTCACTTCTGAAAAAATATTTATGAGGTGATGTCAAGGTGACATTTATTATGCCTTTTATGGTGATGGAATACATAATTTTTTGTTATTTTGTTATTCCATATTATTATTTTTAATTATCATAGTGGAGTAATGAATCATGAGTAATCTTGTGTTAGAAGGGATCTTTCTATAAATGTAGTTCTTTCTCTAAGAAAACAATATGGAGTGAAGGGGTTATTACATGAAGGATTTCAACTCATGTAGGGAGCCAGGAGTTGCATAGGAGCATGATCCCATCTAGTTTCAATGGGGTTGAGGTATATCAATAATAATTTATCTAAAAGGAAAATTATTGGACATAAAATGAGTTAAATTTAGTTTATGTTCTCTTGAAATTTGAGGTTTTTTGGTCCGAATGTTAATTTTTTGTTACATGTTCGTCGTAGTCCAAAGAAAAAAGATTTATTTTATAATTTTGATTCTTATTTGATACAGTGATACTTCTCGAGTTGAATTTGTATGAGGAATGGTTTACTTATTCTAAGTGCTACATCCCCATCATCTTAAATATGACATGAATGCCGCATGAACTTTTAATGGAATAAGTTTTGGTTTAATGGAACATCAATATTTTGTGGTTGGAGAGATGAAGGATTGCTTCTTTTGGGAGAAGCTTTAATTATCAATTACTGTCACATAATGGTGGGTGTTACACCCTCAAGTACCAATCTTTATTTCCTTTTGTCCCACATCGGTAATTTTTGTAGAGTAATTAATGTCGGGGAAATAGCCAGTACTAGTACTCCTCTCTCGTCTCTCTCTCTCTCCAGAAATCATACTCCTTGTTCTCATTCTCACTGCTGGTAATCCACGAAGAATTGAGATGGTTGTTTTGAAACCTACTTGGTGTTTGGTTGAACAAAATGAAATAAAATTCGTATTTAAATATTAAATCAAACTGAATATTTACTTATATATTTATTTACTTTTATCTATATATATTTGTATCATACACTTAGATTTTTATATATATATTTTGTTATTTAGTTTTGGTGTTTAGCGCTTTAGCTATTGATTGTGTTTTAAAGAATATCTATCTAAAAATATTTTCTCAAACAATTTTAATTTTGGTATTTTGAAATCAGTCTCTTTGTAAGTGTGAAAATTTACAGAAATAAAACTGTATATTTAGACCTCCCCAAACCGTACATAAATGAGACTTATAGTAAAAGTAATAGTTGTTATGTGACAAATATACTGATTGTGTTTTAAAGATTATCTATTTAAAAATATTTTTTAAAAAAAATTTGAATCTCTTTGTAGGTACATAAATCTATAAGGATAAGATTTCCTACATCTAGATCTCCCTAGATCCTCGCTTAAATAAGACTTATAATAAAAGTAGTACTTGTTATTGTTGCATTTTCAGAGTGATGAGTAAAGTTTACCTCCTTGTAAGGTTGGAGGGAAGGCCTTCCTCAAGATATACTTTTTAAAAAATCATGTAAAATGTTAATAAATTCTAAGATTTTTGAAAATGTACTAAATTTTTAAATGTAAAAAAGTTTGCAGAAAAACTGTCATTAACCCCATTCAGATGAGACCCAACCCAAATTTTGCTATGTATGAACAAGGCCGATGTACAACGAAGCCCAATGTTTCCATGTCTAATTAACCAAGGCCAATGCGAAGACCAAAGAGCGGCAAATTGTGGTGAATTCACAAGGGACGGCTTATAACAAAAGCACAAGCACTGTGAGGTGGTTGGACTTGGATTACGGATAAATTGGGCCTTTAGCTGCATAGTTCATCATGTTCCAAGCCAAAAATTACTACCATCTATGGACCCGAGATTAATAAAAGATAAAAAAAAAATAATACTCCCAAAAGTCCCCTATTTCTTCTTTCCCTTTATCATTCTTTAATACATGACTTGAGATTATAAGTTCTGAATCCACGGTATAAACTTTGTACATCCCCAAAAAATGAGAAGATTTAATAAGTAATTACGAAGTAATAAATAAGTTGGATAAAAAAGGTACTTAACCATATAGTAATAAGTAGTATTGAATATACAGAAATATAAATTATAATATCAAAACACAATTTTCATCCTAAAAATCTACTTGTAGTCCTTGTTTAAATTCTCTATTTTCAAGTTCCTTTTTCAATTGTTTAATTGAGTTATTTTGAAGGTGAAACTTGAAATTTACGGGTTTTAAGTTTCCTTCAAAATAAGGGAATTTAAATCCCCCAAATAGGAGGGAGGTTAATTCTCTATCCCTCATATATCAATTTGTGATTATTAAAAAAACAATTAGTCTAATATTGAAAATTTTGAAATTATTATTATTATTATTTATTTATTTTGTATATAATTTTTTTGTCATATTATTTGATAAAATATTATACTTTTTTTTATAGAAAGAGAAATTTCATTAATAAAAAGCCATACAGCATCTACAAAGATAATTCTCCTAGAAGAATAAATCTAAAATAACAAAACAGATCTCTATTTCGACAAAGTTAATGGTAAATATACTTGCACTTGGCTCCATACTTGTATCATCAATTTGGCCAAAAACCGTGTTCTTCGACTTCAATATGGCTTTCTCGAACATCGGTGAGCTATTATATAACTTCATAAAATAGATCTCTATGTGAGATAATAAATCCAATATGAAAGAAATATCACTTTGATCAAGTCATATGAAATTCCATTGTTAAATCATTCTCAATCAAAATCAATGAAACTAATTGATGAAAATATAAAAAATACTATCCCATTGAATAAAAAATCTTAATAAAACTTGCACGTATTGGCAAGAAAAATAACTCACACAAAGGAGATAAATAAGACTCCCACAAGAAGGAGAAAAACCAAACTCTCATGAAAAGGAGAGAAACCCTACTCTCACAAAAATGAGAGAAACTCAAACTCTCACTAAAAAGAGAGAAAGTTTATTAGAAAGAAAATAACAATACTTTTAGATCTTGATTCGACTGAAGAAATTGAGTAAAAGGGGTTTACCATTGGCTGAAAATATACCAAGTAGTAACCCCAACAATCTAGAAAAGTGAAAAAAACAATAGATACAAAATTAGGGTTTAGAGAGGAGGAAGGGAGAGAATGATAGAATATTATACTTTGAAAATAGGTTTACTAAAAATTATAAATAAAATTTATTAATCATTGAAAAATTATAAGATATTTAATTAAAAAAATGAAATAAATATAAGACTCAATTATCATCAAATATGATAACGAGCTTCAACTTTTATTGGATCAAATGACGATAATAATAATAATAATAATAATAATAATAATAATAATAATAATAATAATTCATAATAACATAAAATAATTTTGATTTCATTTCACGGTTAAAATCAAATAAATAAAAATTAAAACTTAATTCCATTCCTATTTTTTACCAAACACTTGAAAAAAAAAAATCAAATTTTATACCTATCTCCTCAAATATTATTCTCTAATTTCATTCTATTCCCCCTTTTTATACCAAACAAGTCCTTATATACAATGATCATTGTTTTCCACAACTTATGTTTCGTCCCATCACCTGGAGAAAAGATTCGTAGATTTGCTATCATATCTTCCTTCTTGATACGCGGATATGCAGTTAGTTTGATTGGCACCAAAATCACCTGCTGCTGCTCTCCTCACTTAGGTTCAATACTGGATGGTCTTCATCTTTCCAGATTTAATTGAAAGTTTATGAGCAGGTTGGGCTCGTTTGAGATTAGATAGTGTTGATTTTCCCCTTCCTTTGGGTTGTTGATCCATAGAGTCCCTCTGAATTAGAGAGTTTAATGGATGTTGAAACTTACAATTAAAAAAATATATATTTTTCTCATTAGTAATAAATATATATTTTTTCGGGATATAAAAGACTATATTTGAAGTATTGAATTTCATTGAAGATTTATATCATGTTTGAGTAGCAAGTTCACTTGAAAAACAAGCAAAAAAAAAAATCTTTAATTGTATCATTCGAATCATCTGGACTTGATTTTTTTATACATTATTTTTAAGGTTAAACTGTTTTGTAAAAATGTTATGCTAATACAAATAATTTGACATTTTTAAAAAAGTTGGTTTGAGATTTTGATGCCACATGAATATTTGTCCACAAATTATGTTATCTTGAAATGAAACACAACGAAGATTGTTATATTAAGACAAGTGTCATTTTGAGATTAAAACAATAGATACCATTAATGACCATAAGTTGTCGAGACTTGAGAGCTTTCTATTAGCTTCAAGTAATGAACACTTTTCTCATAGAATCATTATCTATGAAAAAGTCTAATTTTAAGTTGAAGTCAATTATATTATTTTTTTAAATGAGTTGGGTTTCTTATATAATAATAAAAGTTATAAATGAATTATGTTTATAAATCTTAAACTTGAGAGGTTTACTTCAATATTTATGAGAGATGTTTATTAACTGTTAACCATTAAATGTAATCATTGATAAATCGCTAATTGTAATTGTTGGTAAAGCTGCTGATATTGACCATTAATGATTGCTAACCATTAATTATAACCATTTTGATAAATATTAGTTGCTAATTATAAACGTTGAAATAAACACGAGCTTAAATTCATCGATGAAATAGTTTTTTGACTGGTTAATCTGTTTTATTGATCATATGAAGAAAACCTTGGTACACATAATTGAAGCAAAATGTAGGAAATAAATTAGCGAATTGGATTTGATGGACTTAAAGTAAGGCTATTAATATAGAAAAAGATAGAGAAGAGAAAATGGAAAGATAACAATGAAATTTATGAAGGAAAATATAAAAAGAATCGGTGTACTGAAAAGAAAATCTAAGCCAGGAGTTGAACTGACCATGACCAGTGAACAGCTTGACGCTGACGCAACCGATAGCGGCAGTTGGAGTACTCTGCATTTGATTGTGGTGATCTCCAGATCATTCTCCAGTTGCATCCAACGGCTGTGAGGGCTGTTAGGTCACCGCCTGCGAAGCACCTGATTATTACTCATCTTCTGAAACTTTTCCAAGCTCTGCTGATTTCTCCACCCAACACAATCTTCTTTTCTTTTTTTCCTCACCGCCCACTTTCTCTCTCTCTCTCTCACCCACCCTTTTATTTTCTCTGTCATCCCCCTACTCTCGCGGGGCCCACCTCGCCCGCTATACCCCTTCCCCCTTTCTCTCTCCCTCTCCCCTATCTCTGTTGACGACAAGGATCGGAGTTCAGATGGCTGATAGCCAATCGCCGCCGGCGACTCCACCTCCACCGCCACCCCCACCACTGCCGGCGCAGTATTGGTGCTACCACTGCGACAAGCGCGTCGCCGTCGAAACCCTAGCTGGTCAGCCAGACGTCGTCTGCAACGAGTGCAAGTTCGGCTTCGTCGAGTCCATCTCAGCCTCGCCGCCGGCGTACACTCCCTCCCGGAGCTCCGACCACCCGGAAGATGCCACCCTCGGTAGCCAGTTCCTCCAGGTCCTCCGCCTTCTAGCGCAGGTGGCGCGTGAGGAAGACGTGCCTCCTCCTCCGCCTCCCCGGCGGATCCTGCGCCCTCCGATGAGAACGACTTCCTCCGCATCGAGATCGATGGCTGGCACAACGATAACGGCGAAGAAGACAACGACGATGAAGACGAGGAGGAAAGAGACGAGGAAGATGTGCGGAGCGTTGAGATCGAAGGTCAATCGGATGATGATGAGGAGGGGAGAGAAGAGGACGCACGGAGGAGGCGCCGGGACATAATCCGCCTTCGCCTCCGAGACCTCGTCACTCGTGCCAGGTCCGAGGGGCGCAATCGGATTCTCGAATGGGCTGATATCCTCATGGAATTGGACGACAATTCCGTAATGGGATTGGAGGACAATTCCATCGAATTCCGATTCGAGATGCCGGAAACCAATGGATATATCGGGAATCCCGGCGATTATGTCGACGCCGCAGAGTACGAGGCGTTGCTGCAGAACTTGGCGGAGGCTGATGGAAGAAGAGGGCTCCGCCGGCGGCGAAATCGGCGGTGGAGAATCTACGGATTGTTGAGATCAAGGCGGCGGAGGAGAGCTACGTTTGCGCCATTTGCAAGGATGGAGTCAATGTGGGGAATTTGTGAAGGAGATGCCATGTGGCCATGGCTACCATGGGGATTGCATTGTGCCGTGGTTGGCTGCCCGGAATTCTTGCCCGGTCTGCCGGTTTGAGTTGCCGACCGATGACCCAGATTACGAGGAGGAGAGGAAGAAGAGAACTGGAGCATCATCTTCTGCTGGTGGTGGCGACTCTTCTAATAGTTTATAGTTTAATTACCTGGAATAAGGTAAACAGAAGAGAAAGGTGAGCTGCTCGAGATTTCTTCAGTACCTTTCGTTCAAGTTTTTAGGTTTGTTTCATTTTGAGCTCTTGGATTATAAATTTTCTTGGGACTTATTTTATTGTTTGTTTGGCTTCTGCTGAATGAAGAAATTGTATGATTTGGTGACTTTTCTCAATGTAAATAACTTCTTTTTCTTCACTTGATCTTGATTTTGTGTTCGTTTCTTCAGTTATGATGGGTGGTTTATGATCTGTCTCTGTCTTGCAGCTTGTGAATGTGGACTCCTTGACTTCACATACAGAAAACGAGTGATTAGTGAACTCCCGTTCTGCTTTCTTGTTACTTGTTAGATTGTTATGTACAATTTATGTGGCGTTCAATCCGTCTTCTTTTGTTGATTCCCTCATCGGAATGGTTTGTTAACTTTGGTTCGTTTTTGCTGTTAGAATAGGGATGTATAGACAGGATTCCTGAAACATATATGCAAAGTGTTGTTTGTTTTGCTGCTGTAATATGTTGGACGAGTGGCAATCAACTGTAAGCTAAATTTCATGTCATATATTCTAAAGTTAGTCTCTCTTTCACAAGCTCAAGTTAATGTTGCCCTTTGACTTCTCGCTGGGGTTTGGTTCCTTACTGCTTCCCTTGTTCATTGTTGCATGTGCACTCTAGGTCTGTGTGAAGTTTATTGTGCTAATAATGTGGCAGTAGTGCTGGTAAGTAGTATCTATCTTCTGTTTTTGTTGAGTCTTGAGTTTTTCCAATCCAATATTTAGTTTGTTGAGTATTAGAGATGAACTTGCTATGCAAGGGAAGTACTTGTTGATCATTGTGGCTGGATAGGGGTTGATTGGATAAGCAAAGTTAGGCTTTAGATATGCCAGGGATACATTCAGAAAATGATTCCATGTTGATTAGTTGTCAATGAGTGGGTTCTCGGGGTAATGGTGATGCTGAAAGTGATAGTGAGAATTGTCAATGGCGGGGTTTATGAATGGGAAGTTCTTGCTAGACTTGCAGGTTTAGAGATGATGTTGCTACTTGAGATGTTTGGAAGTTGTGTGATAGGGGATGAGGGAGTTAGTTAGGAAAGATGTTGTGGTCAACATGTCTTAGACAAATTAAGTGATTACAAAAACGCTTGGAACTTTATCCAACTGTAGACTGGTTGTATTAAGCCTAGCGGGCTAGGAAGTTTAGCTTGCATCATACTGCTTAATGATATAACAAGTGATGTAGGTAGTTCAGCTTCTTGAGTAGTGGGAAGTTGTTGGCGTATTTGGGTGGTAACAATAACTAAAATGGGGAAAAGTTCGATTTCCTGGGTAATTTTACTTCCTTCTCTTGGGAAGAGACATGTACCAGCACTACTTTCTCTCTCCAAAATTTCTCCAAGCCCTCCTCTTTCCCCAATATTTCCTTTTAAGTTAAGAACATCACAGAATTATCATTTGATGAGGCACATATCTGCATGTATTCCAGACAGTCCCTAAGGTATCATCAAAAGAAAAATACATTTCCTTTTCAAAAACATCCGACTTGCTCTGGACTGGACTACTGCCCCGTAATGCAGCTGGTTACATCATATAATATAACATGCTATTTGACCCCTCTGATGTCTTCCCTTCTTGCAAATCGTCATATTTCCTCCCTTCCAAGTTCCAACTGTGGTGTATTAAAACATGCCATACTGTTTCTAAGCAGTCTGTTCTGCTGAAAGGGTAGACCTGATCACTTGCATGTGCCATTAGTGCGATTTGTATGATTACAATCCTGCTGTGTTATGGTATTTTTCTCGATATTCTAAAAACAGATGATGAACAAACTACTTCTTTGGCGCCACTGAGCACAATTCTGGGATCTGGTTCATGTCTACCTTAGGGAGCTATTCATGGCATTAGTGCATGCCACTTGGATTCTATTTCTTTTGTTGAAAATTTTGATCAAAGCCTGCTTGCTTATGGTTATAAGCTTTTCTTCCTCTATATGTGAAAGACATTAGATATTTGAGCAACCTCAGGGGTAATCGAGCTGTGAACAAACTGAGTTAGAAATTGAATTCCTTGGAAGAACCCCCCCAACCCCCCACCGGCATAAAAAAAAAGACTTCGTTATACATTTTGCCTAACCAAACATATTAGATGTAATTTCCCATGGAGGAGCTTAGCCCCTGCATGAACTAAACATGTTGAAGTGCTGAATTTACTGATGCCCTTGTCACAGCCCCTAGTGTAAATGGTCCAATAGAGGGAATCAATTTCAGGTTATTTCTTCTTGGATTTGAACCCTGCTTTCTGGCTGTTGTATTAGTAGGATAACTGGAAATAGTCCAATAGTGCAATCAATGTGGTTTCGAGCATGTGTCATGTTATATTCCTATTTTGGCACCCACTATGTGTTCCTTTACTTGCAGTTGTGTGCGGTTGTCAAGTTTCTAGAGCTTTTTTGCCTTCTGTCATTCATCATGAGATAGTGTAACAGAAAGTATGCAGTCTCATGCTGAAATTCAGGGGTTCTATCAATACATTAGTATAATGCTGGGTATTTCTCGGAGGTTCAGGCCAAGTGAGCACCGGGGTGTACACTTTTTGCTGAATTTCACTTGAGTATTAAGGTTACTGGCACAACACTTGTAACATCTTATTCCTGAACAGTGCCCACCCTAGTCATGGCCGTCGGAATAGTATGCAGTACGAGAACTAAATTTCATTGTTGATGCATTCCTTGTTCAACTTTCAAGTTAAGTTTCGAAAGATTTCTTTGGAATGGAATACTGTCCCAAGAATTAGGTTTTTGTGGCAACTTATTGTTCTCTGCTGGAACAATGCTTTTCAGCGTTTGGATGATTACCTTGTATGAGATTGTATCTGCCTATTGCATTGGGTAAGTAATCACACACTGTGTTTCTCTTTTGTTGCCATTACACATCCCATTTAATTGAGTATGGTACCTATGGGCCTGTACCTATCCCTAGTGCTGATA
This sequence comes from Talinum fruticosum, assembly GCA_021018815.1. Lineage (NCBI taxonomy): Eukaryota > Viridiplantae > Streptophyta > Magnoliopsida > Caryophyllales > Talinaceae > Talinum > Talinum fruticosum. The sequence continues at coordinate 8,507,868 of JAITYX010000014.1, forward strand.
AAATAAAATCCTGGATTTGTGGGCTTAGAATGTCCCCGACAGACATACCGGTTATGAATGTTATCAGTATTGTGTGTACTACTTCATGCTTTTACCTGATTGCATACGTATCAGTGTCCGAGTTTGTATTGTTTCAAGTATTGGTTAGTCAAAGAAAAGCCCCCAGGAGTTGAGATCATGATTCATGCATGACTAGGCTGAAGGTGATTGCAGGCAGGGATTACTGGTATGTAGCCCCTAATAAGGGTATGGTCATCTGTGGTTCTTTTGACCTTCTGTATTCCTCTTTTTTTTTGTCATTGCTAATTTGACCATTTTTTCCTCCCACCCGTCCCTCGTAAAGAGATGTTCTCGCTCGTCTTCTAAGTCTGAAAAACTCAAGTCGTGAAGTTGTGTTGTATAACTGTATTGTGATGCCTGTGTAAACTTGGCAAATAGTTGTGTGATGTCATTTTGGTTGTGCCAAGTAAACTTGCGGACAGGTCAAGTCCACTCGGATTTGTAAAAAGTTTGAAAAAACCCATCAAATTGAATCTGACCTATCTAAAAACGGGTTGAACGGGTATTTGTAAAACCTTGGCTAGTTGTGTCAACTCGCCAAATTAACAGGTTGAGAATCTGTACTCAAATCCCCCTGATTTGTGTTAGTTTTGAGTTAGTGATTTTGCGAGGTTAGCTTTTTTGAAGGTTGGTGGCAGCAAGTTTGGCTTGAAAATCAAAGCAATTTTGATATAAAGATATTTGGAGTTGGGATAGATTTTAATGAGGTGACTATAGGTGTTTTTGCAAGACTCAGGTAGCCCTGCTTTGGATCTTGAGTTTGGTATCTTTAATAGTCACAGCAACGGAATTGAAGCTACCTACCTTGGATATTTGCGTGACTAATCTCTTGATCATTGCCCTCCCTCCCACTCCTACCCTCCCCCAAATGCCTACGTCTATGAGTTTTTACTGAATAAAAGATTGGCATGGATAGTTGAATCCTTTGAATTTATAATGCTGAAATTGGGGAGGTGCAGATTTCTCAAGTTTACCATTTCTGTAAAACATTACAGAGCAGGTCACATGGGATGTTGGTTCTTGAAAATAAAATTTTGGGATGCCCATCAATTCACCCTCGACATTATCAAATTAGGTTAACTACCAAATGAGTGTTAATCTAATGGTAAATACTTCACACTTCTATCATCGTCCTTAGGGTTCTAATATTAGTGGAGATAATTTCTTTATTAGGTGTACAAGAAGTTGGGATACGTTTTAAATCCAACTGAGTTTATCCGTAAGATAGAGACCCACTCAACTGACCCACACTTGTCTATGTTTAAAGAAAAATTTTTATAAAAAAAATTCACCATTGCTGTTATTCTGCCCCTTCTTTCACTCTCTATTCCAATCGCTTTCCCCAACATCACCAACGCTAGAAGTCTACTATCGTGCCCAACATCTTTTCATAAGCCACAATTGAATACATCATCTTCCCCTTCTTTCTGGGGTTATATTCATCTTTACTCTTTCCCTTCTTTTCGCCGTCATAGCAGTACCAAATTTAGTACAAGCATTGAATGGTGCAAGCTCATGATCAATCAGCTTGGCTGCTCCGTTGCAATTGACAGCTCTAATCTGGAGAGAGAGAGAGAGAGAGAGAGAGAGCCCTTCTGACAAACTTTAGCAACTCCATTATTCAGTTGCACATCCAAAGGATCAACAGTATGCCCGCGAAACCCAGCAATGGATAATACTGCAAATGTGAAATACACAATGTAATCTTTAGTGAAGGTCACTTAGGAAAGATAAAGTCACAAAGAAAAATATCAGTTTTTTCAGTTCCAACGAGATCAAGTTGGTCATGTGGAATCAATCATTTGAAACAAATTTTAAAGTTGTGTTTTTTACACCAATTTTAAATTTGAAACCAAAAGATGTAAAAAAAAGGAAAAAGCCACTCGACCTTCTACAGCTATGGCTTCAAAAATGAAAAAAGGAAGGTTTTTATCTCAGGTTTTGAGTTTGTTTTGATTGACTTAACCTCAAAACTAAAATGGTTAATCTGAAAATCTTCTTTAACAGTTGTACAATTGATGTTAGCACGATTGGCTTTAAAATATATATGTAACCAAGCTCTCTAGCTATATCTTTTTAAAGCTTGCACTGCATAATAACCGATGAGGTCTTGACCTGATGTTCAAACTGAAATCTTTGGTACATTAGGTCTTAGGTTCGATTCACTCTTCATTTAGATTAAAAAAACACTTCAACACTGCATAGTAGAGTTTTTCTTTTAGATTATTTAAACAGCCAATTTCTGATGGTATATATGGAATTGGGAGAACTACCATTAAGGAAAAAGAATAGAGCCGAAACTAACCTTGACAAAAGGATTTATTCCCATCAAGATTATTGGCCAGCCAACATATGGAATATACCTATCATTTTAATAATTAAAAAAACAAAAATATATCAAGTAATGAAAAGAGAGCCAACTATTATTTGCCAACCCTTTTCCCTTCCCTTCCCCTATCTTTTTTTTCCCCCTCCGTTGATGTTTCAACAAATAATCAACAAATAAAAAAAGGGAAGAAAAAGGGTTATCATAATCTTTAACCTATAGATCATTAGTAAACATGTAACGAGAATACTACATCAGAACATAAGGTTTTTTTACCTGATATTTTCTTTCTAAGACCATACTCCGTGTAAAATTGAATTTTATTTTCACATATCATTTTTATATTTCGAATGTTGAGTTTTGACATTTATATGTCAGATTTTTTTGGAAATATTTTAACTTATCGATTTGATTATATGTGATAACTTATCATCTAATATGGATGGTACGTTAGGTAGCAACCACGGTTTATATTTATAAAATTATTAACAGTTGCATATATAGCAAGATAAATAAAAAGTGTTCGAGTAATTACCATGCCGCTCTTCCTATGACATCTCGATGTTCTCTGAGATACTCTTGACGATCACCGTATGCAATACCGTCGCTGTCATCTTCAGGATTGTCGTCCCCTGAAAATAAAACAAACACTTCAGAAGCACATTGTATGGGTATTTCTTTTCAAAGTTTTAATTAATATTTTTTTATTAATGGTCGCCAGGGACCATATGTTGCGGAATACCTTCAAGGTGTCTACCGTGGCCCTCTGAGATCATACATTTTCCTTTGCAACTAAGTCATACATATTACCTTTGGTTAACAGGTTGACTTCTTCTGTATCCTGACGTTTATGAACCTGCACTTGATTTAAATTTCCATAAACTAAGTAGCTGGGAAGATGACACAGTCATCAATATGCATAAGAGATGCTAATTTGAACGTATATAGCCTTGCATTTCATTATCTTAGAAAGTCTTTTCCACGAGACTCGTCTATCTGTACTGATAAAATAAAATGCTCATTTCGTATACACCCGAAAAGAAAAGAGGAAGGTAGTAGAGGGGATACGATTTACCTTTATAACACGATGAATGACATGAGCATGAAGCGCACCCTGGAAATGAAAATAAACCTCAATTAGCATCATTTTAATTACTATAAATTGATTAATATCCGATATGGAAGCAAAGCAGAGCAATGCAACAATGCAAAGAATATACCACTTAATTCTGTCTTTAGGATAGAAAAAAAGTTTCAAACTAAGAAGCATTCGGCAACAGGAACAATTTTCTGTAGTTCATTGGAAAACTATGTAAACTCGACAGCTATCAGCGGTCTACTAAACACTCAAACTGCGCCGATTACAAAGCTATTAATATCTTTATAGCTAAATATTTACTACAACATAAAGAAAAAGGATACCATGGCTGATCATACGTAATCTTAAGAGAAATCTACCTTTCTATTCACACATAAATATAATGCAAACAATTAAAATTTAAATGAGATCTTACAATGTCTTTAAAGACAATAATCGCTCCGCACTCAATGGGGGACTCCTGTGCCTTTAGGAGTACAAGATCGCCCTAACATAGAGAATTCAACCAAATTAGATCTATTCAAACTCACTTTATCAGAAGCTGATTGAGTATATATAAATACCAACTAACTAAGGATCTACGAACTGGTAATAGCTAATTTCAGCTAAGTGTAACACCTTATACTAGTTAACCGCTAATTGTAACAGCTCACAATAACTCTAACAGCTAGTTTTTAACTGCTAAAACGAACTAACCCTGAGCTGGCTAAAATGTCATACATGCTTAAGAGGTATTATTACCAAAAATCTTAGCAGGCTAAATGCTCATAAAAAATAAAAAAAAGCAACAATAACAAAATAGAACCAATAAAATTCATCTAACACATTTTTTTACAAATGGTAAATGTGGGCTAATTAGTTGAGTTCTATCTCAGATGATACCTCAACTGGGCTTGGAGCTACGAGGAAAATGGAAATACCAAGTCCAAAACTCAGCACCCTCTACAATTCCCCTTTGTACGAGGCAAAGGGGAGAGGGTGGAAAGTAAAAATGTTACCAACTAAGCAACACCCCCTTGGTAAAATTCATCAACACTCGCATATTGAAACTATCGTCCCTTTTATCATATAATAATCTATGCAAAGAAAATATGAGGAAAGGAAAAAAGATATAAAAGGGTTAACCTGATTCAAACCAGGATTCATGCTATTTTGGTAAATAACCACAAAAGGAGGATCAGTTCCTGTAAAGCTCTTGAGTAATATCCATGCCATCAAACCTGATGAAACTATCATCCCTTTTCTCAATTAAAAAAGAATAAAAAGTAGAACCAGTTCAGTTAAGGAGTAATAATTAAAATTGAAATTCTGAAAATAAAAAAAGCCAGAATATCAAGATTTGGACATAGATGAGGATGGATGGGGCTTCATTACCAAACGAGATTATTTGTTCTGCCATTCTCCTCAGCCTCAGACGACGGTTCTCCATTTTCATCGACTCTCTCTCGCTCTCTCTCTCTCCGCAGGTAAATAAATAAATCGGCGCCATGCAAACTGAAGCGGTTGTCGGTGGATAATGTTTAGAGGGTACACTATGTATGTATGTACGCACGCGATGAAATCTATCTCGTTGCTCAGTAATTGTCCGTTTCATCGTTTTCATGCATCGTGGTATTATTTCTCACTTCTTTGGTCGCATTTAATTTGCGTACTCTACAGACCACAGAGAATCATATGGGAATTTAAAAAGTAGCTTTGGACCATCAATATAAGTATTATATTATGAAGTCAATCAGATCATATTTATGTTTATTTTAATACAGTCTTATAAAAAAATATTCTTAAAAATTTCAATCAATTATGTTGTAATCCGTTTTTTCATAAAAATATCGCCCTTTTTTTTTTTTTTAAGATGTGACAAAATAATTTTTTTACTATTATTATTTTTAGTTATTCCACTATCAAAAGTTCCTACAACCATATATGTACAAGTATGCAGTTATACCACTATATCTCACTGTTCATAAGTGAAAAATTTAGTATATTCGCAGAGAAAATTAACTCTTGCTCAAACCAATTTATGTACAAGTATGAAGTGATACCACTATATTAAAATAATAGATTTTGACTATTATTATTAGGATTAAGAGTATTCTCTCTTCTAGAAATAATAGAAAATAAAATATTAAATAATATTAAAAAATTTCTATTATCTAAATTGGAAAGTTCGTTTGAAGCATAGAGAGAACTCTAAAATAGTTAATATTTGTTAATGAAATTTTTGTTTTCAATTTTAGTGAACCTTATTGGTTATTGGTCCACAAAGGGAAATGATTTATAACAAATATTAACTATTTTAACCAATAAAGTTTAGTAAAATTGAAAACAAAAATTTCAATTCAATATAACCATCTTCATACATTGTAATAATCTCTTTTAATTTTTAACCCCCATCCCCCAGAAAATAGTTAAGAGGAACACACATAATTTCCTGAAACTAGCTCGGAAGAAGTGTCAGAGAATGCACCCTTTCTCAAAAAGTTTTTCTTTTTGGGGGAGGGGCGGGGAGATGGGAGACATATTCATATATTTTACAATTTTTTGAGCTCCAAAACCTGAATGATGTGTATCAGGTCGTCCATAATAATTTACACAAAAATTAGATTTGGAGTTCTAGTTGGAGGTGATGGCCAGTAAGCTTAGTCCCCCAATCAGTAGATACTGCAAAAATACCAAATAATTTTTAATCATATTGATATTAATTCAACATTTTTCCATAATGTAAATAAATGCATACAAAAACTTTCAGATTGCGTGGGATAAAAAGGAAAATTTCAGAGTGAATATATGCTGTATCCACGTTTTTATGATATATTAGAATTTAGAAGTACCCTATTTTACAACCTGAGCGGGATACAAATTTTCCAACATATATTCCGCGAAAGGTTTCCCTGATGAAATAATAGTTAGCTAGACCAGTAAAGATTTCACTTACCAATTTTAAAAAAATATTTTTACATAATTTTAAAGAACTACATTTATAAAAAATTTTTTTTTAAAGTATACTGGGTTATTATAATTGGTTGATTTTAATATTTATTATTAATCACTCTATTTTTATAGTAATTTTTTTAATTTCCATATTATATTAATATAATCAAAAGTGTATCAAGTTATTATAATTGGTAGATTTTGATATTTATTATTAATCAATATTTTTACACTAATTTTTTATTTTTTATTTCCATATTATATTAATATAATTTTACTGGTGTATTTAGAATCATTTACAGAACAAGAGTGTTTTTTGAGACTGAAGGATAACACATGCCATTTGCGCAAACTGATACTGAGAAACTACTAGTAAAGATCAAAAGACAAGTGGACAACTTCGTGAATCTAACTCCCCTCACAAAAAGGGGGGCAGAGGGAGGGGAAAAGAAGCAGTTAAACTAACCTTGATCAGAGGCTTCTCTGTCATGATAATGGTAGCCCAACCAATATATGGGAGGAACCTGCGTTTGCAGAAAAACTTCAGCAGAAATAAGCACGAAAGAGGATAACCAAACTATTTACCACTTGGAAATACAAGTCTTCTGAGAGCCTTCAGACATTTACTTATGGTTATTGTAACCTTAAAACCACACCAACCTGCTATCCTAAAGTCCACGCCCAAGGTGTGAGTGTAGGGGGTTCAGGAAATTCACAAACATTTTGCTTTACTTCGCTTTAATCCAAAGCTAAAACATGACTCCTTCAGCTATTTCTTATAGTGAGCAAATGTTCTCATAGTCTCTGAAACGCGAAGTGTATAGAGTTCATGGACTTCATCTATCAATAAAATGGAGCAAAGAATCTTATCACAAATTGTGACATTAACCCCAGAGGGTCATATTTCACTTTTGTAGGAATGCATCTACTTTATAAAGCTCCAAGCGTTTTATTGATTTTCCTTAAAATTGTACTGCATTTTGGTGGTATTGCGCGGGCAATAGTTAGGTCAATTGATATCCTCCTCAAATTCATCGATATAATCCAGCAAGATTCAGGGGATGTAAAGAGGATGAGAATTGGATTCTTTTGATCGAAAAATAATATATGGTTAAGTATGTAAATTAAGTGTCTTACCCCACCACTCTGCCCATAATATGCTGTTGCTCAAGCCACTCTTGGCCATCTGCATATATTCCATAGCTATCATCTATAGGATTATTGTCCCCTGCCAACAACACCCTCAAATGTTAGCGGTGGAAATCTTGGAGCCTATGATAGGATGCCACTACAAATGTATACTAGACTGTGAAACCACAAAAGAGTATAAGCATTGACTTGTTAGTGCTGTCACCTTTTGTTAATAAATTGATTTCACTTGCATTCTGCCGCCTATGGACCTGCATGAGAAGAACTGAATGTGTTGTTGGAACTGATTAACGATTAAATGGCATTATGTAGAGATTGAACTTTTCAGGCTGGTTACCGTTTCTCATTCAATGTATGTGAATGCACCCTGTTAAATCATCAACCAGCAAATGTAGCATGGCCAAATGAACATGAAAGGATCCTTCACAGAATAACATTTCAATCACCCCCCAGTTACAAGATATTACAAGTTCAAATTTTCTAGTATGCTGATCAATGGGTTGGACTTTGGCAAAGATCCCCCTCCCCCAACCCCTCAACCTGGACTACTGTGTCCTCATTGATCCATTGAGGGCCCTGTAAGGAGGGAAAAGGCGGACAAGGATAGTTTGGAGAGAAAGAGAGAGTGCATATGAGTAAAATTTTCTCGTAATCCCAGTATCAAGAACATAACCAATACAAGGGACTTTCAGAGAATAAAGATGCATAAAGATAATTAAAGACTCTCACCTTTATTACTCGATGAACAATAGGAATTTCCTTCCCCTGAATCAAAATAAAAGAAATCAATCATTAGGTTCCAATTGGAGGTAAAAGGCAAAATCATATGAATTGTTCCAAAGCAGCAGTTTGGCATTACATTCAGACGCTTCTACAGCAATATTTTTTTTTTCTTTTGGTTCAGACCAGTCACAAAATTCTTTCATTGGAGGACTACAATATACACAGTTACACACAGTATATTGAATTCATCTAAATTGTGGAGCTCTAGATTAATTCTCGAGAAAGCCATCCAGAAACGTTGGTACAATATGCAGACAGTTCCATTCCTATGGTATCTGATGAGATGAAAAAAGCATGAGAATTTTGTGACGTAGCAGAAAACTTTGGATGTTGGATCCTAATATAATTTTATATGGCATTAATACATCTAGAACTTACAGGAACAGCATTCAATGCAGAAACATAGGACACCAGATTCTTTAAAATTTTGAACAAACTCAATTATTTCAGAAGGTTCATAAACCTAGGAAATCTCCTATGGCAAGTCAAAGTTTGATTGGCACTAAACAAGACACATAAATTCATAGCAGTAACTGAGAATCAAGGGCATTATTTATAGCGCAGCTCCTTGCCCAATCTTGAGGTTGTGGGTTACATTCACATATAGCTCATCCTCTTGTATACATGAACCATCTCCTTAGGCTTAAACTGTTAATCATTGACCTGAGATTAGGTCAGGATACAAAGGCCACACTTACCCACAAAAGAGAAAATGCAGCCCACATCAAAGGCAATGGACATCATCCAAGCCAAGGAGTCAAAAACCTAGAATGAGTCTACAAGCAAAAATAAATCCACCTGTCTCCCCACCATAAATTCTTCCAAGCATATTGCACATTGTACAGCCTTCTTCCTCCCATCCCTCAATCTCTTTGTCCTATGAACCTCCATTCTTTTGTGATCCAAACCTCTTTTCCCAACTCTCACAAATTCACCATTGATTTTGCATTGTAGGTTGAGAGCTATCGTGTTTCCAAACTACAAATCATCCAGCTTATCAAATTGTGAAGTTAAAACTAGTCCCTTTTGAATTGACCTATTAAACAGCCTGTTTGGGAGGTGGGTAAGGAGGAGAAAAGGCGAGTAAATAAGACTTCCGACTCTCTTACCTTTGAAAGGCATTACTGAAAGAGTAAATAAGAGTAAGGAGGAGTAGCTCTTACCCCTCCGGACTCCTCTTCACTCCCATTTTTTAACACCCCAGTTTGGGGTGTAAAGATGAGTAAAGTTATTTATCAAAATTAAAGTTAGTATTATTTTACTAAAATATCTTTCTAAACCCTTTCTCTTGTCAAAATAGAAAAATATATATGTTAATTACTCTTGTTACTTACTAAGCTTTATACTATTTCGAACATATATATTTATCTACTCTTCTTTACTCATTATCATTAAAATTAAAACTCTCAAACATGGGTAGAGTGTGAACTCTGATGTATACTCTTACTCTCACCCTTCTTACTCTCATGAACTCTTACTCTATCTTACTCCACTCCCAAACAGACCCCATAGTATCATACGGCGTGCATTTCCATTACATAAACATGTGCAAAACCAAAATCAATTACCTAGTATTGTATCTAGAATAGTATGATTCTTGCATGATAGTACATGCTCCAATGCGCACAGAGTTTCAAAAATAAACCCTTCAGATTGAGTTCAATTTGGGTGTGAATGCATAATTGTGGATAATTTAGGGCAGAGAGTTGAGGACAACAAAGTGTTCTTTTCATCTACACAAATTTTTGAATAAGGAAAATTTGAGAGATGAAGTATTAGGAATCCGGGACAAGTTCCGGCCCAAATAAATTGAGACAGGATGACTTGAGATCAAGCAAAAGAACAAAGTCCTTATGAACAAAGGAGCGATTGGTCAATGAAATTTTTAAGCAGAATAATGAATAATAGGTACATGATTTTCGTGTAATACATACCTCGATTTTGAAAACAACAATTTCACCAGATTGAATGGGAGAGTCCTTCATATTAAGGAACAATACATCACCCTAAAACAAAGAATTAGCAAAAATTAATTTCAAGAAAATAAACTCTGAAGTCAATTGCCAAAATTTTATTTACTATCGAGCAGAAATATCTGAAAAATTCAATACTGCTAAAGAACATAAAAAAGAAAAGTAACAACAATAGGAATTAAGATATGAGTCGAACCCTTCGAAATCCAGGTTCCATGCTCCCAGTAAGAACAACTACAACAGGGGATTCACTTCCACTCATCAAAATAAGCATCTTCCAAATGATCAAGGCCATCGATAAGACTCCTCCTACATTTTTTTAAAAAAAATACCTTAAAAAAAAGAAGAAATTGAATTTTCAACTCTATTAATTCGGCGAAAATTGTAAGAAAAGATTAGCAATTCAAGGGATACCTAAGCTGATGGCTTGCGAGGCTCCATTCCTCCACTGGATTGAGCGGATGGATTTCATAATTAGCAATTGTGGTCTCCATATCTGCATCTCTTTCTCTCTCTCTCTCTCTGAAACCCTAATTAAGGTGAGCTGGAGATTTGGATAATTATGAGCAGAGAGAGCGAGGGAGAGAGAGAGAGAGAGAGAGAGAGAGAGAGAGAGAGAGAGAGAGCTCAAAAGTATAGCCAGTTACATTTGGTTGGGGAAGGAAATAGGCGCCCTTTTTGAATGAATCCACATCCACTGTTTTCACATATTATTGACTTTTTCGCTTACGTGGCATCACTGTATTGGTCCGCTGACGCTTCCACTGACTCCCATAGTTTGACTATACACGATAAGGAAGTCAACGACTCAATGCATTTCAACAAACTTTAAACTTTCAAAAATTTTATAAAAAATATTTGTATCGACTGAAGTGATATAGGAAACATATAATTTATGTTCTACAGTCTAATACTTTTTTAAGTCAATTTTATTTTTAGAAACATTTTAAATTGAATTATAAATAAATGAATATTTTTAAAGTAACTAATTATCTTAAAATAGAGTGATGTTAGCATTAATCCTCGTTATGGAGAGTGCGTACTAAAAATGAAATCTTATGACTTACAATTCTTTATCTGAAATTTGAAAACGATAAACCACACATTTCATATTGAACTTATAAAATTTAGATCAAATCCTTATCCTTTGCTTTATAATTAAGTTATATTAAAGCTGTACTTTATGATTAAGTTATATTAAACTGTAATATTATAGGATGTGATCCTTACCAACAAGAAAGTAAGAAAGTAATCTCATTTTGCTATTTCATTAGTGACGCATTGACCATGAGACAAGGGTGGCCAATAACGTTAATCATGCAAGTACATACCATTATTTGGCTTCAATTATTAATTTTGCTATGGGGTGTATAAATCCTCCATCTATGACGTACCATAATTTCAGGTTAAGTACTCCCATTTATAAATTGTTCCTATGCAATACAGTAACAAAATTGTTTAAATACTTTACAGCTCCCAAGAAGAGTGCATGTATTTAAAATTTAAAACTTTGATCACAAATGTGACGAAATGTTTCCTTGGAACACACAAAAAAATGAAGTCCTGATCTGAATATTCAGCTGAAAATTGCAGACTTGAAGAAGACAATGGGTATAAAGATCTCACACACTTAATGATATACACATTCTCTGTAAGCTGTAATTCAAGTGAATTTCTACCTGCGAGTAAGTTCTACAACACAAAGAAATAAAAGTGGGCACTCTTTTTTCTATGTATGGGGTGAAATATTACAGCTTCTACCAAATATTTCTATTCCTTCAATGCACTTCTATGAGACACAATTAAAGAAGAGAAACTGTATCGAAAATTAACTTTAATAAATCAAATAAAAACCTAATTCCCTTCTCTCCCTTCTCTACTTGATGAAACTCATGAATAAACTATAACATCTGGTCTTTTATTCAGTAAATTTTGTTTTCAACTCACCTACTCCCAGAATCAGCATCTCTTGCAAAGGAACCAAATAAAGGCTTTCTACAAATGTGGCGGTTGATGATGTTTGTAGTTAGTGGGAAAGAGCTCCCATCCAGTTTCGGGCTCCTTCCGCTTTCCGCTGCTGGTTCCTGAAGAACTCAAAGGTCTGATGAAACTGTCTCTTCGTTGCTCCTCCAATGGTGGCCTGGCCTGACCAGGAATGAAAAAGGGTCTGTAAAATGGATCCCGGCTTCCCCGTCAACAGCATACCCAGAATTTAGATCCAGGTTAGGGCGAAAAGGACCAGCGGAGTTTGTTGGACCCATCAAATTCATAACCAATGAAGGCTGACAGTAGGAAGACGGAACCGTTGAGGTGGAGCCCACTATTTGCGGCATGACTGCGCTCCCCTTGGATCAAGCATAAATGGAATAGGGCCAGGTGGTCCATATATAGGCCCAGATGGGAAATGCACTGCAGGGCCCATAGGAAGTCCATTGTAACTGTAGACAGACGGTGCATATGGAACTGCAGGTCCTAAACCCACAAGGGATCCTCTTAAGAAGTTAGCATCCATCACGGGTTCTGATGCCCTACCATTTGGGAAGGGCAACGGGGTTTGAGGGGTAAATGTGTTCTTCTTGACCTTGGTTCCCAAGATTGAAATTACAGAATCATCTGATGGCCCCACATATGGACTAACCTTTTGAGAAGATGACTCACCCAGAAACGCCTGCTGGTGTGACAAATCATTGCAATTGGAGGGATTGTCATTTAAGTCGAAGTTTCTCATTGAAGGCTGGATGCATGATGAAGAAGCAGGAGATGGACTACGCCTGCAATTTTGAGCAACAAATATTTGTCCACCCATTTTCCAGTCAGATGCTGAAACATCCCCATCTCCTACTTGGTTTAGATCAAATTTGAGTCTTTCAGTTCTTTTGGGACTTAATTCCACTGAAGATTCACCAGAAGGAAGGCCAGGTAACAAGGCTTTTTGCTTGGCCAGCATAGGATTAACAATTTTATCATCCCCACCTTCAGCTACATTCAGATCAATATCGAGAAAGTCTTGCCGCTGCCGAGAGCCACTGCTTGTTCCGCCACCAGAAATAGCCCTGTCACTATCAGAGGCCTGACGAGGAGATGCTGGTCTAAAAGCACTTGTAGCTGCAGATCCTTTCCAGCCAAGAGTTCCCTCAAATTGAAGAGGAGCTGGAGGCATTCCAGGGGCTGCAACAGCTCTGGAGGCGGAAACAACAGAGGCAGGGTTTGAAATAGTATCAACCTGATGATCAGGGTCCTCAGAAGAAAATTCTTGGTTCAGATCAAATTCACAGACGCTTTTCTCCGCATTGCTTTCTGGTTCCTGAACAGCATCAGTAACTTGGGAGGATTCCAAATCTTGAACATGGTTCTCCAGTTTGGTGTCTTGGTTGCCTGAATTAGTTAAAGTCTCCTTTTCAGATGTCTCAGGGGACGTGTTTTCCATAGTCAGCAACTCATTTGTTGGTCCATTTGTTTGCATTTCCTCTTCTCCATTGATAGACTCTGGGCTACTCGGCTGCGGAATGGAACCTCTTGAGATTCTCTCTGCATTGATTGACTCTGGGCTACTCGGCTGCCGAATGGAACCTCTTGAGATATTTTCAGAAGAGGAAGAGGACGAGGAAGAGGATGAAGAACTACCAGATTGCTCATAATAACCCACAACTTCTCTCTCTACTTCTTTAGCAACTAGCCTAGCAACTTCTAGTGCATCAACAATGCCATTCTCAAGGTCTATATCTGGTGTCTGTCTGATACTATCAGAATTTTTGCTGTGTTTTGTTAACCTAGCAAATTCACAAGTGTTCCCAAAATACTTGCTTTTGCTTTTGCCCTTGCGGTGCCTCTTACCCTCTTTGCATCCATCACCTTCTTCCAAACTGGAAATAGTCAGCCCTTTATCCTTAGTTTCCCCCAATGCAGAGCATCCATCACGTTGGTCCAAACCCTTGTGCTCCAAATCTCCACTGTTCTCCATGCAATTGCTTGACTCAGCAACAAGCCGGTCTGTATCATTGCCAATTGCACTTTTATTGGACAAGGCATCCTTGGCATCATTTTTATTTGAATCATTTTTCACATCAGATTCTTCAGCACACATAGCATTAGTTCTTGATGTATTATCTATGCAATCAGCAGCAGACGACAGTTGGACTTCATCTGATTTGTCAGGAACACTCTCCATTATGTTGTCATACCTTGCATCTTCCACCATGTGTTCAGGTTTCAATGCCTCCGAAATCGCTTCACTGATGCCTTGCTTTGTATCTGAAATGCATAGCTTATCTATGTTTCCATCAGATGGGCAAGCTCCTACCGTCACAGAAACATTGTCTCGAACAGATTCTAACTTGACAGGAGAGGCTACAGCATCCAGACACCCATCCTTAGAATCTGCACGATGGGAACTCATCTGAGAGCTATCCTGATTATTGGTTTTTTCTCCAGATGCCAACTTTTGATCATGAACCAATGTTGGCAAGATATCATCTGCACTGGACTCAGGATGCTCATTCTTAAGCTTTTGGTCATTCTTGATTACAGCTTTCTCAATGTCCATGCTCATCGCATCAACATCTTTATCTTTCCAACTATCAAAGAGAGCTCTTGCCCTATCTTGAACCTTAGAACTTTTATAGCTTAGAAGATTCTTGACAGTAACGCATATCCCTGATGAAATCAGTCTATCATTCTCTATCTGAAGTCTTTCAATCGCTTGTAACAATGCTGATATTGCCTCTTCCACAAAGCAATCACTTGCTTCTGTAGCAAAGTTTTGAACATCCTTAAGCCACCTGTCAATGAACCATAGCCCATCTAACTGGACGAAAAGATCAAGACATTCTTTATTCTCTGTAGCTGCAATTGCACTTGCAACAGCAGCCCACTGTCTTGTAGTATCAGCAAAATTCTTCGCAGAAGAATCCTTCTCTTTCTTCATTACGGAAACCAACTCCTCAACACGAGCAGGGGCTGTGAGCCCATCTTTCATCTCAGTCAAGGTAAAGAAGTCTTCAAGAGTCATAATGCTCACATGCCACTTTGATGCTTAGAAGCTCCAGATAAAGATCCCAAAGACCCTATTAGTTCAACTTTCATCTTGCAAAAGAGTCACAACTGGACAGGATATCCAGCTTCCCAAACACCACCCTGCAGAACAAACCAGGAAAAAATTAACCAAAAAAACAGAGAAGAAACATGTAACAAGGGTATCTACGAATATATTTTTGTAGAGTATAACTCCACACAAACGACAAAAATAAACATACCATCTCAGAGAGAGAGAGAGAGGGAGGGAGATAAGAGGGAGGGAAGGAGGGAGGGAGAGGGGGAGAGAGAGGAAACATGTAACAAGAGAATCTATAAATATATTTGTAGAGTATAATTCCACACAAATGAAGATAATAAACATAAAATCTCTGAAGATCCCTCTCTCTCTGGGGTGGCTAAGATGCATGTAGCCTTACCCCAGCAGAGGTTATACTTCAATTAGACCCTATAATGGAAGCGACATATATATCACTACAATGCCTACAAAAATAATGGATCTTTTATCTGTTCGAGAACTGTCTAAAAGCATAATCAACAAAGAAAGATAAAATTATTATGAGGTGAATCAGTGATAGTTAAATAGGATTCAATCAAAGCCTTGCTCGCTCTACTTAGCTAAGGACCAACAAAGAGAGTTGTAGAGTCATAGACTAAGATGTTAATGGGTGTGAAAACAAGAAACAAAGCCAGATGACGAGACAATAACTTCATTTTCTAATGTAATCTCAGCTACACAAACAAAACTCTGTTCTTAGTTAAGATATTCTTTCAGTAGGTTTCAAAGGAGTAATCATATTTGTAGGCTCACTTTACATTAGAGCGAACACATATTGATTCAACCCTTGATCACAATCCTATTTGTTTAGCCTAGATTTATTACAATCCCTTTACACACAACATTTTGATCAATAGTTGCTTAAGGGATGAAAAATATGGAGCTTCTACATATTGGAATTTTTTTTTTTTAAATTACTGGTCTCAAATTTACTTTCTCTGCACTAAATTGATTTTCAATCAGTTCACAAATAATGCCCTCTTTTCCCTAAAGACGCTTTAATGGAGAAGCAAAATGAGCAGATCATTCAACAAGCTGCACTAAAAACAGAAGGGGTGACTTTCTCTGTGCTGCCTAAAATATTTAGACAGCAATGTAGAGACAACAGGATAACAAAATAATGCTTTGTCAGTAGTCGGGACCCAAAAAGTATATTTCCTATGACATCATTCCAGATCCTTTTGCAATATCTCAATTCCAGGGGAAAAAAATACCATACCTGCCTACAAAAATTTCAACTAGGTCAGAGACAGCAGATAAACAATTTCAAGTTTCACAAATGTAAATGTTCTCATTCTGGCTCATATAAACACTCCACACTCGTGCATTTAACTGACAGATAAAAGGTCCATCAAGGAAACTTAAAATTTAAGGATAGAAAAGAAGACAACAGAGCATAGAAACTGCAAAACAAAAGATAAAGAAGCAAAATGCAAAGGAGGGGCAGGGAAGAAGCTGGGCCATGCCAGAAGGCCGAAACCAAATACAGGATATACCATGAACAGTTCATCAAACCCACTATGGATAAAATCAAATTTAACAAAAAACCTCTTTTGTTTTCTAGCAAAGAATTAAGAGGTTATTCACTGGTAAATAAAGGTTGTTCTGTTCAGATTTTCCAGGAAAATGAGGTTCATATAGAGTCTCCAAAAATTTTTCTGACAATACAGCTTTTCCAATTTCGCCGAATTTACTAAGGACTTAGGGAAACTATCATTTTTTATATACTGACATTTTACTAACATTCAAGAGAAGCATCTCCAGGGATCCCCATTCCGGGTAGGCACATAAACTGCCACTAGGAACAATTTCCGACCACCTGGTCAATAGGAATATGTGGTGAAAACCCCACCTTAAGTTCTTGATTCAACAGTCTCTGAGATGGTAATTTGGCAGCCAAAATCCTTAAAATTCTTTTACATCTAAAACTTATTTTTCCTCACCCTCACTTACAATCCTTGCAATCAAGGCACTCAGATCCATAGCCACCCCACCGAACAACAATAAAGGAAACCTTTCAAAACAAAACTAAAATGAACCAAACAATTTCAATTTTGCATCATTTGTGCCTTAAACCAACAATTCCAATTGTGGAACCCATAGACTCAGATCCTTATAATAATGTAGGCCACAGAGATGAGAACGTAGTTAGATAAGGTGGTATAAAAGAAAATGTCTTGCTGATGACCATAAAAGCCATAAGTGAGACATTGGCTATCCCAAAGAGAGGCCGATCTTTGAAGCAAAGAGAGGGAGTGGCAGCCTGGCAGTGGGCTGGGAAAAGAACAACGATGTTCACCCTAAGCCCTCATTAGCGATCGTAATGCCTATATCCCAATGCATTCACAACTGAATGAGCAGGTTTAATGAAATTAGAAAGCTTCAAATATAGTGGTTAAGATCAGACAAATGGGCAGATTTATGTGAACACTATCCATGTCCAAGGCAACCATTAGCCAGACAAATTTGTCATATTTTTCCACAAAATTTTTTCAAATTTTTAATATGGGCAACCATAAAATTTAATTGGTGAAAACTACGGTATAACTCTCTATCTCTCTTAAGTTTTGATTCTAAGTCATTGTGATCTTTATAAAAACTATTATCTAAGTTTTCATCATGTTCTAATCGGCTCGAAACCAGTCTTTTAGTATAAACTCTTAACCGTGTTTCGACCTACTCGAACACAACTCGGAACTATCGCATGAATAAATAATTTCTCTAACACCTTTATTCCGATGACTTCATGGTTTAAGTGAAAATGAATTACGAGTGTTAATTCTAGTTTCTAAATCAGTTTATTTATGAAGAATTATTTGCTTGATCAAATTTATGCATCCCGATATCTTATTTTTTCTAATTTGATCATTTTAAGGATTGATTCAAGATGGAATATGAACCTAATGGATATTAGACTAAAAAATTCCACTATTTTAGACTAAAGATAATTAAGTGTTTAATTACTCCGATTTGATTGTTATCTGTGCCTAATCTTGGACCAAAGTATTTTTATACTTTGAGTTTTATTTTGATTTGCTTTCGTAGGTTGTTTAAACGAGCCTAATCTACTTTTGAATTATAAAAGCAACCGGTTTCTAACCGTTAAACACCAGACATATAGAGATTAACCATTTTCGGACATGGCTCAAACACCGTGTCGGGGTTGTTTGAGTCCAAAGCTGGAAAATTACAACTTTGAGTCTAACGGTTGTTTGCACCCCATATTTCAATCACCAAGGTGATTGGACCATCTTTTGAGCCAAGGATCGCTATACAACGTTCATATTTCAACGGATCCTTTTACGAGTGACTCGGACTAACCGTTACAACGGCTAATGAATCTTACTAATCCGAACAAGTCTCAATGGTCATTACGCCTTAATGATTATAAATATAAGCCACTTCACAAGATTTGAAGATTGTTGAACACATTGCTTAACACTTTCTTAGTGCATTTTTACTCAATCTTCGGTTTACAACTCCTAATTTGTAATCTCATACTTTTTGAGTTGTAAAGAAAGTCTTGTAATTACTTACGCTCTTTACTTTCTTTCTAAGTCCCTTAAGCCGAGCTATAAGGGCTAACTCAAATCGGTTGTCCCCGACGGTAAGGGTTATCTCGAGCGATACGAGATCGAAAAGGAAACTTCGAGTTTCGGAAAAACTTGTAAAGGAATTGTCTAAGGGAGCAATTCTGTTTTGAGTCGATCGTTTGTAATTGAGGGTTTAATTAATGGATTTGACTTAGTGCTTGGATTAGCACTATCCGTGGTTTTCTATTCCGAGGAGGGTTTCCGTGCAATCTAGAGTCGGAATCGGTTTCTGTTTCTATTTTGTGCAAACTTGTTTGAAATTCTTAAAAATCATCCATCACCTTATTCACCCCCTCCCTCTAGGGTGACTTAACCTCTCCAAGAGGAAACCTTGAATTGGTACGATCAAATTTTGGAGAAACTAAAAAATGGGCCCATTGTATAAACATTTGGATCCGCCATTGTCAACAAAACAACCAAAACATAAATAAAGCAACCAAGAACTACGAGAAAAAAAGAAAGAAAAGCCTAAAAATGCTATGATATACCCCTAATACCTCTCCCTCTACCTCAATCCCCAAGAGAAGGGAGTTTGTACACCGACAACCTTCTTTTTTTGGTTTGTTTCTTTTTGGGGGTTTTTCTTTTTTGGGGTGGGGGCTTTGATAATCACAATATCGGTATCACTTGTTCCACGAAACTCAATTTAGCAAAATTGTCAAGTCTAGGGACTTTTGATATGGACAACAACTGTATATCAAAACATAAGAAATAATTCATGAAAAAGAAAAATAACATGCTTGGTCATCAAGTAGCGTTGAAAGCAGAACAGTAGAAGTTTGCAAAATTTGCAAGATCAGCAGGCAATGACAAGGTTAAGAAATACGGAGACCAATATAGCAATGCCTCATGCCAAACTCTTATAGATTCATCACATATAAAAGGTGACACCTATTCATTGCAGTTTTAGGATGTCCATAATTCCATATTTCCATAGACTATTAAAAATATATTAATGATGCCTCCAAGCTACCTCTTGAAAAGAATTTCACCTCAGCCACCAATCTCTGTTCCCATTTACCCAGTCACAAGCTCCATGGATATTGAATCTCTGTTATTTCTTAAGTTCACGTCAAACCTAAAACTTCCATTCCTTTGCAATACAGAAAGGAAGCTGAATTAGACTACCAACTCTCTCCTGCAATCATATTAAATGGCATGGACTTGTGTAACTGACATCTAGGTCAACAAACTCCCAGATTTAGCTTCTCCACATGAATAATGAGGAGGGTACAAGCATTTACAATTTAGAGTACAGCTCTGTTTCCACTATAAGATATCTACAGTAAGCTTGTAGCTCACGGACCCAAGGAAGAAGAATATAATCTACAACAGCTACTTGGTTCATGTCAGAATGAAAACCTTCTAGAAATTCAGAAACAAGATCAAGAAGCTATCCAGAGGGGACATCCTTGAATTACTAGTCTAGAATACTCAATAGACTGAAACCCTTTTAAAAACTCAAAAATAAGATCACAAAGCTATCTGGAGGGACTTCCTCAAACACTAGTCTAGAATACTCAATAGAATGAAACCCTTCTAGAAATTCATAAATAAGATCAAGAAGCTATCCGGATGGGACTTCCTCAAATTACTAGTCCAGAATACTCAATATATTCTGAAGAACTGAGTACAACAATCACAGTAGCATAGAATATAAGGTAAATGTCAGGTAAACAACTCAACTCCAGGAGCTAGAAAGACCAGTGAAGCGTGACATGGTTACTATTGACTGCAAATTAAAGACACACTGTCAAACATAGATTACCCTTGATGATACATAAAATGATAGAACTCAAATAACAGTGAGGAGAAAATATTAGGACCAAAATGACAGCACACAAAACGCAAGTGTGATGGTCCTCACAGGCTCACACAGCTCAAAGCTCTTGCCACTTGTACTCCTGTATGGGTACAAGATACAGGTATATATGCAGGTGTTTGTGTCCATAACAGTGGCTCAAAATCTATGAAAAAATATGTAAAAGTTAAACGGACAGTTAGATGTAAAAGATAACAAGCAATGATAGCCTCTCACGCAAGTAGAACCAAATCAATGCCCTTTAGATTTGGCCATTTGGGGTCCAATAGTATTGGCATCTTTGTAATTTGAAGGCAGGGTTGGATATAGCTGACAACCCACCACCCCAAAAAAAAAGAAAAAAATCCCAAAGAAAAAGAGCAACCCAAGCAAGACGATAGGTTAGGTTGAGCACCAATATACTTGAATTCAATTACACAGATCTTTTAAAACAAATTTACACAAACATGTCATTTCACCCTTGTGGTACCGGCATACTTTTAATCAGAACTACATAACACCTGCATTTTGAAGCAAGTATGGCAATCATCTAGTGAGCTTTTAAGATGTTTGTTTTAGCACAACTGTCAGTGCACCCTTATTATGATAAAAGAAACAATAGAAATAACAATTAAGCACTAAATATGAAACAAAATTTAACAGAGAGTGTAACATTATCCAAAAGAGCAGTTTAAAGCCACAATAATTACCAAAAATGTGAGGGACTTTCTTAGTATTGATTTCCCACTTAGGCTCCACTGGAAAATGGACCCTGAAGAAGGAAAAACGATGCATATTACAACAGCTTTAACAGAAAACGTCCAAGGAATTTCATGCAGAAATCATATTAAAATGGAAGGCAACCAAAAGTTGACATCAAAATATGACATGTTCAAGAAGAAGCCCTACCATGAATCATTGAAGATGTATTTCCATTTACATCCAGATTCCAGAAGCTACAATCCTATTCTTCAGACTTTTAACGATGAATCATGATCTATAAATTTCTAATTTAGCACTCATACTTCCATTTAGATTGGATACATTTGGAACCCCCTCATCAATTCAACACAAAATTTACACAAGCAAATCTATGAATAACTTAAACACAATAACTGAACAGGAAAACCAATGGATCATATCCGGATCAAATGAACAATGGTTCCCCTATTACGAGAATTATTCCACGCTTATACACAATTAGCTCCCATAAAAACCCCATACATAAAACCTGCAGCCCACAAAATAAAACAACAGTACCATTCCAGGGAGCTCAGAAGACATTTTTGGTGATTACCATAACAAGACAGAGGAAAAAGAGAAACCCTAAAACTCAAAAAACTGCCCAGAAGAGATACAGATGCAATTACTTAATTTAATAAAACAGCACCAGAAAATTCATAAACATCAAGGCCATTAATCGGGTGGAGGGAGGTGATTTTAGTTACACCAAACGTAAATACGGGCAAATTCAAAACCCCTTATCAATAAAACAAAATTTAACGCAAAAGCACGATGAAAAACAAATTTTATTTCTAATTTCAGAACCCACCTTGTATTCTATGTAGCGAATATCCAGAAACCCTAGCACTCAAAGGGTTTTCAAAACAGTTGAAATCGCTGCTTCAGCTGAACTTCCAGCCTCCAAATCACACACTGAAATCTCTCTCTCCTCGCTCTCTTTCTCCGCGTTTCTGAAATGATAACTGAGAATTTTGAGCAATTTCAGCGTTCTGTCTGTGTCTCTCTCGCTCTCCCCTTCTGTGTGACCTTTTCGAACCAGAGAGAGCAAACGTCACTTTCTCTCTCTTTTTTTTTCCTTTTTTCTTTTTCAGTTTCTCAACTGAAATGCTTGTCCCTGCACAAAGCATTTTTGTTTCTTTTTTTTATCTTGAGAAATATTCCTGGTCTGTTTTAGTTCGCAGTATTTGGGCGATGATTGGGCTACGCTGAGTCAACTCGCTTCTCGGCTTGTCAAGTATGGCTTATGGTGTGAGCCCAAGTCAAACCGGGCGCACCTTGTTTGATTTTTCAGGTCGATGAGTTAAACATTATAAACTCAGTTGATTGTGAATGAGTTATTTTAATAAATTTTAGTAAGTTTTTTTCAAAAATATTTATTTTTTATGCTATTAAAGATAATTTTACCTACTTTATAACCAAATTTAACATAGAAAGTTTAAATTTGAGCTTAAAATAAGATGACATCAAGTTCGAATGTTAAAGTAGTCGGGACTTACCATTTGGCAACGCAAGCTCAAATTTGAGTTTGCTAAGTGAGCCCTTAGAGTCAGACGTTGAGCGTGAATACAACGTTACTAACGAACTTGAACGTAATTTGGTTCAATACTCTCTAATTATTGGTATTAAAATTGAAGTCAATTTGAACCATCATTTTCGACTTGAAAATTTTCTAGTTAGTTTTAAATAAAACACAAACTTAACTTTTTTTTTTTCTTTCACAAAAGGTATGTAATAAGAAAACAGATGTTAGCTTCAAATTATGAAAATTTAGATGACTACCAAATTTTTAATATTGACCTAAAAAAATCTAAATGGTTCTTTTTGTTTAACACAAAACAATTCAAATTATTTTAGTGGGTTTTTGGTCAAATTAGGTATACTCTTCAGTATGGATTCTAATTAATCTATTTCGGTAACCTTTAGATATTAACATTATTCTATAATCTATACAATAATATTTTTTTAGCACACCCCTCCCCAGTAGATAAATAGATACTTCTTCAAATAAGTCTTATTTTCATTAATTTAAAGTTATTTGATATGATAAAATAATCTTGTATGATAATGTTATGAGGTTATCTTAAAGTTATATAACACATTACATGTTTATTATATTTTGTTAATCGCACACAAAGTTATATGAAATTTATGGAAATTGGAATTTGGAGACTCGCTACCCTTGGTCAGCCTCATGTCTAACAATATTTATAGCGTGGATTCGAAATCTGTAATTTTAAACTACGTGTCAAAAAAATGGTAGAATGAAAGGGAAAATGTGGGCCTTTAGAGGTTAGAAAAATAAAAAATAATTTTTTAAAAATCTTTTATTAATCTCGGGTCCATAAAATCAGTATCTTATAAAAAAAAATTTATGTGTCAGGACCCTAAATTTTAATTTCTATCTTATTTGAAAGAAAGAAAGAAAGAAAGAAGAAACTCCCAAAATCCTAAACACTACTTATAAATTTTAAGGATATCGTGGCATGGTAATTTTATCAGTACGGCTATAATACCAGCGAAATAGAAGAGTGTTGAGAAGGTTCAGAGAGGATGGGATAGGAGAGAGGAAAATGAATCAGACAAATGAGGCAAGGAAGGCCCATTCAGAATTGCAAGAAAGGAGGCATTAGCAACCTCTTGGCATGTCTATGTTGGATAATGTTGAATTTTAATATAGTAAATGGTAATTTGTTTTGTTTGATGAGGGTATAATTTATTTTAAAATTGTAAGTGTATAAGATGATAGTCTTTTTCTTCCTCCTTTTTAAACACTAATTCTATATTTTTTTATTTTTTAAAATTGTTAGGACTGATCTAGTTTCACTCATTGGTAAGATCCTTTTACTCAATTTTTCACTCGAATTAAGATCCAAATATATTGTTATTTTCTTTCTAATAAATTTTCTCTCTTTTTGTGAGAGTTTGGGTTTCTTTCCTTGTGAGAATTAGAGTTTATGTCTTTTTGTGAGAGTTTGGTTTCTCTACTTCTTGTGAGAGTTAGGGTTTCTCTCCTTTTTGTGAGAGTTTGATTTCTCTCTTTCTTGTGAGAGTTAGAGTTTTTTCCTTCTTGTGAGAGTCTTATTTATCGCCTTTGTGTGAGTTATTTCTCTTGATGATACGTGCAAGTTTTATTAGGACTGTTGATTCTATTGGATAGTATATTTTTGATATTTTTATCAATTTAACAATGGAATTTCATATGGCTATATCAAAGTGATATTTCCTTCAAATTGGATCTATTATATCAAGCATAGATCTATGTCATGAAATTATACAATAGCTCATCGATTTTCGAAAAGATATATTGAATTCGAAGAACACGATTTGTAGCATGATTGATGCTACAAATATGGAGCCAAGTGGAAGTATATTTGCTATTAACTTTGTCGAAATAGAGTTCTATTTTGTTATTTTAGATTTATTCTTGTTAGAGAATTATGTTTATAGATGTCATATGAGTTTTTATTAATGAAATTTCTCTTTCTACCAAAAAAAGATAAGTCTTTTCAATAAATGAGCTTCCAAAGATTTAAATAAGATTTAGATTTGTATTTTTTTCTTACTAAAGTGAAATCGTTATCTCAATCAACACTTCATTGATAATATAGTGAATGGTAATAGATACATAAAGAATAGTTTTATTTTTTTTGTAGAATTATATTTATTAGTAATATAATTTATATTTGTATGTTAAAAAGGGGATCAAAATTGTTTCAGCAAAATAAAAGACACATCATATTATATTCTCGAATGAAAGTTCATTAAATAATTTCCATAAAACATAGGCACCTTATGGTAATTTTTGGTCAAAATAATTTTAAAAACCTGAGGTTTAAAATTATTTTATCATAGATAAAAGAGGCAGCCAAATGTCAAGAGTACAGCGCCTATTCACATATCAGAGATGCTAAATTAGTTGCTGTCTACAAATTCGCAAAGGCCATTAAATCAGTTTCTGCTTATCTAATAAATATGGCCAGAAGTTGACATCAGAGAAGATATTAAATTTGCCCCCACAAGAAATAAATCCACAAAAGGATCCACATCTCAAACTAAATGTGATCCGAGCCATTTTGAAGTAATCAGGTTGTAATAAGTTAGCTGTGGTATTGGCAAACACGCGCGTACACAGACACTCACTGTTACATACGAACAAGATCCCTCTTCCTTCTCTTTCAGTTTGGGGGGGAGGGCTCCTCGTGCTCTACAAGATTTCTCGTCCTGCAAGTCTTCGTGTAGCAATGGCTATCGAGGAAGATGGTTCTTCAACAATCGAAGTAGTGAGGCATTACCTCTGCTTCTTTTGCATTCATTTTCAACCAAACTTTGTCCACCTTTACCTTTCTGCAAATATTGACAAGGCTTTAATCTAGTGGAAAACATGTGATAATATACAGTAGGGGAAAAAAAAACCCCGAGAGCACTGCGGAGCCTTTTGAATGAAAAGTAAGATAACCATTACTAATAGAACAACAATCACCACTACCACGCAAAAAGCAGCTTTTGGTGATATCTGACAGTAGCCAACCCTCTTGACGACCAAATATGCTGTTTTTGTCTTTCCAATGAAACAGACAAATACTATCGAAGTTCTTTGAGTAAACTGGCATGCAAGGAAAGAGGTGGACAGTCTATCTTAGGATTCCTAGATATACATGCACAACTTAATACCCACATGCATAGGTCCCAGGAATGTGAATCACTCATAGTGGACATATACAGGAACATAGTTTGCTGCGAAACTAATTTAGGATTCCAAATTGGGTCATGGTAAGATGAATGGGCCAGAACTCGAACTTGGGGTTGAGCATTGGTGATAACTAATGACTCCAACCAAGGGAAATTCTTTGTAATAGAAGAAACAAATATTACCTTGACATTTTCACTCTCATCTGCAATGTCCAGTCCACTAACATCTCTTAACAATAGTGAAGAAGCTGGCATAAGTCGCCTGAGGACCACAATGCACCCCAAGATGGGATAAAAAGTGAACCATTAATTTTTGAGAGAGACAGAGATAAACCAACTCATTGACTGTTGTCAAAAGGTAAACTTTTCTAGGCAGGAAATGTGTCATAATGAAGACTTTTAAAAAATTAAAATAGTCATCCAGCTAACCTTTTCGGTCTCCTTCGATTCAAGGGTTTACAAGGAGAAGTTTGCTTCATTTCTAGCTCAGAGCTGAAGTTGCTTTCTGGACCAGTGGTGGCATTTTCCTGCAGGAAGAAGACAACAGATAAGATTCAGATAAAAGCCACTAAATATAAGCAAATTCTAACAGAATAATTTGTATAATACATATATTTTCTAGGCAGCTAAGACTGCTCATCTAAGAGTCCCGTCAGTCATGGGAACATGTTAGTTGTGACTTGTGACTTGTAAGGACCATTTTAGTCAAAAGGTGAGTTTAAAACCCTAAGATTGTCCTTTTGATGGTTTCCTTCTACAAAATATACAACAGAATAAGTTAAATAGTTTACTTTCTCCTCCTCGCAAAGTGTGTTGCACCCAGAGCTTCCACCTTGAACCATACTATCCTCATCGGTCTGAGTCAAGCAGGCAGCAGCATCTGAATACAACAAAGCCATCACAGTCTAATACTCGAGACCAAAAGAAACTACAACATCATAGCGAAAATGCTTCTATGAGAAACAAGGCATGACACCAGTCTTCTACAGGCTACAAAGACATCACGCAAATTGCTGAATTGAGAGCGCAAGCCTTCAAGCAACAGAGAATAGAGATAATAACTGGCAATAGGGTTGTGTGGCTCCTCACAAGGTAAAAATGCTCAAATGCTACGTTCAGGTTTATCAGACCTGTTGGGTCAAGCAAAAGTCCCACCTCTGAAAATTCTTCCATTGTTCCTTCAAGGGCAGATAAGATCATCCATTTTTCCACCAATTATATGATAGCACCTTTAGCAGGAAAACAAATAGAAAGGACAGACATACCTAATCTTACCCAGTGGAAACTGAGGTCAAGATGTTGAGGCAAGTACATGTGAGAGCCCTACCGACTACCAAGCTAAGTGCAGAAGAGCAGAGAAGTTGAGAAATTAAATCTTAGTACTTTAAAAGTATAGGTTTATGACAACACACGACAAACCGTATGGACCCCACCAGAACAAGGCAAAGGAGAAGTTAATACTAGAAAGTACAGTACAGATTTTTAATAGCACAACAATAAACTGAATGGCTCCCACCCAAGCATAGTATAGAAAAGATATACCTAATCATACTCAACAGAAACTGTCACATAGGTAATGGGTTGATTTTGAAAGACAAATCAAAAGTGTTTTGTACAAAATGTTAATAAACTATCAGTAGAAATTATTAAAAATAATGATAGGCTTACTTATGATGAATTGATGATGATGGCAATGCGATTGTGTGTGTGTGTGTGTGAGAGAGAGAGAGAGATAGAGAGTAAATACATGCGCTAAACATACTGAGGAAATGATGTCTATAATATAATAACATGACATGGTCAAAGACTAACGCATTTATAAGGTATAACACAACACAACAAAAATACAAATAGAGAAGTAATTGCACCTGTTGATTCTTTATTGCCTTTCTTTGACAGATCCTTCTTATGACAAGCATCTCTGCTGGATTGATCATTTGAAATTTCACATTCTCTGAGTGACTGCACAGCCTAAATTAAAGCAAGCAAAAGACAGAATTTAACTACGAGCTGCCGCTTGGACTATTTCATGAAGTGAAAAATGGCCACACATTATCCCCATGATGATTTGCTCAACTTTTAGAACACATACTCGACAGCTTTGTGAAGAAGAGGTTTCAGAATCCTGAGAAGGAAGGTTAGTATCCTGAGATGATTTGCTCAAAATGGCCACAGATTTTCCAATCTCATCAAAAGTGTCGGAATTCTTAGCGCATGTGGGAAGATCTGAATTATCCCCATGATGAACCTAGATAAGACAAAAATGATAGCCAAACACAACGGTTGAGCATCAATAATTGTGATCAACAGTGCCTAGAAACATAAAAGATTTTTATGTTTCTCAAACAAAAAGCAACAGCAACTGTAAAAATAGAATAATGAAGAGTCTGAGAGTACAAAATACATACCTCAGCAACACCACAGGATTTAGGCCCTTGAGGTATTGTCGAGCCCATTGACATAGGTCTGGGTCCAATAAGTCCACTTTCTTCTTCTAAATCAAGATTTTCTGCTGGTCTTCTACCAGAATCATTCCTAAGATGGCAAAAAAGAAACAAGACTATTGATTTTTAGAAGTGATAGAATCAAGCAAATTTAAAGGTGTTTAGCTACATAGAGTAGTTGACAAAGCTATTAAACTAACCCTTCGTGTCTCCCTGCATTAGAAGGTCTAGATTGAGAAAGCTCCTTAGTTGCTGGTTTGGACCATAAGTTGCTTCCTGGACCACTAGCAAGGACTTCCTAAGGAAGAAGAGGAAGACAAAGATGCTGTCATATGGAAACATTGTATACTAGGGCAAAGCATAAAGCAAAGGAAGTAAAACTTTTAATTAGCACATATATAATTAAAAAATTCCTTTTACCTTGTCTTCCTCCCCATGTGTGTTGCATCCAAAGCTTTTACCCAGAACTATATGATCCGTGAAATGTGGACGGGGCAAGCAGGCAGCAGCCCCTGAAGAAGTTTAAGGCATTACGCATCATTTCACATGCTTAAGAACCCATGCCATACACAACTAAGATGGTTCCATGAAAAAGGGCATAAGATCCATCTACCAAGCAACAGAGGTATCATGCATATATGCAAAAATTCAGCGTAAAATCTGTAACTACAGAGATTGAATTGAACTCGAAATAGAATTGTTAGTCAGGGCAGGAGATTTGGACAGATTGCTTTCTGGCTGAATAACAAATGCTCACCCTATTCAGCTACTTATGGTATTTTCACGTTTACCCAACTAGACAAAGCAACAATCTCATTCCTGAAAGATCTTCCATTTCTCCTCTAAAATAAAAATGATGAGACCTTCAGAACAAGAAATTAGATAAACATATACACATAGCACAAATCTTGACATCATAGATCAAGCCAAAAACAGAATGCAGCTCATTCAATCTATAGCCAATAACAATTCACAGCAAGAGGAGAAATGTAGAAAGTTAGAGCATCTTAGTAAGGCCTGTGAAGAATTAGACAAGGCATCCAAATTCTAATATTCACACATTGCAGTAGAAAATAATTGTCCTTGGGTGAAAAAGGGTGCCCATCAGGTTGAGGAGAAAGATATATTAAGATACTTTGGATTGAACATAGAAGGCAATGGGCAATACAGTCATCAGTTACGATATTATGCTATGAACTCTAGCTTGGTGGCAGGGTTCTGTACACCAAGAGGATTATACTCGAAATGAAAGTTTTATCATGACAAGTCCACAATGGTGCACATGCTGACTATCAGCTAATTACAAGGGTACAAACTCGGAAGCAGCTGGTAGTAAAAATGAAAACATGCATGAAACAGTATCTATTGGTTTGGGAATTTAAGCAAACAAGGGCGAAAGGCCCAAGTGGAAAGGTCAGAGAGGATAAAAGTTCTCAAAGGAGTAAAGAGAAGATGAGCTGGACCTAAGAAGAATGGAAGATCAATAGTCTTGTTACAATAAGCCATAATGGCGCTCGTCCTCCATCTGTATTATTCTATCTGTGGAAAGCTCATCAGGCTAGTGAGAATCAAATGCTGTGCAATTGCAGCAAATAAGAGGAAGCACATGATCATGTTTTCCTTATGTTTGAATATAATCAGCATCTTATACTTCTGCAGTGGACTGGGATCTAGTAAGAATTAAGAATTTCCAGATTCTCAAAAAAACCACAATCTCAGGCAGCTGTCATTCAGGAAAAAGATTCTTTGTATATGCATTGCTGATTTACTGCTACAGTGTAAGTTCTATGATTGGAAAGAAATGTCAGAGTATCCAACCAACTCTCAGATGACTGACATAAATAGCCTCCTCAAAAAAACTGTATATTCTTTGGGAACGAGAAGAAATTTTAGGCCAAATAAAGATATATAGGCAGATTAAGGACTTTATACAACAGGTGACACCCCAGAGGCCTCAACCTGTTCCCCCTCTTGACAGCTGTAAAGTCACAAAGAGCATGATTTTGGTAATAAGGTCTCGTTCATTTCCACTAAAAATACCAACAATGGGGGAGGGGGCATCAATCAAGGGTCAACCAGCAAATCATCACAGGCATCACCAATTTTCAGAAACGATATACTGTAATAGGATAAACAAATACGGTTTTGTGTAGCAAAGAACGGCTAGGAAAATTATTAATGGTCCAGATCACAGGCATATAAGGCATCCTCTGAGATACAAATTGAAGCAATAGGATGCGAGACACAAGCTACAGATACAAGGAAAATGCTTCTTTACGAGTGCTTTAGACAGTTGGACCTAGTCCCTAAGAGCAAATCAATAAAATCATTTTTCAAACCAAGTACTCTAGCCTATGCCAACAATCATGATCTTATAAGATACAGCAGCAACAAATTGAAGAATTGGAGAAGTAAATGCACCTATTGATTCTCTGTCATCTTTGTTCACAAGATCGTCACAACGATTTACTCCACTAACATGATCCCAAGAAATTTCACATTCCATCACTGAATGTTCTACCTACAGCAACAACCACAAAACCAATTGATTTCAACACTGAACTGTTTATTGGAGCACTCTAAGACAGGCACAGCTGCAATCACGACACTTCACCTGATCACTTTCTTGGGCTGAGGTTTCCTGGGATGACTTCCTTAAGATGGCATCAGACTCACTGTTCTCACTAATAGACTCAGAATCCTTTGAGCTTGTAGGAAGATCACCAAGATAAACCTACACAAGTAAATTATACATATAATACAAATTTTTCACGGCTGATTAGATCAATTGTCAATCCAAGATAAATCATACACATAATACAGACTTTTAATGTTTGCATAAAGGTTGTCAACTCGTCAAAAAAGATAAAAGGGCTTTCTTATTTTTCATTTCTAAAAACACAAAGCAGAATAGTATACTAAAAGGAAGTAATTTAAGAGACAATAATGAACAATTCAAGATAATTAAACTCAAACCTGAGAAACATCAGTAGATCTTGGGTCTTGAATGGCTGCTTGGCCAAGCAAGGCAGATCTAAAATTAGTAAAGCCATGTTCTTCTGAATTAGGATTTCGCGCTGGTGCATTTGCAGAATCATTTAATTGACATGAACACCGAGCCTTCAGATCACGTAGTTGTTTTTCCATCACCAAATATCGACCATGTTCAATACTAAGATTCTCAGTGAGCACATCAATTTCATTTTCCTTGGCCTGTTTCCATTATCCACAAGTCTCAGACCCATGTCAAACCATCATTTCCAAATCATGTTTTTGGAATTACAATCTGTAGAGACAAAGTTTACCTTAAGTTTCTCCTTATATTGCTTCAGGACATTCCACAGAGCCTTTGCAAAACCTTGCAAGATATGGTACTCTCTTTCTGTTTTGGTATCAACACAGTTACCCATAGGGACTGTATGGGCATTCACTTCAGGTGTTGGATCTCTCTGGCATCCACCCATAAGCCCTATTAATTCAGCCTCCATGAGATTATATGCAATTGTTTCAGAATTGGAAAATACGGGGAGAGAGATCAGGATGACAATTTTGCATGCTCACCAACCTTCAATGCAGAACTCATTCAACTCTCTACTAGTCGTTTGGATATAATCCTACAAAAGAAAAAAAAAATGACATGTTCAATAAAAATTGAGGAAACATGCCATAACATTGCGAAAAATAAATCCTTTTCCCAAGGACATCACAAGACAGCTAAGTTTTGTATACAGAAATTCTGTGATCTAGTAATTAATATTCGGAGGGGAAAATAGAAGATGGTGTAAATTGTAATACTAGCAAGAATGACAGTAATAAATAGTACAGGCAATAGACACTAACTACATAACAAACTAGAACCTGAGTTGCTGTAGGAGATGTTTGGAACCAAAAAAAGGAAGTTGATGTTAGCTTTAATAGCAAAATAAGCCCACGTCACCAGCATTGATAGTTTGGAATGGTGACACTACAAGCGACATAGTTTAGTGACTCAGTTGCATCTTCTGACTCTTATGGTTCTGAGATACAAAGAAAAATACCACTAATATATTATAGCAAAATCTGATGCTGAAAGTCCGAAACTAGTGAAAAAGATTTTTCCTTGCAGCCGCTCTTATCGAACATCTATCAGGTCACATATAGAAAAATCAACACAATATTTTCACACAGTTTCCAAAAATATTCTAAGAGTGCATTCTCTAAGCTTCAGAAACAGGGCATCAAAATTCAGACATACAGAGTTCTTGGAGAAACTATTTCTTCCTTTGAATAGTAAAAACAATAGCGAGAATAGCGAGCATCACAAGCAAGTCAAAGACACTTCTTCGAATCCACAGCAAAACAAGGATGCCAATAAGACGAAAATGCTCCATCGAAGAAAGGAAACTGTGCTAGTACCAGAACAAAGAAATATTACCCTGCGGGCATCAGCCTCACTCAACTTCACTCTTTTTGGCTGCTTGGTGCTTATAGTCTGATTGTGTCGCTTGTGGCCAGGTACATTTGAAGTTTCTTCCATCCTATGGAACCTAAGAGAAAAGAGTAGATTGATAAACATATATATTACATGAGTTAATCCAGTCAGTAGCAGAGGCAACAAGAAGAAGTTAGGTTTTACTTAATCCCCATATATGGTGATGCCTGTCTAAGAAGAAATGACGTATCAAAGTAGTCTTCCTCGCCAGATCTTACAGTCAACATCTGAAAAAAAATGATCAAGCTTCTTATATTGAACCCTCACTCGGTGAGATACTCAAAAGTTTATGTCAATATACATATATTGGATATACTCTGATTACGTTGAACTCTTTTTCAAAAAGAAATTGGTATGGAGGAAAAGAAATATAAGAATTAGTTATTTGGACAACATACCAAAGCCATACGCTTCCGGCCTTCCAAATAATCACGTAAATACCTGGTCAGCTTTTAAAACAATAGGATCAGAAAGTCAGCTTGCATTATATGCAAATTTATAATGAGTGACATAACAGGTTTAGCCTCTCGTTATTTCCCCAGAAAAGCTGTTCATTTGGCCAATGAATAGAAACCAATGACAATCTAGGCCACACAATACATAGAGAAAGAAAGTTTTATTTATTTAATTTTTTATAAGAAAGAGAAAGCAAGTTTTAAGAGCAATAGAAGTATAATAGGAGAGCATCTCCTAGCAGTCTAACAAAAAAAGGGGGTTCTGAGACAGCAATTACCATTGAGCTTTGGAAGTGTTTCTGCAATGGCTTCTTAGGATTCTTCTGATGTTCTAACAATGACTGAGAAGCAGGGGAAAATAAGGACTTGTTACATGACATTCACAAGGTAAACATATGAATCATTGCAGCAATACAGAAACGAATGCTGTAGCTGCCTTTTAAATGTCACATGTACGCATAGCAAGAGACCGTAAACATTGTAAGTTGGTTAGACGAATGATGAATAATGACTTCAAAAAGTACAGGATCACATACTCTGAGGCACAAGCCGAAAACCATGGATGTGTAGTTGATGAAATTACTTTCAAGCAACCGTCCTCCCTGCAAGGAGGTAAATGACACTGACTAGTCACAACAAACACATCATTAAAATATATATTCATATGTCAAGCATGTCTGTGGCAGTTCAGAACAACTTATCTATCAAAAACAGTTAATTTGTTTTAGGACTGAAATATGCCTCCCCATAATATGCAGTCTCTTAGTTTCTATTAAGGATACTAATTGGCTCAAATCCACATAATCTGTGAACATTGTGCACTGCTTTCCAGGATCCCTGCTTTCTTATATCTTTAGGAACATAAATGCCTCAATTCTCGACCCATTCACCCGTCAGTTTTGCTTACCTACTGCAATCAGATGGTCAATACTCATCCCAATGATGAAGTAGAGTTTCAGAATTCAAATTACAGAGAGACTTAAGCAACAGATTTCTAATACCTGTTACATCCACAAAAGTTACGTGCTGAAGAGTGACGAGAACTAAAATGCATCTAGCAAGGTAGATTTGCAGTGTTACTAAGTAGCAGCATGTAGAAAACATGCTCACAGATTCCAAGTCCTGACTCCTAAGTTCTAAAAGCCAATTGCAAAATGGACACCATCTTAGGTTTATCCTAAAAATAGTAATTATCAACCAAGCATTTCTACTCAACAGGAAAAGAATAAATGCTTAAAAAGTTTCAGTAAAACTCCAGTCATGATTTCCTATTTTCAAAGATATATGTAAACTCATCTGTTAGTTAGGGCTCCAGAATCAGATGACTAACCTGATTTCCAGTTTTCTTTTCTCTCTCAGCACCAGCTAGGTCAACAAATGTTAATACAGCACCAATACCACAAGATTCATCCTCCCCATCAATCTCACCAACAGCACACCGGATGTTAATTATGCATTGTGAGCGGCTGCGAGCAAACCATAAATACAAATCAATAACAAGGATGTGCTTGAGGTCCACGAATAAATACATTAATCACTCTTGAGTTTATCATTGCCTACCTGGATTGACTATTCGAGTTTGTCATTGCAGTGGCACGTTTTGCCATTGCAAGGGCTAGTAAAGACTCTGCCTGTGCAGCATCTGTCACGAGGACCTAGTTGCATCCATATAGCAAGAAATGACACCCAATAAGAGTTAGCAAGAGCCTGCTTTTGATAGGAGCAACTACATAATTAATCCAGAAGAGAATTGGGACTTAGAAATATCAAGACTAACTTCTTTTAGGCCCTTGATAGCAGACTTCTGCATGTAGATATCAGCTCCATTTTGGGATAAGTCAGACAACTTCTCCCCCTTCCCTCTTTCTGAATAGATTTCAAACATGGACAAGTAAAACGACCTGTGAACAACAATTAAAGCAGACTATAAACCTGCCATTCTACAATCTTTCACAGTAGCATGACAAAGATAATAGCTTTCAAGAATCTACAAATATTTCAGAAATCTACTAAATTTTTTAACCTTAATAGCTCGAAATGTGCTGACAATAGTCCAATTATTGATATCATAACTATAAAACTAAACATTTCTACCCAGCAACAACAGAACCCAAATCACATAAAACTACAAATTTCTACCAAAATCCAAGCAATTGAGGCTGACACTCAACAAAGAAAGTGTGAAAAGAGAAATTCACTGATCAAGAATTACCTAGAGGGCTTGGACTGACATCCCATGTCTGGTTCAAAAATGTGACGAAGTGCACGGGGGACCAAGCCGGGATCTTCCGCCGATCCAAAGACGGTGTGGGTCTTGCCGGAGCCACTAGGGCCCAGAGCAGCCAAAAGGCCGCTTTTTCCATTGAGGAATTCTTCCACAATGGGCCTCATCAGTTTATCATACACCTCATCCTATAGAGAAACCCTGTAAGTATCAAAACCTAGAAATCCTAAACAAAAATCGGATACCGAACCCAAGAAACCAAACCTGAGGGGACTCCGGGGAGAAAACATTCGTAAATCCGTTGTAAATCTCCGACTTGGATCGGCTCGAATCGCAGGGAGGCAAAATGGTAACCGAGTGAGAGTCGTTGATAGCTAGGCAACTTTTGGTCAGCTTCTTGGGCCTCGCCTGCTTCGACTTCAAAGATTTGGAAATGGCCTTAGAAGGAGGAGGGCGGATTGGGATTGGGAGGGGCGTACCCTCAGAAAGACCATAAGGGAGTCGGAATGAGAATTGGTTGGAGGATCCGAGGGTTTTGGTTGGACATCCATGGCTACGATGTCTTCTGTGGGGAAATTGGAGACGGCCGGCGTCGGCCTCGCCCGCCGGGGAGGGTTCCGGCGAACTGTCACGGTGCTCGGGCATGGAGGCGGACTCGCTACCTCCATTCAATCTCTTCAATCTCTCTCTCTCTCTCTCTCTCTCTCTCTCCTCTCCCTCTCTCCCTCTGCGCGGGGACAGCCAAATTTGAATCCGAGGCGTTCAGACTTCAATATTCTTTGGCCGTTGCTAGCCAAAGTGAAGGTAGTGGTATTGTTCGAGTTCTTTTTAGTAACATTACTTTGTTTTTACTTTTTCTTTTGGCTCTTTCATTTTTAGCATTATTGGTACTTATAATTTATATTTAATTTCTCACATATATTTACAACTCTTTTTCAACTCTTTTTCAGATAGTAAAATGTCATGTTTAGGTTTGTTTGTTTCCTGTTATAATGTTAATATCGGTTATGAGTTGTTAAAAGTTGGTATGAATTGTTATATAATTAACGATTATATTTGTTATGAGTTGCTACAGTAGATTATAAACTGTTATAATAATAATAATAATAATAATAATAATAATAATAATAATGTGTATTTTAAAGTAAAGTGATGTATACATTGTACAAAAATATTATCCAAAAACGAGTAAACTCTTTTTATATGTATATCAAACTGTTGCAAGAGTAATATAGCAATGACGATGATGACTATTATAATAACAAGTTACAACGACAATAGAGATAATAACAATAATACTAAAATTTTTATATAATAATGTTCTTTTTTTCAATAATAATAATAACAATAATAATAATAATAATAATAATAATAATAGTAATAATAATAATATGAGAATATGAACATGATTCGTTATTATATTGAGTAATTGTTATGGCAATTATAGAAAAGCTGTTGTGAAGCTGTTTCGAACGGTTAACGATTATAAACGCTAATTCAAACAGACCTTTATTAATAAAAGAAGTTCCCTCTATCAAAACAAGAAAAGAGAGAGAAATTCCGAGTTGGATGATATTAGAAAATTTTGAACAAATTAGATGGATCCAACGAAATTTATAAAAACAGTTCTTCAAATAGTTGATTAGTACAAATCTTCAACTCATATGACACAAGCACCATCCATAACTCTTCACTATAGCTTAGAGAACCTTATGTAAATCGATTTGAATCATGAACGTTACATAAGTTTATTACATATATATACATCTTAATTAAGCATACGCTACCATCAATAATACAAATGTCTCATACTGAGTCATAATATCACTCACTTTAGTTTCTGCTCCAGAACAAGAAAATCGAGTTCCTTCTCTGACTTCTACCAACCCAAGAGATTATTTTACCAACGTGCTTTTATTTACCCAAAAAATTAAGTCTAGTACCGAACAGCAGATTCAGAAAATCAAAGTGGCGAATTGACCCTTCATAGCAAGCTTGGTGTGGAATCGATTTGCTGTGGAGGAGGATTAGTGAGCATATGAACCACTTCCCTCATAGTAGGCCTGTCAGACCTTTCATCTTCCACACACAACATTGCAATCTTGAACATGTTTATAACGCTGGAAAGCTGGTACCCGGTTAGTCTGGAGTCGAGGATAGCTAGAACTGAGGCTGCATCTGATGGTTTAGAGAGCTCAGATTGAGTCTTCTTGATCCATCTCACTATGTCCACCCCCTCTCCAAATTCTCCCACTGGCTTACGCCCCGTGATAAGTTCTAGCAGCACCACACCAAAGCTGTACACGTCACTTTTCTCATCTACCTTTAGTGTGTAGGCATACTCTGTTCACAGATGACAGGAGGATTTTAACCCCAGAAATTAACAAGAATCAAGATTCTATATTCAAAGTACAGAGGAGTTCCTTTCATAATTCATTGCGCATCTACCCACAGTTGGCATTTCTATTGAACACAGTGCAACAGGGCAAGCAGATTAATCAGCTAAAATCATTCAAAAGTAATCAGTTTCAACTTTTTATGTCTATTGAATACCAAGAAGCAGAAACATGGACAAGTACAGAGAGTTCCTGATCATGAGAGCGTGGAATGTAATCTAGCTACTGAAAATGGTAAAAGCATAAATGCAAATCAAAATGGATGACCTAATACAATAAAGAAACACCCTACTTAAACTTTTATGCAATAAGAACATTTGAAAGAAGAATGCTATAAATGTTTTTCGAGAGGGGCAGCAGATCATATACATCCAAACAAGCACAAATCTAGTACGCAAGGCCAGTCTAGCTTCATCTTCCAAGTTTCAAAAGACAAGCACAAATCTAGTATATAAGGCTAGTCTAGCTTCCTCTTCTAAGTTTCAAAAACTTCATCACCCCAGCCCCTCACTCCCCCTCATGGGGGGAGGTCTCCAAAAATTAGAATCTCACACTCACGTATTACTTATTAGAACCAAGGCCAATGCCATCTCAAATGACGAACTCACTAGACCCCATCCTGTGTCGTCCGTATTGTGTTATATACCAGTCTACCTAGGGCTCTGTTCAACCGTGTAGTTTACGAGAACCAGACATTTGGAACTTAGGATTATTATAGTACAGTAGTTAAGAAGAAAATTAAAATATAGGCGAAAGAGTTAAAGAACCCCAAATTCAAGTCTTAGTATATGCAGGCTTTCACAAGGAAATCTGGCAATCCGTGAAAGCTTAACATAGAATAGAATAAATTTATAGACCACAGCTAGGCTAAAAAACTCATGAT
This sequence comes from Talinum fruticosum, assembly GCA_021018815.1. Lineage (NCBI taxonomy): Eukaryota > Viridiplantae > Streptophyta > Magnoliopsida > Caryophyllales > Talinaceae > Talinum > Talinum fruticosum. The sequence goes on from JAITYX010000014.1 coordinate 8,546,978, forward strand.
AATGTTACCATCATTTTCGCATTTAATTAGTCAGGTGTTCCACCTCTAAGGACTCGTGTTCTTGTGTCTCTATATTATGAACTGCAGGCATCTTTACACGAAGCACCAGTGGTCTAGTGGTAGAATAGTACCCTGCCATGGTACAGACCTGGGTTTGATTCCCGGCTGCTGCAAACCTACAGTTAAGCTATGATGATATACTGCATCAGGCTGTGGCAAATAGGGTCTGCCACCATATTCCAGTCCTAATGGAAGATTACCAGTAGCATTGAATGATCTCATTCAATAAGCAGCCTTTTTCAAAGGTAGGAATGCTGCTGCTTCGTTACTGTATTTAAGATTTTCAATTACCAATAGCCATAGTAGGAGGGAAGCAAATTTTTAACACAGATTAGATGAGTTATGAGGATAGTCAATCAAGCTATTACAATTACTATTACAATTAGTTTCTCTCTTATATCTGACTTTAACAATATGGGTTGGGAGAAACCCCATTGAGAAATGCAAGCATCCTAGAATTTAGCCCGTAGGGGAAGGCATAGAAAAAGAGAACTCAAGATGTGGAGTTGGCAGTGCACATCTCAACGACGACAACTCAAGTAGGCTGACAAAAACCCATACCCATTTAAAAGCCGCAAAATCCACCCCATTTAAAACCCGAATGCGTGGTAAAATTTTAAAACAAATGACTATAGGGCGGATATGGTTAAAATGGATATTGGGCGGGTATGGATACGGGTTAAGGCTTCACCCGCCCCATACCCGCCCCATATAACACTCACAACTCATACACGGAACACCTGTCTCATATCCACCCCACTACTCACAACTCACTTTGCTAAATGTTCTAAAAAAAATAAAAAAATTAAGGGCTGAATTTTAAACTCAATGTTCAAACCCAAATTTATTTCAAGAAAAGTCCTAGTTTATGGGTGTCTCTGTCCTCCCGTCCACTCCCTTGGTATCTTGCTGTCTATTTTTTTTATTGAACTGTGAGAAATATTAATTACGAATTTCATATGGGTATCATTATTTTTAGTCTATTTATACCCGAATAAAACTCGCATACCCGCAAAACCCGGTGGATATAGGTATGGATGTGGATATAGGAAAACCCGCCCAAGTAACCGCACCATTGTCAGCCCTAAACTCAAGCAACATTAAATGGAAACTTGGAATTCTAAACCTTCAAACCCGGAAGTGGAAGAACCTAACGAAGAATACAATAATATATATAGCCAAAATGGCCAAACCTAACCCAAGAAAAAAGAGCTATGATGTTTCCATCATCTGAACAATTGACTCAGTCAGATGCTACACCAATATGGCTCATATTCCAGGAAAATATGAATAGCATAATAATTTCAAAGAGACACATCAAGCAAGCACCAGTGGTCTAGTGGTAGAATAGTACCCTGCCACGGTACAGACCCGGGTTCGATTCCCTGCTGGTGCAAATCTAGGTCAAGCTATGACGAACACTGCGCCAGTTTATGGCATGTAGGGTCTGCCATCATGTTCTGATCTTTCTGATGGAAGCTAGTGCGCATCTGAGCTTGATTACTTTTTACCTATTCCCACTACACTTATGTAGCCACTTTTTTGGGGTTTTCTTTTTCTTTTCGGAGGGAGGCAGGGGGAAAGGACGAACAAAAGTCAATATCAGTAAGGTTTGAACCTTGTCTCAATTACCACACCCTAGGGACTTGACTAAGGAAAGTTATTAAACCTATTTTGCCCTTTAAAGGTCTCAGACCATGGGTTCCATACGATATAAATGGATGATTAATCAAACATAATGCAACCATTTTTTAGAAACTATATATTGAGCATTTCAAGAACATCAAATAACTCTAGCCAAACTGGTTCTTATGAAGTGTGTATCGAATGTATCTTGTCCTCAATATTTATCAAAACCCAAAGAGTAGTTCCTCCATACTTGGCACATGTCCCTTACTAATAATACTTTCCCTGTGTGAGTGCCAGCTATATTAGCTAGTAAAGTCCTTCAAGGTTCATTTTGAAGGCTTGAGGTCAAATCCTACTCATATAGGCCTTTCTTTCTCCTACTCGTCTCGCTCATCATCCTCCCACTTGACAACCATATTCCAATTAACACGTTTTGGATTAAACAGTAAATTTTTTCAAAGCCAATGGCTGACCTCGAAGTCTAGACTCTCGACCTGAGGCCATAGTTGGCGCTGCTAGCTAAGTCACAGTAACACAGGTAATCAGATGATCAACACCTTGCAAGAAAAAGAAGTTTATAGTGGCCAGTTATAAATTTCTCCTTTTTTTCAGCAAATCATGAGACCTTGGAAATGTTGGATCAGGATATTTTGACCAACAAATCCTGGAATGAATCTAACTACTGAAAAAACTTTTAAAACAAAATGCATATCAAAGTGGAAGACCCAATCCATACATTAATTTAATAGAGAAACTTTGTAAATCTTTTCATATAAATCCAGGCAAAGAACAAATCAATCCACTATAGGTTATATAATTGATCTCGAACATCCCCAATATCACCAGGTGTCTCGAAAGGATGATTGGAAACAAATTGTAGCATAACTCACTCAAGCACTGCTATATGCATGCTTTGAAACTAAGACCTAAAAGTCCCTAACATAAAGAAAACTATTTTAGCCCAAATGGACACCCCCCAAAAGAAAAAATTGATGGGCGGGTATTATTGTCTTATCATGATAGCAACTATGCAAGGGTTCACATCAAGCACCAGTGGACTAGTGGTAGAATAGTACCCTGCCACGGTATAGACCCGGGTTCAATTCCCAGCTGGTGCAAGGTATTGTCAAGCTATGATGAAATTATGCGCCTGTTGTGGCATGTAGGGTCTGCCACCATATTCTGATTCCCTTTGGATGGAAGCTAGTGCGCATATGAGCTTGGTTTTTTAAATCCTATCACACTTATTTAATAGTTTCAGAGTTAATTACATCAAATAGTATAAACTTATGATTTCTAGGCCAAAAAAGATCCCACAACACTGGTTAAAATTTGAAACAGCTAATGATGTTCACCGTATTTCATTTATCTACTATGCTAATCCTTGAATGAGAAGGTCTCATGGGCTGATATAGCTTCCTATGCCTCACAAGACACAACTCATACAAAAATGCTTATCCATTACTTCTCCCTGCCATATGCGGCTATGTGCTCTTACTGTTTACTAGTTTGCCTCCCATTTCAGAACCGCATGGCACAGGCCATCAAGGTCGTCAAAGAGTTACTTCTTCACAATTGAAGTGGCTAACATTGTCTATCCACCTTATCTACTCTATTTATTCTATGAATTGTTTGTTATACTCACAAGCAATTAACATACCAAGTAACCATCTCATTATTTCGTGTCTGCGGACCCTGCCCTATGACTGTACCAATAGATATAAATCCAACTTGATTAGCAATTAGGAGTGCTTCGTTATGAATCAAAAGGTTTTTTTTACTTACCTAATAGTAATACACACATAACCGAACCTAAACTTATATCTTTGACATTACAGACTACTCTCAAGCCTCAAAAACGCAGAGCTTTATCACTCACCTAGCTCAATCAGGCTACCATATCATATAACTAACTAGAGGTCGATACGAGGGTTATGGTTCATGGTGCTTCAATCAAACATGAAATTATTCAACAATAAACACAACGAATTGACTTAGTTCTAACCTAGTTTGAATCCTCCTGATTCCAACATCCCATTTGCACAAACTAGACCAGCTCAGAGTGAACAAAAAACGAAAATATCATGAAATTAAAGAGTTGAAGGGATGAAAGAAGTTACCAGGAGCAATGTAGCCATACGAACCAGCAATAGAGGACATGCATTCAGAAGCACCGGCATCCCTGAGAAACTTAGCCAGCCCAAAATCAGCAACATGGGCTTCATAGTCAGAATCTAACAATATGTTATTGCTCTTGACATCTCTGTGAAAGATTTTTGGGCTACAATCATGGTGTAAGTAGCAGAGCCCCTTGGCAGCTTCCACAGCTATCTTGTACCTCATTTCCCATTGCAAATATGCCCCTTTCGGCCCATGAAGCTTCTCCCCAAGGCTACCATTCGGCATGTACTCGTACACTAGCAAGTTCGTCTCCTTGTTGCTCACATACCCGATCAACCTCACTATATTCCGGTGCCTTATCCGCCCCAACGTCGCTATCTCGGCCCAAAACCCGAGATCATTCCGCCCACCGCGGTTCGCCAACCGCTTTATAGCCACGTCCGTCCCGTCGGCCATCGTCCCCCTGTACACGGTCCCCGCCCCACCTTTGCCTATGATGTTCTCCTCTTTCAGGCACTCTATTATATCCTCTGCCTTGAAATCTAGTTTTTGAAACCTCTCAATCTTCCACCCTTTGGAAGCTTCAAGATGTCTCCGCCGGCGGATGATTAGGGTCACAATGGAAAGGAGGACTAGAGTGATTAGTCCAATGGTTAGGATGATTATCTTGGAGGAGCTCAACGACGCCGTGGGGTGCCTCTTTGAGGCAGTGGAGTAGTCAGGGCAGGGTAGGGGCCGATGGGGCAAGCAGAGGTTGGGATTTCCGGCGAACCATGCAGGCTTGAAAACGGAGAAGTGGCCGCCGGTGGGAATCCGGCCGTAGAAGTTGTTCTCAGAGAGATCGAGAACGAGGAGGCTGTTTATGGAGCCGAGCTCCCGGGGATGTAGCCCGTGAGAGAGTTCCTCGATATATTCAGAATCCCAAGGACCCTCAGGTTAGACACAGACGCCGGAATCTCGCCGGATAGGTCGTTCCGGCTGAAATCAACGGAAAGGAGGTCGGAGCACTCCCCGATTTCTGCCGGAATCTCGCCGGCGAGGCTGTTAGCGCTGACATTCAACGTTTGAAGCTGCTTCAGCGTGAAAAGATCAGCCGGAATCCGGCCGGAGAATCGGTTGTTCTGGAGCAGAAGCTTATGGAGGTTCCTCCAGTTCCCGACGGACGGTGGAATTTCTCCGGCGAACAGGTTATTAGAGAGGTCCAACTCGTTAACCTGATCACCGGACATCTCAGACGGAAGCTCTCCGGAAAATTGGTTATCGTTGAGCTCCACCACTTGAACCTGCGGCAAGTTGAAGATTCCTGGAGGAACAGAGCCATTAAGCTGATTCTTCCCGATTCTCAAGCGCCGCAACGAGCTGCATCCGCCGAGCTCCGGCGGCACGCCGCCGTAGAAGGCGTTATCCATGAGAGTGAGCCACTTCAACCTCCCGCTCTTACAGAGATCTTTGGGGATGGTTCCGGTGAAGTGATTCGATGCCACATCCAGGATAAACAACCTCCCATTACGCCCTAGGTTTTCGGGGAGAGTGTAGGTGAAGTTATTACCAAAAAGCTCCAAAACCTCGAGATTCGGGAGGTCGCCAATGGCAGGTGGGATTGGGCCGTGGAGTTTGTTGTGGAAGAGCCCCAGGAGTGTCATATTCTTCAGGAGAGAAAAACTCTCTGGAATTTCTCCGGTGAGAGAGTTGAACGATAAATCCAACGACATCAAGCTTACCATCTCTGAAAGCTCCTGCGGAATCTCGCCGGAAAGATTGTTTTCCTGAAGGTACAGAGTGTTGAGATTCTTCAGATTCCGAAATGTCTTCGGAATTTCGCCGGAGATGTTACTGCTAGCGATGTCTAGGTATACAAGCGAGCTCATGAATCCAAACTCGGGAGGAATCCCGCCATAATAAGAGTTGTAGTATCCTAGGCACAATTTCGTCAGATTCGAAAGCCGACTCAAACTCGCCGGAATCTCACCGGTGAGAGAGTTCCCGTTCAGTTGGAGCACGTTGAGGCTCCCCATCTCAGAATAACTCTCCGGAATCACTCCGGAGAAGAAGTTCCCTCCAAGGTTGAGGTGCCTAAGTTTTTCAGCCCGACAACTTCCAACGGCAGTGAGCCGGTGAAATTGTTGTTGTAGACGTCGAGGACCTCGAGCTCCGACATGGAAGCGATGGCGGCGCCGGGGAATTTTCCGACGAATAAATTGTTAGATATGTTGAGGTGTTTAAGCGAGGTGAGGCCGGCGATCTCGGGAGGCAAATTCCCGATGAGATTATCATCGGTGAGGATGAGAGTCTCGAGCTTATCCAGCTTCCCAATCTCCGGCGAGAGAGTACCGAAAAGATGAACTACGGAGATGTTGAGAGAGACAACCCGAAACTCGTTGTTGCAGGTGACGCCAGTGAAGCTGCAGTGCGTCGTGGGGATGATGGAAACGTCGTGGTCTTCGTGCCGCCAGTCTTCGAGGCCGGCGCCTCCTTTTCCAGGGGCCAGCATTGAGTGCTTGAGCTTGAGGAGGATGTCAAGGTCAGAGTGGGCTTGGCCCCGTGCATGCTGAGGAAGTACGAGCAGTAAGAGGAGGGAGATAACCAAGAGAGGAGAGAGAAATGCCGCCATGGAAAGATGGATGTTGTTCAGTTGTGCAGGGGGTAGCGTTTTCTTTTTCTGGGTTTGTCTGCTTTTGGGATTCTCTCTTCTCCTCTCTCTCTCAGGAGGAGAAAGTACGGGTGGGAGGGATATGTATATATAAGAGAAGGGAATGGGGAAGGAGGAGAGAATCAAAAGGGGAATGAATAAAGAAGAGAAAGTGAGGTGATGGGTGGAGGAGAGAGAATAGGGCATAGGGCACCTTGCATGGAGAAGGAGAAGGAGGTGGAGATGGAGAGGGAGAGGGAGGGGCCCGGGGGTTTGTAGGAGAGAAGACCCTCTGACTTCTGGGTATATTTTGAGAGAATCCTTCTGGGCAATTTGCGTATACGGGGAGTTGACGGGTTTGTCTTATGCAGATATATACCGCTGCCTAACATATGCAGTTCAGCCTAATTTAAAGTTGAGTTAATAGCCTCCTTCCGTCGTTAATAATTCGATAATGTAGTAATAAAAGTTTAACACGTGCTTTAAAATATGAGCTTCAATTAAGATTAAAAATTAATATTAGTATGCCATGTTTTTGAACTTATTGAAAAAATTCATTCATACTCGTTATTAAATTATGCTGAAATTTATTAAATTTTAACTTCAAAATTTTGATAGTTGCATTGACTTGTGTTGAATCGTACTTAAAAATATAGGTAAAAGAAAATGCTTGCAATAATGAGAATCCTACAACTTGTTTTTAAAGCTAAATCAAATATTTAACCTTCTTTTTTGTAATTTATGAGCAAAAAATTAAATCCTATTTTTTCTTCTGAAAAATAAGTAATAGTCTACTATCTTATTAATCTCTACTCTAACCTTTCTTTAATTTTTTTAATAATATAAATATTTTATCACTTCTTTTTTTTAACTAATTACTTATTAATTGAATATACTATTTACTAATCAGACACTAATTCAATTAGCACCCTGCTCACTACTCTACGCCTCCTTTAGAGCCAGTTGGCCCACTGGATGCTCCTTAACATTGGAGGCCTAATAAGCAGCCCAATTTACACTAAAAAGAAATACTGTATATACTATAGTTCTGTTTTATTTAACTTTATGGAGTTGTAAATATTAAAACAAATATAAGAATCTAAGCTAACATTAAAGGTTTGTTCGAATTTAGATAAAAACGGGAATCTTTTTATATTTATGTTTGTTTATGTTTGGTTGTTTCTTATTGTTAACAACTTATTTATATTCGTTTCTACTTCTTTTATATTTATTTATTTTTATTTATATTTATATTTATATTTATATGTATTTTGTATCTAATTTCGAATGGCCCCAAAAGTTAAAAATGGCTTCTCCGTAATTAAAAACAAGTCACCCTCTGGGACGAAAATAGTTTGAAGTTCCTTGCTGGCATTACAGAGCAAAGAGCCAAAGAGCAAAAGAGCAAGGGGATAGGATTTACTGATGAGAGTCGCAGGTAACTTTTGAAAAAACAGGTTCAATTTTGACGGCGTGGTGAATTAGAGCAGCTTTTGAATGGGAAAAGGCTCCATCGATGGATCTCCATGTGTAGGTTTAGTTTAGGCTCGTTCTCTGCTTAGGGACTAGTCTGTCTGCGTTGCTACCTAGCTAGCTCCATGCTTCAGGTTTGCCAGTTGTACAGTGATAGTCTATTATTCTTCCTCCTCATTATCGCCCATCAACTATCTATCAAGTGTATTGTCATTCATAATTACCCTTCTTTCTTTTTCAAGATTTGCTTCTTTCCCTTTTCCCACTTTCACAATAGAGTGGAGCATTAGAATTTTGAATCTCTTCTCCAATTTAAGTTTAGATTTTGGATCTAAATAGAGTTGTCATTTGTTGCATTGATTTATATTTCTGTTTTAACATTTATAATAGTTAATAACTCGTAATGATTCATAACGATTAGTAATAACTTAAAATATTTCAGTAACTCACAACAGCTTAAAACGAACATGCCCTTAAAAATGAGATTTAACTATAAATAGATAATATACGATAGTTAGACTTGTTATACATTGCTAGCATGATCGATATATGTTACACAATGAAATATCTTTAATAATTTCTCTTATTCTTTCCTACTTTGCTCTTTAATAGTATTATGAGGGCTATCGACACCAATTATTACCAATATTAAGAGCCTTTGCTTTCTTTGTATCATGTTTGACATTATTTTCATAAAAGTAAATATAAATTTTGTTACTATATGACTATCGATTCAAATAAAATTACAATCCACCCTCGAAGCAACTTTTGATATCCATTCCTAAGTACATAGAATCCCACAATCAAATAATAAGCAAATCTGAGACTGAAGATAACGTTTTAAAATTTATAGGTCAAATTGAAGTCCTGAGGAAAGTCGTACAAACAAGTTAAGCAAGGGGAGGACAAATATCAAGGTTGATGCTTTGTCCCTTTTTGTTGATAAAATTTAATATTGGCAGGGAGTAGGGCTTCAAATTGGTGTCCTTTTCGAAGGGGCTGAAAAATAAAATAAATAAGGGCGGGCCAGGGCCAGGGGGCAAAGGCTGTGTGTGTCTTTTCCCATAGGGAACACTTCACCTTCTGACTCTATTTTGGCTCCCTCCTTCAAAGTCCACTCCCTCTTTTGTTTCCGATCACCTTCTTCCACTAATTCCACTCAAGTTTCGGTTTCAGAATTCACAAGGGGTTGCTGCTTTTAACTTTCAATCCAATTTCACCCGTTTTAGAATAATTATAATTTTAAAATATAACAATTTTTAATTAAAAGAACGTACTTTCTTTAAAATTTTATTAAAAATAAGAAAAGTAAATTAAAAAAAGAAAAACAATCGATAAATAAACAGTAAACTAAAAAAATACAGCTAAATTCAATTCAATACAATATGTGTAAATAGGTTAATAGTTGGACAAGTTATAAATTAAATAAATTATCACCGAGCCTAACATCAATATATTTAACTACTCATTCATTATTTATATTTTTCAAAATTTATTTCATTTTTGCAAGCAGGTAAAATACATGTATATGAGTAGTACTCATTAAGTTTACAATCTTTTAAAAGTTTTCGTTATTGTTATAATTGTTATTACTGCATCGTTAGCACAAACGATTAGGAGAATGGAAGTACACCAAACATACTTCATTATTGTTTGATAAAAAAATACATAGTTCATTATTACCCAATAATCTAATACTATTTAAATAATAATCCTACAAAATGTTGTTTTTCCTTCTCGTATATATGTTGTTGTTAAAGTGAGGTGCAAAGATTTTGCCGCTGTTGGATGGCATTGGAGCTACAAGGTGGGGCTTAATTTTATATGTTGACTTTGGGATGAAAAGACGAGTACGAAGGTCCAAGGTGCTGTTGGCGGCTGACTTTCTGTTAAATTTATGCATTTGTTTTTATTTTCCTAGCAAATTCAAATTATATCATGAACTTAAATTTAAATTATTATATATACTATTTTTGTTCTAATTTTTTAAAATTCACTTCGTGTTTTTATGGTCCTCCTTTTTAAATAAATTAAATTTCTTTTCTTAAGTTATGTTAGGACATCGAATTTATAAACTTGGATGCATATATATAAATGATATGATAGTGACCTGAAACCATTTGTAGGATTGAATTTAGGCGTATACTTTCAAAATCTAACTAAAGTAACTTATTTTGACTTTCTTATTATTTCTTACGTAATTGTTGAAATAATATAGATTTTCCTCTATTCTACTTAATTTCAATTAATTATCATCAGTGTATAATTTGTTTCCAATTTACTAATGATAAAAATAAGCGTTAAAGTAGTAGGTTTTTTTTAAGGGAAGGATCACGATTTCATTAATAAAACGTTAAACATCACTTACAATAAAAAAACATATATGAATAATTGTATATCTAAAACATAAATATAAAATTTGACTTTCAAATAACTAATATAAATCTTACTAACGTTTAACTCCGAAAACATGACAAACTTCTCATATATAATTTTCAATGACTCGCCATCTTTCATATTGATAGAGAACCTCACAATCCATGCTATAGTGATTTAAAAGTCAATGTTCATCCATTGTCTTGAACTGTACCAATTAATTATAACTCTCATATAAAGAGAGACTAATACTCCCATCAAAGGGTAAATAAAAACTCTCACAAATTCGTAATTGACTTTGATCCTGTAAAGATGATCCCTTTAAAATATATGCACAGTTTGTTTTCCCTTTCCTCTTGTTTCCTACACAAATTGTACTTCGGAAATGAAGAAAACTAGGGTTAGTCCTAAAACGTCCCTTGTTAATCCTGTTAGTCATATCCATGACAAGGATTATATGGAAAGATGATGGAGTCTTGTTTACCCTTTCGCCCTTGTATTAATTATCACCCAAAAATCTGAAAAAGATAGATGCTTCCAAAATGGAACACAAAAACAGTGGACTTTGGATGAGTTTATTATATATTTAGAGGCTCATATACATATCTATATATTTAAATCAACAGCAGAAAAGTGGCTTTTGTTGCAGTCAGCTTTGGATATGCTAAAATTCTTAAGAACCCCCACCCCCAAAACAAAGGCCAAAGAGGAAAGAGGGTTTAAGCATATATTCTCTCCACTAAATCCATGATTGCCAGACAAACATCACCACTGGAGCAGTATCGTATTCTCTCCCTCAGTGGAAGAATTTCCAAAACCAAATACAACTAAATATTTCCGCTTATATTTATATTTATGAAAATGGCAGAATATATATATATATAGAAACATGGACGACTATAATTTGATGAAAGCTTCGATTCAAAATTAAAAAGTGTAACAGGTCTTATGTGAGAGCGTGTCATTTAAAAGTTATTGTAAGACAAAAACTTTTATGTTAACTTGAATACATAGATGATGACTAGTAATTCATTTAGGGGTAATTCTAATAAAGTCACATCTTGATAAATTATTAGTCACTCTCGAATCAAAACGTCATTATTGTATAAGTTGTTAGCCATATTATTAAAATCTTTAAAAATCACATCTAACAAAGCATATCTTACAATAACGCTTATGTAAAATAAGATGATCTCATATAAAAATTTGTGTAAAATATGTCCAAGAATAATATTTTTGATGATCGATAGTAACCCTAAATTAAGTATAAATTTCATTCTTTGCATGATCTTAAATTAATTCTATTTAAATAAAAGGTAATAAGGTAAAGAAATATTATATTAGGTTTTGCCTTTTGCAATTGAAGTTGGGCAATGAGGTTAAAGTTTAGTAAACTTTTTATGTTCTAGAATCAAAATAGTTGCTTAGTTAAGACTTAAACATCACAAGTAATCATGTACAATGCACCCAAATTTAAATAAATGTCTGAAAATTTCAAGCAGCATGTCCAATAAAACTGTAGCAAGTCGATTTCAAAGTCAACTTTGAATACATCTATATAAAGCTATGAGATACCATGCATATATACGATACAATTATTAAGATAAATTTTTTATTTTAAAAACAATTTTACTTCCCGAGCATTCAATTCTACGAGCACTACATCTGAATATGTACTTCATGGGCTATATGGGAGTGACAATTATTATTTTTATTTTTATTTTTATTTTGAAGGGACTTACTATACTTATATACCTTTAGTTATTGTTAGAGTTTAAACCCATTCGTAGGCCTTCAACCATCAGCCTTAAACTTTTGGTTGAGTTGGTTCTTGAACATGGTATCGAGCCTTTCCGAGCGAGAGGTCTCGAGTGCCTCCATATTAATTATTGCACAAGGCAAGAAGGAGCCTTTATTGCATCCACGCTTCAAGCCCAAAGGGCATTCGCGTGAGGGCGCGTTAGAATTTAAACCTATTTGTAGGCCTTCAACCATCAGCTTAAGCTTTTGGTTGAGTTAGTTCTTGAACATTTATTATTGTTTAAATCACCTCAAATTATGTTTTTATCACTAAAATTATTTACTTGATGAGATTCATATTAGAATAAATTCTTTCAAGACATTTTCGATGTTTAATTCTTTTGGCTGGTACGTTTATTAGTCACCTCATACAAATGGAATATATAAACTTACCCTCATTTACATAATTACATGGTAATATACTTCTATTTGTGTAGCTATCCCGTGCAATAATCCTTTCCTACATAATATTTTTCCATATCCTATGCCCCAACAATAACTTATAATAATATTAAACTCTACCTAAAATTTAGTATACCTAAATGATATAATCAAAGATTGATATCGGTCCATGAATTTGCACCAATCGATGTCCTTTCCAAGTTTATATGAAGAATACTCGGATCTTATACCTCAACTGGTATGAGATTGGGGTTTAATATTTTCTACTAAGGTTCAAATTCCGATGATCACAATTTTTTTGGTGGAAGTTGTAGACTGCTACCAAACTCTTATGGGCCTGAAAATAGGGTTAAACCTAGTCAAATGACTGTGTGCAGGCTTTTCCTCTAGCCACGTTTTTTTAGTAAATGATAACAGATAATACAATAAGAAATGAGTAAAAGGTAAAAAGTAATACAATAAGGGAGCGTAATGAAATATAAGACCAAATAACAAAAAAGGATACTGTATGACCAAAATTTACTAACCCGATGATTTAGGTATTCATATGAAATGAGTTCGTAGTAATATGTGGATTGGAAGTTTCTATCTACTTTTCTCCAAGATATATTCGATGCATGTTAATGCAATTTGAGTGCAATTAGTCAGTTTTATGTTGGACACACATATTAGTGCGGTCATTTTCCTCTGCTGTTTTCTAATATCCTGGAAGGTAAGAATCATTTTAATGGACAGACACTTTGTTAATTAGAAAATTAGTTGTTCATCACTTCCATTGTACGTCGTTGTCACTGTGATTTGTGCTCTTTTTTTGATATCTGGGTATTCCATGCTATGTTTTTTGCCTCAGTTTTCATGCATGGAGAATTTCTGAATTTATACTACCGTAATTCCTTTAGAAATGTCCACTAATGAGCATTTTTTCTTACTCTATCTGTCAGTTCGTTGACTTCCTTCTGTTTTTATGATCCTAATTTTGACTTTTTAATAGTTCATTAAATAAATATATTAATAATTATGTTTTATTATCTCCACTGGAATTATTATATGTTAGTTAACGTTTTAATTTCTTAATTTTTGTATTTTTCTTATTTAGAAAGAAAACAACAGACAGAATGAGTATAATTTTATAGTTTTATATTGGTACTAAAATGGGAGATGGGACAAAGTATTGCACTTCATAGGTGCAAATCCAATAGAGAAAAAGTGGCTCATCGGAGAGGTATTGTGTTAAGTTTTTCTAGAATATTGTTCTTATGTTTCTTTCACGGGGAATTCTTTAATCCAAATTGTCTTAATATTTTTTAGAATATATCGATAAGCATAATTTAAAATTTAAATCTTTCATAACTTTCTGAAATTTTACCCATTGATTTAACTAACACCCATATTAAAAACTATTTTGGATAATACACTCAAGTTTAGTGTTTAAAAGAATCAAGTTCTTAATTAGGTCAACCTGTTCTTTTTTTGCTTGACATTTGCATAAACATGTACAATCTTTTAGTGTATATTAAATTTTGGTCTCTTTTTGCCCTTTTCCCTTTAAAGGGAATATTGCACCATATATGTATATGTAAGAGACCAATAATGTTATCCAATATAGAAGAACAAGATGTAGACATGTAAATTAACTTGATGGGGTTCATTTTGGTTATTGTGGAATTCATAGAGTTCAAATAAGACTCTCAAGTGAGATTCCCTATAATGGATACTCTAGGACATAGCATTGTCTTTGTTGCCTTACATGACACTACACATGGTGACTTGTGGGAACTTATAACTCTTAGACCTAGTGGAAAGCCAAAATACACCAACTTGTACATTATACCTTCTGCAATCAATTTCTATGTCATCCCTCCATTCAATCCCCAAGACGATACTCTTATCCAAAATGAGAAATCCTATATGGATTAGCTCCAAGTTTATAGTAGGGGTAAGCATGATTGATGGGTAATCTAGAACTTAATCGGAACCGGTCAAACGGGTAAGGTTTTAAAACCGAACCCAGTTAAATGGGTTAGGGTAAGGTTCCTAAAATTTAGAAACCGGTCAAATAGATAATGGTAATGTTACTAAAATCAAACCCCTAGAATCGGAACCCGGAACCATTTAGACATGTTCCAGGTTATGGGTACTCGAAACCATTAATAAAATTTTTAGCATTTTCAGTTGAGGCCCAAGTTTGATTTTCAAATATACGACCCAACTTAAAGAAATGATTAATGTGAGACATTTGGTTGTATTAGTTTAAAGGCAATGGAAGTTTAAAAGTTACATTATTTTCATTTAAATTTAGTTAATGAACTTGAGACATTTGGTTGTATTAGTTTTTGAAGAAACTTTGTAAGATTTTGATCACTTCCCTCCCCCAAAGAACGTTGTTTCTATTACCAACTTTAATTAAAATTTGCTAAAAATTGTGGTATTTAATTGTTTGTTTGTAGCACTTTAATAAATTAAATGATTAACGTGAATTGATGTTTGTAAGTTTTTAAGGTCTCAAGTTTTTTTTTCATAAGAATAATGGTATGAACATGGTACCTCGAAACCGAAACTGGAACTTGAGGTTCGATTCGGGTTCCTAAAATTCAAGAACCGGTCAAACAGGGTTAGAGTCGGGTTCCTAAAATTCAAGAACCTGGTCAAATAGGATCGAGGTCGGGTTCCTAATTTTGGGATATGATACCTGTAACCGTTCACCCCTACTTTATAGTATTGGGCTATATGGTTGTTTGTTCAATTGGTTGGTTGGGACAGAGACCAGATTACACTCTCCTTCTGTTAACATTTTATGTAACACTCCCATTTTTTATCGATATTTTTACAGTTTTTGTGTTGAGATATTAAATTTGTTTATATAGTTATGTGATAATTAATTAATGTATGATTTATGTATATATATAAAGGAAAAATCGTTGGATAAGATAATCGTGCGATTATTCTATCTTTGATGGTAATGTTAATATATTAATAATTGTTTAGATGTTGAATAATTAGGTGGTTTTTGATAATACAGCTTAGCTTGTTATTATTGAATAATTGACGATCATTCATTAAATCAATGAAAAAGTGCACCTAAGGATCCTAAGCACGAAATTATTTGTATTTTTTATAGTTACAAAAGTACACATATAATTCTGTTTTTGACGATAATATTAGTTTTTTAGGTGTGTTTACTAACATAATCAAAGAATTCTCCAACCTAATAATTAATAACTGATAATTTTAAGGTATTTTCGTCATTATTCTGTATTTTGTTATAAAAGATATCTGGCCATTTCTGCTCTGAAAGAACAATATTATATTTGCAAGGTTGAACGTATATATTGGGCAATATATATAACACAAACTGACAACACAAGAGAAAAATTTCAGAAATCACAATGATGGGCTCCTCCATTAAGATTTAGGAGTAGGTTTGCCATGAAAATAAAAGCTCGTTATAGGGTTGGCATGGCGCGGAGAGAGAGAGAGAGAGAGAGAGAGAGAGATTGAAATGCAGGTTGAGGCTCCTCCATATCTTTGAGATTAATCGAGTCGACTTGAATTGACTTAGAAAGAATAATTGACATATAAATGCAGAGCATCATCAGTAGTGCTTATACCTGTGGATCAAGACGATTCATGCATGGGACAATTTAAAATCTATCTGCGTTTGTTCAACCACTCAATCATTTCTCTCCAGAATAATCTTTTGCAGGAGGAACCCACTTTTTCACATAATATTCCTCTGTTATATAATGTATACTCCATTTTCTTAGGATTGTTTTGTTTATTGCCCTCTTCTATCTATATGCCAACCCAAAAACATGTTGCTTCGCGCAGAGCAAGGAATGTGATGAGTAGAGTACGGGTGAGTGGAACAGATATCCGGTTATTTTGATTAAATTCGGTAACTTAGTCCCAAAATCTGGATCTAATTTCGAATCTGGCTAGAACCGGATACTTAATTTTAAAATCGGTTTTGGATTTGGTGAGAATCAGGTCCAGGACCAGTTATCCCGGTTATTATTTGAGTTTTTTTATTTTTTATTAAACACTAAGAAATTAATTATAAAACACCAAGAATCATGATATTTCATCCTTTTCTTTACAGTCACATATACAATTTTTCTAATTAAACACCAAGAAAAGTTGTAACTAGATTTCAAAGAAGCATGCTCAGTTTAATTTGGTCACAATGTTCCTTTTTTTGTTACAATCTTCCCTCACCTTCACCAAATTTAAATGACATTGACATACATGTGACAGTGGTGATTTCTAACACTTTGTTGGTGCATTTTAATCAAAACTATGGTATTTCTAATCAACCGAAGCAAATTGACATATATTCCTTTTTTCTTTAAAGCAAAATTTATTATTTTAGAATAAATAATCTAATATCTAGACTGAATATACTTATAACGGATCTGAATTCAGGTCCAATTTTTTACTATTCGATTTCAACTGAGTCCTGAAAATTAAACTTGATCCCGGATGCAATTTAACCGAATTTGGGTCCAAATCTGTAACTGGATATCGGATTCCACTGCTCACCCCTGGTGACGAGTGTTAGCGGGAATCGACTAAGAGTGAATTTGCTTTGGGAGGTGTGAATGAGAGTGAGTGTGTAGAAAAATCTGAATTGATCCACTTAATTAATGGGCTGAACTCAATACCTGTGTCTACCCCTAGTCATGAACATGTGTGTTGTGCTTGGGGGTATGTCACAATTTATAACACTTATCTACAGACAAACAAGGATGTATATGCTCATGAAATTTAACCCCTGCATTGTATAACTCATACAAATATACAATTCATGTCAGTGTGTCGCGATTCATGTCAATATGACGTGTGTGTGTATATATATATATATATATATATATAGGAGGGTTCAAGTAAGCCCTTTCCTTTAGGTGAGCTTACCCATTAGGTGAAGCATTTTTAATCTCAACCATTGAATTTTGATTCAATGGCTGAGATTAAAAGAGGAATTTTTGATTTTTATAAAAAAAATTTATAAAACAAAAACAAATCAAGAGTCCAAAAGCTCTAAATCCCAATCAAATTTCGACCATTTGCAATCAACATGAACAAAAAACCCTAAATTGAAGCTAAAGCCCACAACCGAAAACAACTAATTCTATGTTCCAAATATGGGGGCATATTACCTTCGAAGAGGGACCACGAGTGACGGGAGGATTCCGGCAGGTAGACCCAGGCGTGAGGGAGAGCTCGACAAGAGAGAGAGAGAGAGAGAGAGAAAGAAGAGGAGACGAGAGGGAGCAAGAGTCGACAAGTTTGAGCGAGTAGCAATTAGGGTTAGAGGGTCGACGCATGAGAGAAAGTTGGGAGAGGGATCGACGCCGGTGGCGGGAAGAAGCCGAAAGGTGGTCGCCGCCGTGGGAGGAGCCCAATGAAAGAGAGAGAAGAGCAGACGAGAAGAGGAAATTGGCTGGGGGTGGGGGTTCTCTCGACCCCTTACAACCATTTTTGTGATTTTTCTTTTTTTAAATGAAAAATTACTCTTTTAATCTGAACCCTCAAATTTTAATTGAAGGGTTCGGATTAAAAGTGCTCACCTATTAGGTGAGCTTACCTAAAGGAAATGGCTCACTTGAACCATATATATATATATATATAACATGACACATAACACATAACGTATAATAGAAATTAAACTTACTTAAGATCTCAATTTTATTCATTACGTCGATGATCATTACGTCTAATCTCCTACTTTGAATAGTTGGTAAATTTGCAAGGAGCACAACAGAAGAATTTTTGAATGATTTTAGGGCCTTTCATAACTGTAACTGTTTGATATTGCCAAATAAAACGACCTTTGCCTGTAGGGCAGGGAAAAAAATGATGGGTGTTGGACTTTAGGATCCTCGATCCTAAGTCTTGAGACTAAACGTAATTGATAATTATTTTTTCCTTTCATTTCATTAGGTAAATAAAAATCCTAACCCCCCTCTTGTTTTGGAGTATGTCATTTGGATGATTAGTTACATTTAAAACACCTCATATGTGCTTGTTAGCTAGTTTAGGTGAATAGTTATGGAAAATAATATTAGCTCTTGGATTTACACCACTAATTCTCATTCACTCATGAGCAGTCGACTTTGAAGTTAAGAATATATAATATTTATAAGAATATTGGAGTTAAAAGACTGGGTTGCTCCAAAATTTTATTGGGAATGAAGAAATCAGTGAATAAAGGAGAGAAAAACAATAATTAATATGAACAAAATTGGTAAACTAGTAATTAATATATCATTAGAATTATGGCAAATATTGTAAAACGAAAATAATTAGTAAATTGACATGTATAGTTAAACAAAGGAAGTAGATGCATATTTTGACCTTAGTCTCATCACATTGGGTTTTTCACTTTGTTTTTTGCAGTCCAATCCAATTGATGCATATATTTCACCGCAACTTCAATGTTTCATTATATTAGCCCCATAATATATCTCAATAAATAATTAGATGAAAGAAAAAAAAATAGAGGGATTTTATGTATCAAATATAACGACGTAGTACCTGAGTGAGAGTATATGCTTCCAAATGGATATAAAAACTTGCACCCGCCTATCTTGCCAAAAAAAATTGACATCAAATTTTACAATATTTTTTACGTACATAAAAATAAAGGAAATAAATTATGATTCTATTTAAGATCACAATCTTGTACACATCAGATCTTAGATTCAATCCTTATTTTTACATTGCAGTACTATTTGTAAATTATTTAAATAAAAATCATATACAAAAATATTACAGGACAGGTTTAATTTTTTTTTATTTTGATGCAGAGGAGTCACATAAGATAATACAATATAATAGAGAAAGGGAATTAAACCCGAGACCTAATGTACTTATAACTCAATCTTTACCAGTAGACTATAACCTTATTGATACTTGATTAATTAGTACACGTTGACGTACTTGATTAAACAAACTATTCATTCCTCATAGTATATGAAATAATACAGCGAGATTAGTCTTCATATGACGTAATTGACAGGTAATTGTTTGGGATACCATCTCACTTCCTCGCTCGGGTGCTTGAAGTTCAAGCCTAACCTTCATCCTCTACATGGTTCTTGAGAGGGCTAATAAATCACCATACAATTAAAAGATTAATTGGTTGGATATAATCAACTATATAATTGCATATAATACAATTGCATCATATCAAACCAAACAACACCTACGACGTATATGCCTAAGACATACTCCTCCGTTTCAAAATAAATGCCATTTTAACTAACTTTTTCGTTTTATAATACTTGTCACTTTATAATTCCAATGACATATTAATTTATCAACTTTGTCCTTATTAATTATTTTATTTTCTTTTTTTTCATAATTTTTTCATTTCCAATAAAATATAGAAACAATTTAATCTTTTAACATAAAATTTGTAATGAATTTTACATTTCCTTAGTATACATATATATAACCTTAAAACGACATGTATTTTAAAATGGAATATAACATTATATCTGTCATTTGCCCCAACCACCACCAAAGATATCTAGTATGGATCCTACTAAACCAAAGTTTGTGATCCTGGCACACTATCAGACCCCTACCAAACAAAAACATCATCTTCAAAATTGTAAAAGACAAATAAATTATGATAAATCCAAGAACTCTAGTGTCGAGAAAAGCATACCCTAGAAACAGAAAGGATGAAACTGTTTAGTTCATTGCCTACCAATATCAGAAAGGATGAAACTGTGCAATTCATTTCACAAAGTATACTCCCTGTTCAAGAATCGTGCAAGAATAAGTCAATCTCCAAACTTATTCTATATGCAGGAATACTTCATTCAGGCAAACTACTTTGATAATAAGTCACAAGTTCGACATAACCCTAAGATGTCTTCCACTGCAGCTCAATCTGGATCTTGCCATTTTTCGAATCAATGAGATTGTAGGTCTGGTTGATTCTTCTGTTGTTCACCACATCCGCCAGATTAATATCGACATACCCCAGAGTTTCCTGTTTGCAAGCACAAAAGAGAACCCATTTCAGTTTCTAGATTTGCACTAAGATACCAAAAGTCATTGTTATTGCATAGTTTCACCAGTGACAAGATAAGCTACAAAGGATGAATACCTTTGGATGAAGCAAGCCTATCCGGGATGAGACACTATGCACTTCGACATGGAGTTTATCATTAATTGGTGGCTCTTGAAGCATAAACTCAAAGTCCTCTTCCCATCTGGGGTCTCTATTTTTCTTTACCGTCTGTGACAATCACAATAATAAAAGCTCTTTAACGAATCCAAGGAACAGAAAAGGAGAGCAAGTCCTAAGAAATGCCTTCAGCTAGAATAACCCAAGACATGAGACATGACATGTACAAAGGCAGAAAATTGGGAATGACATCCACCAATTAAAGAAAAGGGAGAAGCATCCCTTGGCACCCCTACTTCCACCAACCAACACCACTTGATTCCATTATGGAGTTAAGCCGTTAGCAGGAGGTTGGGGATTGACTGAACAGAGATAAAGGTAGCAATGTTGGGAGAAGAGAGGAAGGAGGCGGGGGCTCAAGTGAAAAGGGAGGGTTTTAAATTAGTTAAATGAAATAAGAAGGGAACTTCACAAACTCCTACAGGTTCTAGAATAGAATGCAAGGCACTAAGGGGGATGGCAAATGAAGACGTACCTTAGTTTTTCTCTCTTCTCCTTTTAGCAGCAGACGTACATAAGGATTAGTGTGGTGCTTTCCTTCAACATCTTGAGCTTGATGAACAGTGATTACGAGCAAACCACCACCAGGAGGTGTACCTTCGGAGCCTTACCAGGATCTTCATGATGATCAGCAGACATTTCATCTTCCTTGAATGGTTTGAATCTCACTTCCACAACAATCTGCCCCCTTGACTTCTCATTTCGAACATCATCAGGATCTAGGCTTTTAAGGAGGTCCAAAGTGAGCTCTTTAGTTTCATCTGGTGTAAGCTCTTTCAGTGGAATAACATTCATGCCCATCTTTTCATGTTTGCCAACCTAGTTTACAGGAAAAGAAACAGAAAAGAAAAATACAGACTCTGATCATTAAAGCTGAAATAGTCTCAACATGTTCACAAATGAATTACTTCTATGCTATTGAAGCAGGGTTGCATACAGTTGATATCCTTTCCACCTACCAGCAACCCCCCAACCCAATCCAACCCAACCCAAAAAAAAGGGATTGGACATGACTATTGTTCAGAGGAATAAAACGAAAAATTAAGCTAAATTTATTTTCAAGTAACAAACCAATCAATGAGTGAGGCCAAAGTGAGCTGCAACCAGAATCGAGCTAAATGTATGTTATAGGCAATGATCCAGAATTCTACATCCACATTCCTAGAAACTGTGATAAGATTGTAAGTTCCTAGGCATTCCTAGTAACAACATTCAGATTACAAGTCCCTCGGCCTTCCTAGTGACTCTACTTAGATTACAAGTTCCTAAAGTAAGAAGATTGAATATGCATTTTCAGCTTTTCCCTATAAATCCTGGCAACCTCATAATCTAAGAGTCAGGCTTAGTCAGCATGTGTGGGTTTTTTTTTTTGTTTTTTTTGCCCGGGGGAGAATGCGGCAGCTCTACCCCTGAATTACAGAGAGGCTGATCTCATTGGATTAAAAAATGCATTTTCACCTTGACTGTCTATTGCTCCAGTGGAAGGAAGTTGACTGCATAACCTAAGTAACATGGGTTTTCCTTTTGGGAGAGAGAAAAAGAGATCACAGAGGCTGGTTTCCTTGGCTTGGCCAGAAGTCAGAAACTATTGACCGTCCACTAACCCATGAAAAGGAAGTAGAGAATGATTTAGAGAAACAATTTGCTTTAGCCACTATACAATCGAAGTGAGAAAATTTCTCCAAATGTGCCTTTTTCAATTGTCTAAAAAGAGGGAGAACCATTCCTATTAATAGTTGTTAGATTACAAGTCCCCATAATTAAGATGATTTAATATATATATACATGTTTACCTTTTCCCAGTCATACACAACGAGCTCTAGAACTTGAGACTCTGGATCTCTCACAGATATAGTAAATTCTTCATTCCACTCAGGATTCAAGTTCTTGTGCTTCACAGAGGTTTTCTTCGATGGAGCCCTGTCTTCTGTAAGTTTCAGCTTGACGTAGGGGTCTGATGCACCAAGGAGGTCCTTTTTCCTTAGATTCATTGCCCTCAAAACCTTAACATGTAAAATTCCTACAGGTCTCTTCCCAGCCCTGAAAAATTTGGGCAGCACTATCAATAGATTGTAAAGAAGATGACCTTAAAAAATAAAATTCCCACAGATCCTTATGAAAATTCAGCAGATGGCATGTTACAATGAAGATGATTACATTAAACATATGGATGTCAAAATCAAGAGGAAGATACGAATGAATGAATGAATAAACAAAATTAATTAATTAACCAAGGAGAAAGAACTAAAAAAAGAAATAAGATCTCATACAGAAGAGATGAGGGACTCACTTTCTAGGATCCAGTATAGGTACTTCAAGAGATTTAGGCCACAGATACATGTTTGCGACTTGGTCTTTAATTATTTCCTGCATGTCATACATACCCAGGTGAAAACTTTTAAGACTCAAAATCAATAAATACATAATTGCAACTCGGTCTTTACTTATCTTCTGCATGCACTGCATACAAAGATGAAAACTAGAAGATGTCAAAAGCAAGATAATATTCACAAGTTGCTTCATATATGCTGAATTATATTCCGTACAACAAGCCTGAATTTTCAAACATTATTTTCTGTTGGGATTGTTTTTCAATTTTATTGGTCTCTCTCCTCAGGAGGCATATATGCTATTTCAATGTCAGGTATGCCATTCAATCTGTGCAATTTTATTGGTCTTTGTCCTCCAAATATCTAAAGACAAAGTGAAATCCAAAAATTCAGAAACTTAAAAAGAGGATTATCGTAAGATTTCTCCCTTTCAAAAGGATGCAAACTGTTTCCTAACTCAAGCAGTACAAGGATGGAAGGGAAACGTTCGGGTTTGTACTGACACAATTTTGACATTCCTTCACTTAGTTTTAAGCTCCCCATAATGTCTAATTTAGGATTTTATGTCTGTTTTATGTTTTATTAGGTAATGAGTCAAAGAGAGTGAAAAGTCGGAGCTGTTGAGAATCAAAGGAGTCAAATCTTGTACAAAAAGGCTCATGGCAAGCTAGGAGCAAAGAAGGAAGCTTACTATTAGGTGGCATGAGCGTGCCAAACCGAGACTTAGTGATAGTTTAAACCAGCGAGAATGGTCATGAGCACGCTTTAGAAAAACACAGTTTTGTCTCTAGAATGGTCATGCCACTTTAGTTTTCTGGATTGTATAAAAACACAGTTTTGTCTCTAGAAAAAGGGAGGATCGAGATTCTTTTTAATTTCATAGGGTTTTTATCTCCAACTTTCCTCTCAATACTCCATTGTGACCTTCAAATTTTAGTTTACGCAAGCTTAATCTTTTGAGTTCCTTTTGATTCCTTGGCTAATTTCATGAAGTTTGATGTTAATTTTTCTCATTTTTATCCACACTCTATTTAATGCCTTAAAAGTATACATCAAATCAACTTGTTTAGATGTGAGACAAGGTAAAAGGAGTAAAACTCACCTTCAAGAAGGTTGAGAGTTTTTCTTCTCTTTTGCAATCTCAAATACTCGCTTGATTGCAATTTGTCTTAAATTTTTCTATCCTTCCCTTTTCTTTTTATTTTTCAATAGATTAGACTGTCAATACAAGAGTTATTTGTTAGGAAAATAGGAGGTGGTCTCTGGATTGCTCTACTTGGGTAATTTCTCAATAGTTTCTTTAATCTTTATTGTTTTTTTAGGAGTAGATATTAGGATGGTTAATAGATATTAGGGAGTTGATGTCATTGATGATCAATTTTGAGGATACAATTTGGGTTGTTGTAAACCATGATGGCTATGATCACTGTTAGATTACTTTTGATTGTTAAGTGATTCATGTTTTATTATTTTGTTAGTTTGCTTTCAATCGAAGTTAGTGAGAACTTCCTTCCATACTTTGAAACCGACACCCAACATAATATGGCGTTGTCGCCGAGGATGGGGGCGTTAAGTTACCACCGATTCTTGATTGAGTAGTGTGTATATACGTGTTGCTTTGTTTTCCGGGGGAAGGGGGAGATAAAACTCTAAAAAATTAAAAAAAATGGATCGTTGTTCATGCGTCGTATGAGTGTTTGATTTTGAGTCCCATATTGCGGCATATTAATTATAAGTGTTGAAGGAACTGAAGCCCTACCCCCATGAATACTCCCACACTTGGATTTTGTTTGTCCTTGAGCAAAACAAGAGGAAGCCGGACCTTTTGTAGGGGCAACGAGTTCAGTTAGCACATGCATCAAGCCCTTTAATCCCCTTGGTAGCCCAAATGGACAAGTGAGGTCTCGTGAAGGTTTGTAGACCCACAAAATTTTTTGAATGGTATTTTTCAAAACATAAAATATATACAAAACAAAGGAAAAATATGTACATATCAATCGATTTAAACACGCTAACAACCTAGTAACTAGATACACATTCACGAAACACTTAAACTACAAATGCACCTTCAGTTCTCATTTTTCTTCCGACACATCATCATGACATAATATGTACACCTTGGTGTTCATGTGCAAAGTGTATCAACTTATTTTTTTCTTTTTTTGTGTGCTTGTCTCCATATGCTCCTTTGCCTGATTGGTAACTCTTGGGGTTTTATTTGTTTGTATGTGCATCGCACTTATTCACAACCCAAATAAAGATATCGAAGTTAAGCATTTTCACTTTTTTATACTCAAAAAAGGAAGCAGCAAGTTCAAATAACCACATAAAGGATTCTCAAAGTCAAAGTTTAACACTCTAACACTCAAGAATTAATGTGCATATATACAAGTACAAAATCACACATATGAGAAGAGATCCATTATGAAAAACCGAAAATGGTACCATAAATTAAGTGTTCAATCATGTACACTCCACCCTCATAAACAAGGTAACAAACAAGCTATTCGAGATTTCTTTAAAAAACTATTGAACATGGCAGAGAAATTCCCGAAGCCAAGACAAACAATACAAAAATTGGAACCCACCCGTCTTCGAAGGGGGCTAATGAGTTTGTAAGTGTATTCTCCCTCTCTCCACCTTTCTAATTGCATATTGGGGTTGGTTTCATATGGTTTCATCTACTAAGTACGTTTCCTTTGGGGGAGGGGTATCTTATACCGCATCTTCTCCCTCATCTTGCCTTGTACTACATGCCCTTCCCCTATTGCTTTATTGTGATGGTCGACGTGCCCTTCCCCTATTGCTTCATTGTGATGGCCGTTTGAGGTGCAATATGGGTTTGGGTTTGCCATTTGAAGGAAAGTGTGAGGAGATAGGTAATTCTCTTGTGTTTGAAATGTGGGTGTGGTCTTGTATATAGGCATCGTTTGCGTAACATTGCATCTAGGTTAGTGTTTCTTTGTCATTTGTATTTATGTGTTATCACTCCACTCTAAGGTATATACACGCTATTAGCTTCCTGTTGCTCTTTGTTACATGTTCATTCGTTTCCTTTTCAATCAAAGTTAGTGGGAACTTCCTTCCATCTGTCCTAGGATGATAATCTTAAATACTTGAAACTAACACTGAATAGGTAACATTACAACATGCACTTAGACCACGTGTACAATTTTGTCATAAATTTTTGGACTAACACTAAGCGACACGGATACAGAAAGTGGAGAAAGGTGCAGTGACAAATTTTCTCTACTATTCTACTAGTTTGAGAGTGGCTAGTGGTTAATGGAGATGGGGAAATTCAAGCTTGATGAGTACCGGAATTGCTTAGAAGTCCAAATTTCTCTAAATAGAAAATTTTTCACGAGCATAGCACAACACATCTACTGCCCAAAATGGGGGCTGGGGGACCAGAAACACCACAGTGCACCTATGTCTTTCAATTGCAAAGAAGGGGAATCCCCCAAATAAATAGTCGATTGTTTATGTGGCACCTTATGAAACGGAGGAAACCCTTCTTAAATGGTGGGTTCCCTCCTCAATTGGCAGCAAATGTTTCCTAAATTTTGAGGGGTTTTGATCCTGCAGCACATTTGAAATGCGTTTTCTAGGGTGTGATTCTTTTCATAACAAATTCATATATAACCTTTTTATGGGTGGGGGTCAAATAAAAGCCTGCCAATGTGAGTCTTCTTGTTGGCCAAGACAAAAATGTAGCCCTAAATCCAAGACTTTGAACATTTACTCATTATTTGCAAGACAATAAGCTAATTTGTCGTCTAGCACTTCAATGAAAGCCATTATTTGCAAACAGGAACCTCCAGCACATGATGAACTTTAGATTGAGAATCATCCATCACCAAGAATCTCTAAGACTTTGAATATTTAATCACACTTGATTATTGCCTAATAAGGGCTAAAGTGTTAAATGAAGCCCTCGTTACTGATGAAGTGGAACTAATTTGGATCTCTCCATAGCTTACCCGCAATATTATCCACACAAGGTTTTAGTTCGTCATTATTCGCTTAGGTGGTAGTTTCTTTGGTTGTACTATAAGTCTGTAACTAACTAAATTCAATATTGGTTACAGTAGAAGCGAAATAAGCTTTCCAAAGACCAAAAATACTGTGTCCACTAACCAAAAAGAATAATAGAGCTAGACAGATGTAGAAAAAGGTTTATGATAAAGTTAGTCAATATCAAACCTGAACAAATCTATATAAGCCTGGAATAGCCATAGCGTCTGCACCAAGCAATTTTAGCCCAAAGTCAACATGTGGCTGCAAGATCCAGATTCACTTGTCATTAGAGAACAAATGGACTAAACAAATTTGACAGAAAAAGAGCAACCCCAGAATCTCATTTCAACAGATAAACCCATAGCAGGCACAAAACATTTTGACCTCAGAAATTTTCCCTCATCTAAAACAAGAACAATAAGCCCTCTGATAGAATGATTCAGGCTCAGGCTCTGGATTTATAAGAATAGATATCACACACCTTCTCCATAAGCGAGACATATATATTTGCAAAACAGGGAAAAGCTGGCACCAGTGGCTTCAATGTAATACGTGGATGAGCAAATACTTGCAAATCTACCACCTGAAGCATACCAGCGACCAAATCAGCTCTTTTCATGTTATTGTAACAAAGCACTGAATAAATTGAATCCCCTCCACCCGTCCCCATATTTCTCTTTTGTTTTAAAGAACTACCTGCACAGAGGCTTTCAATCCAAATGCTTTGACTGTAACATGGATGTTAGGGTTCCCTGCCCACTTCAATGCTGGTTCCATAATCAATTCTTTTTCTTCAGTAATGTAGACCTTCATCCCTGAGACAAATAAGCACCAACTGAGAAATTTCGGAGAAGATAGGATATTTTCCATTTCAATTTTTTTTTTTTTTAGGGTGGGGGAGATGGATTCCTCTTTCCCAGATTTAAAAAGCGCAAAACTTCTTTTATATTATGGTCCCTTTTTTAAACTTATTCTCTTCCAAAAACTAGAACTTCTTTTATATTATGGTCCCTTTTTTAAACTTATTCTCTTCCAAAAACTAGGGGCTAGGGCAACTTGTAGAATAATGATAGCCAATGAAGTAGTATCTCTTCAGAAAAATTCTTCACCGCAATCAAAACTCAGAAAGTCGGAACATTAACCTACTCTAACTGTTATTATTACAGGTTGAATGAACATCAAGTATAAGCCATAACACATTTCTTCGGTTATTTGCATCCAGACTGAACGCTAAAATGGTGGGGGAGGGTCAAGTGAAAATTGTTTTTCCGTCTGTTAAAATTCCCTTAGAATTGTATTCATCTCACAGGTAATTACCAAACAAGAAACTGGAGTTTCCACCAAATTCCAGTATAACAATTTTCTCTGTGGAATACAGCACACTTTAAACGGTGTTAGTGTGATGGCAGCATTGCGTTCTACCGAAAGACGTAGGTTTATGATTATAGAGGAAGAAAACCCACCTTGAAAAGTTGGAGGTAGTGAACCCAATGTCAGCGTATGAAAATCAACTGACTCAATTTTGTACTTCGGGATTTGCTCAGCAATAATGGGCTTTGATATCTCCTTTGCAGTCTTGCAAATTGCCTAATTATGTAATCACATATGCTTACTTGATAGAACAGGCAACTCAGAATGCATAACCAATTAAATTACAAAGAAAAATGTAGTCACAATAAGAACCTTATCCAGATAAGGCCACATAAGTTCCAGAAACTTGTTAAGCCAGTCAACCTTCACAGAAGCAAATCAAAAATCAGATAGCAATTGAACATAACTCTGCGGTATAAAGAATTATAACAACTTGGATGCGGAAAAAAGAAACTCAAAGATACTTACACGATCAAAGTCTGGATTTTTCACCCAAAGCGGGATCTCAGGAAGCAACTTTTGTATGGCTGCTGCATCTAGCTCAGCCAAAGGACGAATTTCAGGATCCTGCAATTCAACAATCAAACAATTTACATCAATCATAAATCATTCAAATATAGTTTGCAACTGTTAACACATAATTTTTGGATATCAAAACAACATCCCTTATTGCGATCGCCTAATTAGGGTCAATCTAGATGTAAGCAATGCTACCCCACACACACCAAAGATGCTATTTTCAAGAGACCCGCAAAAAAATTGGGAAAAAAACTGCAAATAAGGAACAAACTAGAATTGTCACGAATATTGCTTGGTGGATTTTTCCTGTGCGAGAACTTTAAAGATGATAGATCACTAATCCTGAAAACTCAAGCCTACAAAGTTTACCACACGCATGGATAACTAACGCGGTTTAGACAAGTTTTCTTCTCTTTCCACAGAAAACCCCTCGTTTTGGGGATAAATTTGAACGGAAATTTCAAAAAGTTCCACGGGGTGTTGTATTCCAGGAGCCTCTCCCGATAGTTTCAACTCAACAGTCCTTATTGCTCACATGTTTTGCTTATGGTCACAACTTTTCCTTCCATAACGTTAGGGAATCACATTTCAACAGCAATTACATCATTTCCGAAACGAGATACACACCAATGATTGCTCAGTTAGATATTCAAACAACTCATGAATTGCTGATAGAAGCACAAATTGAGAGCCCACAAAGAATGTCAAGTCCAATTAACAAAAACTTATACTTTCAAATCTGGCGAATGGAATGAAACCAAGAAAGAGACTGAGAATACAGACCTTCACATCATGAGGCTGGTGAAAGATGAAGAAGAAGTACCCAATAACAACTCCAATGCAACTTCCAAACCCAAATCCAACAAAACCCAGAATGGTACTCAGCAAACCCATCTTGATCTGTTCTTGAAAAGTTCAACTTCTCCCTCCCCCGAAAATATTGATCAGTTCAAGCAAACCAACAAAAGAAAAAATGGAGAAATCACCATATTCCGCATCCTTTCCTCATTAAAAAAATGCAGAATCTTTCAAAAAAAGAACCTCAAGCAAAACCCTTCTCTAAAATTTTTAGATACCCCATAAACTCCAATCTTTATGACATGGAAAGCTCTGGAGAGCAGTGAAGGAGAAGCCACTATGTATCAGTAAATCCCAAATAAACGCAGCATCCAAATACAAAGGACTGAAAAGACGGAATAATTAAAGCGTGGGCTGCCGTTAGAGAGAGAGAGAGTATAGAGATTTATTGGTGGGTGTGATCCATGTATGAAACGTATCCCTACAGTTGGAGGGGCTCTAATTTTACAAAACGATGAGAGGGGAGAAACGGAGAGAGAGAGAGAGTGGGGATCCTTTTTATTTATGGCATTGACTACTGAGAGCGGGTTGTCTCCATTTTTGTAATTTTTCTTAGGTAAAAGATTAAGACAATTGGACCATAAATTGACTATTTTTAACACGAAATAAGAAAAAACAAAAATAGGACTGTTGTGGATTTTAGATATTTTCAGAAGGAAAGGATAATGTAAGATCACTCATTTTTCAATTCAAATTGCAATAACAAAAAAATCTACACTAAATTGGGTCCCATAAATTATTAAGTTTAAGCAAAATAAACCAAGCAATTTTATATTATTACCAGAAAGTAATGAACAGTTATGATTTAAAATTACTGGTCAAAATCACATATACTACTATAATTCACACAATTATCTTTTAAAGGTTATTGTACTGCTTCTCTTGAACTCGATATAATTTAAATAATTATACAATTTAAAATTTGAAGGAGAAAATGAAGAACTCTAACATCTTTATTATTATTTTGATATTCCTGATCTTATTCCTCCATTTAAAATTGTCAATTTAATATATACAACTCATATAAGAACATTTTAAATTTAATTCTTTTTATTTGATGAATTTGAATTATAATCACACATAAAAACTTTTAGTAATAACAAAAAATATAAAAAGAATTTGAAAATAATTTTAAAAAGTATTAATATTTTGAAAATAATATCACATTATTTGAGAGAGGTAGTATAACTTTTAAAATTTTATATCCCCGTGTATAAGTACGGGGCACAAACTAGTAATTGTACGTACTAATAATTTATACCGCTTATGTATGATATTAATTTTAATTATTATTTTGAAATATAATTATCTTCTTCCAATCTTGAAATTAAAGTAATGGTAAAAAGTTGGAAGAATTTTAAGGATTTTTCTTTAATTATATATGATTAAACTAATGCAATTGGCGATTGAGATTCTTACTAATTATTTTGGAAAATGTGTTATAGTATGCGCAAATAATATTTTCTCCTTTCTTCTCCCCTTGCCCAAAAAATAATTTTCCCTTTTGAGATTTGTTTATGTGCGGTTTTATCTCGCAACCTAGTTCTATTTATCTTTTAATTTTTTTATAAAAATACAAATGACCTTCATTCAAATCCTTACAAATTGTAATTAATCGTCAAAAAGATTATTTATAATTGCTAGACAATTTCTATATGCACGAGTCCTCTAGCATAAATTTATAAAAAAATTATGAACTTAAGATATGAATCTTTATGTAATAAATAAAAAATTAAAATAGTTAGAACAAAAAGAAGCACTAACAAAATATGGTAAGCTAAAATAAAGATGCGAATGGTATAAAACTTAATAGTTATAGTAGATTTATAATTTGAGATTGAGAACTGATAAGCCATTGTAGATTTGATGCGAACAACCTTTGCTATTGAGTATCAATAAATACAATGCTACTGTCCCTAAAAAACTTAGTCAAAATATGTTTGAAGCACAACATAACCAATTGATCAAACATATTATAAATATTTTTTAAATCAATAACTATGCTTCTAGAGATGAGA
Organism: Talinum fruticosum; assembly: GCA_021018815.1. Lineage (NCBI taxonomy): Eukaryota > Viridiplantae > Streptophyta > Magnoliopsida > Caryophyllales > Talinaceae > Talinum > Talinum fruticosum. Next base: position 8,578,784 of record JAITYX010000014.1, read on the forward strand.
AAGAGGAGAAAAATTCTTATATATGTGGATCAACTATTGCACATCCCTCATTTTTCTATATAAATAAGGAATTTGAGATGTAAATATTTTTTTTCTTTTATTTATTGGTAAAGTAGGAGATTTATCATTACCAACTAAGAGGAAATGTCATCAATTACATAATCCAAAGGGAGAACAAAATGTGCAGGCCTTTTAGATCAATTCAGTATGTAGGAATTAATGAGTTTTGAGTTTCTTAAAGTTCTTAGCTAGATATGTTTCTCTATCTACTTTCAAACTCATACACTGCATGGATAATTTCTTTCTACTCATCCTTGTCCCCTTGAAGATGCTTTTGTTTCTTGCACCCCATAAACAATAAGTTTTGTTTTCTTTTGATTGACTATAATTAAGACATTTTTTTTAAAGTTAACTAGTTTATGCTCGCGTTAAAGCATGAGATATATTAATATGTAAAAATATTAAAGAGAAATTTCTATCATTCAATAGGAGAAATCTTAATTATAGTTGTCATATTAAAAAATAAATTTTAAATGTCATGAATTTTTTAATAATACTTTTAAAAGAATAATTTCAAAGACAAAAAATTATATAAATTCTACTTATGAAAAAATTAATAAAAATATATGCAGTCAAAAGTATTACTATTTATCCCTAATAACTCATAATAGGGTACAAAATATTTCTTTTATAAAAAAAATTGCCCAATAATATAAAGTGACCTTTAGGGAAACAAATCTCATGATATGAGCCAAAAATCCGATCAACTAACCGTAGATATTATAACGTATTAAAATGATTACATACATAAGTCAAACATCTAATTGTCTAACTGTATATATACCATAACGTATTAAAATTAAAGTTATTAGAATATATATCCTATTTGGAATCGATTGGGGGAGGGGATGGTTAGAATTGGAATCGAAATTGTTTTTTATAAAAATAAAAATATTGGTAAACAGATCATAAGGATTTATAAAAATTTTGTGCAATTGTACTCTGTCAAAGATTTAGATCTATGGATTTAGCAAATGTGGTAATTAAAGTTTTCTTCATAGGTAATAAGTGTTCCAATACTTACACTTCTTGGATCTAGGTCTACAAATCTGGTGATATAGTACAATTTGAAGGAAAAAACCTAATGAAAATAGAGATTAGTTTTAAAAAATCAAAACAAAATACGATATATGATAACTTGGATCTATAGGAGTTATGAGAAACCGATGAAATGTACAGTAAATCGCATTGACATTTTGTAATCTCTAGTATAGAGGCAAATTAAAAGTAATGAAGACTTTCACTTCTTACCAAAATAAAAAAACTTTAGTTTATACACCTGAGTCCATGATATAATTTACCATATATTTTCATTCTATATAATTTTTACATAAATTTCATCTAACTAAAATAGCAAAGAAATTTCTAATGATATTCATCTATCTTAGTCTAATTTTCATATTGTATTTGAAAATAATCATTTTGGGCAAGACAATACACGTAAAATACTCTAGTAAAATTCTAGCTATTTTTGGGGGAGGGAAAGAAAGAATAACTCTATACTCCTTGATACACAAAAATATAGCATAATATTTTTATCACTGGAAAATATCACAACATTTTTCGATTTATAAAATATATACTTTACAAAAGATATCGATTTTTTATAAATAACTTTCCTTTAGTTAAAAAAATTTTAAAGGAAAAGGATTTCACTCCATCCTAAATCTTTAAATTTTGAAATATATACTTCCACAAGGATATCAATTTTTACAAACAATTTAATGATTTTTATTGGCTTGGTGCATGGTGCGAGTTCCACTAATAAGAAATGTATGGTAAAACCGTAAAACGCACAAAAATAACATCAATTATAAACTAAATAAAACAATAAAAATTATAATTTGCATTTTAAGAATAAGAAAAAAGGGAGAAAAAGCTAGGAAAATTAGTTTACTTGCTACTTTGCAAAGGAAAAAATAAAAACAACAAAATTTAGTGGAAAAAATACTTAATATCAAGAAATATAAATTTTATGGAAATTCCAAAAATAATAAACTAAGAAATATCACTACGTATTCAATTCCATTATACATTTTAACTCCAGCTTGAAAGTATCGATGGAAGCCTAATGTCCTCCACCAAATTTTGCTAGTGAAGGCTAATGTATTCTTGATATATCATAAGCCATTAATCAATTTAGATCATTAATTGTTTAATTGAAGTTTATATATATATATATATATATATATATATATATATAAAGAGTAAAAGTGTGGCAACTATTATATAGGAAGAGTTGAGATTTAAATTTGGGAAGGGACTAATTTTATTCATAATTTTTCATATTTGATACTACTTTATTAAAATGAAAAATAATTTATGGATACTTTTAGAATTAACATATTAACGGCTAGAATAGAAAAATAAATGCTTATTAGTTGTTTCGATAAGAATTATGGAATTAATATTTATTCTTTCTGTTATTATTTTCATATATATAATTTTTAGTTAATAAGGAATTGTATTTTAAATTTTTTAACGATAGAAAATACAAAGTAATATTAGGGGTCTACTTTAACTGGATTAAATGTGGCGTAAGAAAATATTTTTTGGAAAACTAAGTTATTAAAGCTATCATTTTTCATCAAGTGTTATATATGTTGAGTTTCTTACCAAATTTAAAGTTGACTTACCCTCTATATGGTGTGTGTGTGTGTGTATGTATGTATATTAGATGAGGAGTGAGTGGGTTTTTAGGATATTTAATTATATTTTCCATCTCGTCCCTTCAAAGAGATATCCGATAAAATTATAGTTGTAAATTTGGTACAACTTTATATGCTGAGTTTCTTACCAATTATTGTAAATTTGGGACTTGATAAATGTCAATGATTGTTTCCATTTTAATACATTCAATATCATACAAAATTAAGGTGTTATGAGAAATATTATTGTGATATTTTCGTGGGTTTGAAAAGTAATTTTTTGTGAGTAAGAAAGATATTATATTTTTGTCTAATTAATAAGAATCCTATTGCATGCTCCTTTTTAATTAATTTTTATGGGTTTGGTGTAACAAAGAGATTGCCTAATTAAGAATCATATGTAGTGTTTCAGATTTTAAAATTTTGTGGGCAAGAAAGATACTATATTATTGCTTAATTAAGAACCTGTTGCATGCTCATTTTAATTTGTTTTCGTGGGTTTGCTGTAACAAATATTGCCTAATTAAGAATACTATTGTATGTTTTTGAAATTTATTTTTGTGGGTTTGCTGTAATGGAGATATTATATTTTTGCCTAATTAAGAGTCATATTTAGTATTTTTTTAATTTAAATTTTAAATTAATAAAAAAGGAGGGAATGAATTCTAGTATAGGTTGTTTAGTGGGATTAAATGTGGTGCAAGAAAAGATTTTTAAAAAAACATTTCAATTATAGTACTAGATGTGTTTTTAAAATATATATATATGTGTGTGCGAGAGAGAGATGGTGATAAAAGGGAATTTTAGTCATTTATACTCCAATTATTAATGTTTCTATATTTTTGGACCAAAAACTCATTTTCATTATTGTAAATTACAAAAATTTATGCGTCATATGGCGATAGGTCCAAAAGTAATTCTCTATCACTTCTAATTTCAGCTAATTTTCCTATAGAAAGAATAAGTTGTTGGTTTTATCATAAATATTTAAAAATTATAAAGTTAATAGTTTTACAGTCTTATTAACTCGATCTCTCAAGCGATGCAATACAAAATTATAAAGTTAATTGTAAATTATTTTAACTAACTTGGACATTGACGACCTTCCAAACTGATGATTTCCAAACCCATCATTCATCAACTCCTCTTGAGGATAATTTTGTATCACTTGACCCTATTAATTTTTTTAATCCTTTTTTTATTAATTTTTTTAATTTTCATAAATATTGGGGTAAGTTGATCTTATAATATAAATTGTTATGAGTTTTGTATTTTCTTATTATTCTCTCATAACCTTAAAACGATATATATTGTAAAACATAAAGAATATTCTTTATAATGTTAGACCTAATTTAATACAAAAAAAAAGGAAAATGGCAACTTGGCAAGCGGTCTACTCAGTCGGGAAAAGGAAAAAAGAAAAGAAGCAAAGTCTTATACTCTTAAATATTTTGTTTTTTAAATGCTTCTCTAACCTTTGTTTCAGCTTCTTGTGTTGTTGCCCACATGTTTCTCAGGCTATTAAAAGTTCTTTGTTGATTTTTTTTTTGTTTGCTTTTAGAGAAAAGATTTTTGTATGTGCATTATGCATTCTCCAAATGTTACTCTATTTATATTAGACTGAATCAAGACATATCTCAAGAAGATTATGTATGTAATTTTTTTTTATAATGGTAAGATAAGTCATTCAACATTTACTTGATAGACTGCATATATACTTTGTCTCAACGTATCACCTTTTATTAGTAGTGAGCATCTTTTTCTTTGGTTTAAATCATATCATTTCGTCACCAATGACAACAACTCTTATTAATAAAAAGCATAAATATATTCCTTGGATTAAAGTTTTGGCGTCAGATTTAACACAAGTACACTTGGAGGAACACCTCTTAAATCAAATGAGCTTTCTCATGACCCCAAACTGATTTTCACTTAGAAAATAAAATTAAAATTGTTGATATTTTTTTTATTTTTATTTTTATGGTTTGATGGTATACTTACTATAGTCGGCAATTTGTCATAAACACAAAAACCAAGTGATGGATGACCAAGCACTGAGGATATCCCCAAATCTATCCCAATCAAAATAATTAACTGTCTGATGCCCCACCATCAACCACCTGTAATTATGTAATCTCTCTCTTCTTCACTGACAAGACAAGCATACACGTTCCGGAAACACACAGTGTAGCTCCTACATAATTCACAGGCCCCTCCTGTCATTATCGATCATCCCTATAAACACAAACAATTTAAGAGAAGATGTTACTACAATACATAAATTTCATCCCTCTCAATCTCATTACCGTAACTGATACACTGCCATTGACCTGCCCTGACCTGACAAGTAGTTTAGAAACGGGGACATTTATTTTATATTTTTAGGTGAGTTAGATCACATACTAACTTCTTTATTATAGGCCCAATATATTTAACTAGGTTAATTGATTTCCGGAAGTAATGACAGAGTTAGGAATTTGAAACAAGGATGTTCAATTATTTATAATTTTAAATTTTTAATCCAAATATTAGATTTTTTTAATTTTTTTGGGCCAAAGGTGTCAATGGACACCCTTTACTCCTTCAGGGCTCCGCCTTTGTGCGGAAGGGGAAAGAGGTGTTTGCACCCAAGAGAACCCTCCATTTCCAAAAATAAATGACAATAGAGATCCCTTTTCTCAAGTCGAACTCGAACTAGGGTTAACAGTGTGAGTTTTCCCAATATCGATCAATTCCTTCTTTCCTCCTAGTACGAAGCTTGATTTTATTTGTTGGTTTGATTCATACAAGGGATTTATAAAGAAGAATTCAAACCTCAGTTTAGAGGATATTGGCTCAATCATTTTTGTAAATGAACGATGTCACACGAGCATGGATGTAACCTTCGTTGCTGACTACAAAGAAGATAATGCAACATAAAAAAGATGATAAAATATCTAAAAATGACTATTTTACTCGCAAGAGTAAAGTCGTTTATATGCTTGTCTATTTATCGCCTTAAATTCTTATGTAACTAATTTAGACCAATAATTATTACTATTATCGAGGTATGATCTCCTTAAATTCTTTTTTGTAATTATTATTATTAGCATAGCCATATATAAGACCCAAAAAACACATATTAGAATGCTTTTAAACTTCAAATTTTTGATGTCTACGAGTTGAGACTATGAAAGATGTATGAATGAATAGCATAACAAGTTATTATCATTTAAAAAAAAAAAACAAAACAAGTTATTATTTAGGTAGCTAGAATCAACCTATTAAAGACCCTTGATCATATGAGCCAGAGGCCCAAAATCTAGGTCAAATGGTCCAAAATCATCTCCTCGGGGCCCACTTATATCAGAAGGCCCATTAGGGATATTGCGGGTGCCAGTGCAATGGGCCTGCTGGAGCTCCTCAAAATTCAACGGAATCCACTTGCAAGAGAGATGATGAACAGATCTAGCCATGTAGGGAAGGGAAATACCTTTTCTCACATTGGGTAAATAGAAGTGAAAAAGGCAAATTTAGACCGCACTTCTTACAAGAGATCTATCCAAATGATGGTTCAGATATATACATGTAAAAATTATGTACAATTTATTAAATTAAATAATAAATGATGGTTCATGGAGAAAATAAATTCACCTCTTTTAAATGACAAGGCGATATACTATACTACGAGAAATACTGAATAGTATAGCATATCACCTTTTTTTTTATATATCATTTAAAAGAGGTGAATTTATTTTCTGTCTGAACCATCATTTATTATTTAATTTAATAAATTGTACACATTTTTTAAACATATACGTGTCTAATATATATATATATATATATATATATATATATATATATATATATATATATATATGTAAATAACACTGAGAATAATGTTTTTAAAAACTGGTAAAAAGAGCAGATGCAAAATGTTAGGAAATCGTACAGAGTACAATCAACTTAACCTCTTTTATTAGTAGAAGATTTTGTGTATGTTAGATTTTGATTGGTTTCATATAAATTCTATAAATTAGATGCACCGTCCAGATTTAAGTGGTATACTCCAAAAAACAAACAGGGAATATACCAAACTTATCTACTCCTCCCTCCTTCAGCAACCTTTCTTTTCTGAATTAATAAACCTAACTTATAATTTCTCTTCTTATTTCTAATTAGGATTCCAGGGTTAACCTAATACACTGTCGCCGTTGACCTCATCTACAACGAACAAGTTACGCAGAATCGCAATGCAATGGCGATAAATAAAATATAACAACAATTTCATGCCAACTTTTGTGATTAAATAAAATATATATATATAAGGGTGTAGTTAGTTACTGAACTCGAAATTCGTTGAACCTGTATAATTTAAGTTTATGTCAACTTGAGGACTCAAAGAACCGATTCAAGTTCATTATCACCTACATCCTTGTTTATTATTTTAACTATGTACACGAAATTTATCCTATATATATGTTTTAAATGTCTATATGTTGGTGATACGAATCTAGCAATGAAGGACGGTGGATTAGTGCATGCGTATTTAGGAGAGATGTGAGTTGATAATTAATTATTGTTTAAACTTTAAAGTAGACAATAACTCCCATCTTAGTGATGTACCATATGACTATGAGTTACACTGCATATTATGACGATCCATGTCGAAAGCAATCCCTTTGTCCATGAGATGATGATAATGCACTGCACCATTCATTTCAAAGAGTACACTGTAATGTCTTTGTCTGGGGAAAATTGTTTGATCAAGTAGAGGATGAAAAATTATTTTTATATAAAATTTAATTTTTACTCATATTTTTCGCTTTTTGCTCAAGGATAGAAAATTATCGCCCATATTTGGAAAAATATTTTCCATAAAAAATGTTTTTATTAAAAAATAATATTCAACTCATATTTTGTGTTTTAAAGAATTTTTGAAGAAATTAAAGTAGTTAAAAATTATATCAGATTTGGATACTATTTGGTTGGTTATTCAACGAAATATTTTGGTCAATTAGCTAAATGAATTGTTTTAGTGATTATATAACGTATGGTAATAAATATCGACTAATGAAATAATTTAAACATCAAATTTTAGAGTTGAGTTTTTTTAAAGTTCCATATCAAATAACAAAGTTTTGATTTAAACCGTTGAAACTATTTTTTGTGTCTGAAAAAGTAGTCAACTGATGAATTGTTTTAATAGTTATATATGTAGTGATAAATGTCAACAATGAAGGAATTTCAACATCAAATTTTAAAGTTGAACTTCTTTTAATGTTCTCTGTTAAATGGTTAAATTTCAATTCCAGCCGTTAAAGTCACGCGTATCCAAAAATTCAACTTCTCTTTTCTTAAACAGAAAATATTTTTCATCCTCTCCTTCATTAAACGACCGAAAATTGGAAAATTATTTCATAGGAAAACATTTCACCCTAATCAAATACACCCTAAAGAAAAAAGAAAATTAATTTTTCAAACACATGATAACTTTTAACAATTTAAATTACTAAAATTGAATCATCTAATAAAAAATATTAAAAGAAGTTTAACTTCATAAATTAATTAGAATGATTAATAGCGAATTAATCTGGTTTAAATTTATAGGCTTGGAAAGTGGCGGAAGTCATAGTCATAAATGAGAAGGGCAGAGGTGAGAGAACGTGGGGGCAGTTTTATGGAAGGTCGGTGATCCGGTGAATCATATGTCCGCTTTCTCTCCTCATTCCACCAAATTATCTTTCTATCATCATCATCACTTTAATTACTTGCTTTTTGAGGGCATTCAAATGCCAATTAGCTCAGCAAATCCTACTGCGCTACGTTGACCGACAAGAAATCATCCCTTTTTATCAACACATTTTTAGCAGATAAAAAGCCAATTAGGTCACTGATTTGATGTTTTACCAATCATTTTATACGCTAATAAAATACTTCTTCTATTTTAAAATATTTAATCTTTTTAGACTTTGAACAAAAATTAAGAAAATACAAAATTTATTATAATATTTATCTTGCAAATATTATCATGAAATAAAAGATTTTATCATAAATTAATATACTTCAATTCAATGTCTGTTTTATCGTGCAAATATAATTTCTCATATTTTTTCAAAGGGTTGTAATTTATGAATGAGGGGTAGTGGCGTTAAAACAGAGTGAAAGCTTAATATACCTCGAGTAATTAAAATTTAAATTCGTCATTCAAAAGTAGTCAAACTCCTCTTTTGAGCTATTTATCCCTTGAAATTTAAGAGATACTGATTACATGTAAATATATAGTTGGAATGTGTCAACATAAATATCTAACTTGGAAATCAAATAAATTTTCAAACTTATGAATTATTATTGTAGGCAAGATTGGTTGACTTTAGAAGCCACATATCGATTTCCCGACGATAACAAATAATATTAAATTTTATCATAGTATAATTTTACAGTTATCTTAGTTTCATATATAATAACCTTATCAATTCAACATACATATTTTTTTAACTTGATCAATATTTTAGACCTACTCATTCAATTTATTTCATATTTAATTAACACAATATTTTAGACCTACACAGAGTGACTAGTAGAACAATCACGGAAAAAAATAATATGATAGGATTGGATGTGTTAGTGCATCATATATCAATATTTCCTATCAAGAGTCATGTTCTCAAAAATATGTAATCAGTATCAATTTATATAAGAAATTCATCTTAATTTATAATTCATATTTTATCGATCCAAGCCTACACTTTCTACTTTCTCATATAATGATAATATGTAGAAAAATAAATTTCAACCTTTCTTTTTATGAAAGTATCATATTTTCACTTAAAACTAAAACAAAATGGAGAAAAAATTTTTAAAAAAAAGGGATTCACTAGTGGGAAAGACATGAGAATTTACAAGTCTACAAGCCAAATATGGCAAAGCAAAAAGCCACTTATGCTCATACCAAGTTAGTAACATTGCAAGCTTTTGCCTCCTTCACATTATTGGAAGCACAGCCATGTAATTTTTATTTTATTTTATTTTTTTGTAGACCTCTTGCATTCCCTCCAGATTAGGTAATTACAAGGAACTCTCCATATATATATATATATATATTGATTTCTTGCTTTTATCACTCAATAAATAAACTCGATATTTTTTTCCTGATAAAAGGAAAGTTCTATGGCTAGGATTTGCCGCCCTTTGCTCCACACCAAATTGCGAGGAATCCGCAGTATCTTCTCTTCAACGGCTATATTTCTTTCTTTTTTTGGTTTTTTAAAAATAAATTTCTTTTCTTCCATTTGGCACTAATCCAACGGCCAGATTCCAATCGGCGGCTACCGCCCCAACAGTGTTCCCCGGGTCTTGGACTTGCCAATCGCCGACCTATGCAGAAACTTGTCGGTATATTACTAAAGAAAATTATTTATTTTTAAATTTCACATTAAATGAAAATATCCGAAGAAAAATAAGAAAAAAGGTTAGGTGGGTAATTTCCCAATATTATACATTACCGACCATCTTATTTTTTTTAAAAAATTCACCTAAAAAAGTCAAAGGTGGAAAAAAATCAAGGAAATTTTCAATTGGCCGGGTTGGGGGTATTACTTCTCATATATTACAATCATTAAGTTGTGAATTTAATTCCTTGTTCAATAAGGGCAATACCAAATTAGATTAGGTGAGAAAATGCCATCCTATTTTGCAAGAATTTAGTGATGCGATGCATTATTATATTAACAACCTTAGCAAACTTGCACTCTTTTCTTTGAAAAAATACATGGTATGCACAATTTATTATACCGTAAGATAAAATTATTATTATTTTTTAAAATGGACAAATCGATATAAATCTATATATTATATATGAGGTTTTATATCATATGGTATGGTTGTGGCTAAGAAATGAGGGAGCTGGTGGAGATTTGATGTCTATCTCTTTCTTGTCTATTTAAAGATGTCTTTGTCCTATAAAAAGCTGAGTTCACTAACATAAAGTCTAGAAGACTTCCATGGCCTTGGGGTTCCTCAAAACCCAAACCATATCTTTCTCTAGCTATTTTTAGCACTATTTATGAGATCTCCTCCCTCATAAGTGTATATCATATATAGCTCATCCTTCCATTCCCTTACTTTCAATTCAACTATATAAATTTTTGATATCATCTAGTCATTTTTTCTTTCATTGACAGTATTGAGTTTTTCTTTAAATAGTGTATTTAGAAGAATAATGTATCGGTCTCATCTATATGAAAAGAAAAATATCTATATTATTTAACAGAATTATTTTTTGGTTGTTGATCATCTTTACTTGAGTTGTGGTAGCCAAATTAATCAATCCTTTTTCTTGGTTAATTTGTAGAATTTTAGTATCATTAATTAGTATATGTACATGGAGACATTAGTTGTTGAGAAAACTCCATCTCCTACAAGCAAGAAAATTAAAAACCCAAAACGAAATGCCCTTCATCCTGTTCATCTTCATCACCATCATCATCAGTACTCCCAAGCATCAACGAAGCATGGAATGATATTCATGCATGGTGGTCATCATGGAGGTGTCTTTTCAAACCCCACATCGTCACCATTTCCTCTCTCTTTCTCCTCCCTCCCAGTAGTCCCACCAGTACATAATCATCTCAACCCAGGAGGTTCAACAATGCTTCCTCTCCATAGACACCACCCACCTCTTCTCCCTCTCCCCGACGTATTCTCTAAACCAGTATTTGCCTCTCTACCCCCGCCCACCAGGGCTGCCCACTCTCTCTCCAGAACCAAGCAGCCGCAAAAACAGCAGCAGAAGACGAAGAAGACTCCCAGTCCAGCAAAGTTAGACGACGCCGTTAAAGAAAAGTCAGCAATGAAGACACGGTTGGGACCCGACCCGGGAAACGATCCGAAGGAAGTAACCCGGGTTGATGCTATGGAGAAGTTCTCAGGATTATCAGCTTTCAGTCTCTCTCCTCCGCCGCCGAGCAGTCTGCCTCTGCCCAAGTTTTCGCTAATTAGGCAGTCTCAGACTAAGCTGACCTGTACCGCTGGAGCGCTTTCCGGCGAAGTTGACGACGGAGCCACCGATAATCTTTGCCGGTTGCTCAGACTTCGGTGAACAAGTTTTTTTAAAAGTAAAATCTCATTTCTTTCGCAATCAGATTCAGGGGTTGGCCAAAATTATTAAGGCCGAAATATAATTACGTTAGGGCTTTTTTTTCCTTTTCAAATAATAATTGTGTAGAGCGTTGCAACGTAAATAAATCTAAGGGTAGGATCGAGTAATGATCTGTCTACCCTAGGTCTTTTTTTTTTCTTTTTTTTGCTTTGTAGTTTGAGTTTGAGTTTATTCTCTGCTGAGGCTGTACTCGTCTACCTTTATCCGAATGAAGTTACGAAAGAAATGTTAAAAATTATTAGAATTTTAATTCTTTTTCTAAAAAAATTGTGGGAAAGAGATGTATGAATTTGAATTTTAATTCAATTTGATATCTCATGCATCCTTGGCGAAGTTAAATCTTCTTCTATTTCTTGTCTTCATAATAGTTATTACAAGAACTGGCATAAAAAATGTTTAAAAAAGCAATAGAAATAAGAGAGTTACATTTTTCTTTAAAAGAAAAATAAATCAAATAAAATTATAATTGTTGAAATTTATTATTTTCCAGTTTAGGCTAATTTTTGTGCATTTTAAAATAAATTATTATACTATCGTCGTTGCGGCATGTACTGTAGAACATGTAACAAGAAGTAGACTAAGTAGCCTTGCATCTTCACAATTAGTTTTAATAAGTTAGTTTCTCCCAAGATGTACTTCTAAAATAGTTTTTTTTTTAAAAATATTTTAGATTGTAATTGGACCACAAATCTTGATCTATATGATGGCTCTAGGTTTTATTTTACTATGTTTTTTCTAATATAAATAATCCATAAAATACAATTTAATATGTAAAATCACTCATATAGGAAGGATGAAACTAGGGTTATAACCGAACCGAGCCGCCTCAACACTCGGTTCGAGCTCGAGTCAAATTGAGCCCAAGCCAACTTGAAGGCATACCGACCTGACCCCAAGCTCAGTAAGACACGGTTCGGCTCGGCTCGGCTCGGTTTGGCTTAACTTGGTTTGACTTGATTTAGGTTAAATAGTTTATTTTTTTCTAAAAGTACTAGTATGGGGAATAAAAATTACCTGTAAAATTACCAAAATTTCATTCAAACCTTTATTACTTGAATATAATAAAAAATAAAAAATTTAATTTTCATTATAACCTTGAATTTAGAAACTTTTTAAGAACATATAAAAAAGAAAACGAGTCGAGCCCAAGCCTAAACTTCAAAGGTTCGATGAGCTTCAAGCCAAGCCTGAGCAAGCTAAAATATAACCGAGTCGAGCCCAAGTCTGTCTCGGCTCATTTACAACCCTAGATGGAACTGAATATGATGAGTTAACAATCTATGTACTCAAGATCATAATTTTAATCACTAGAATAAAATAACATTTATAAAAAAAAGGTCATTTATAAATAAGAATGACTTCATTCAATGAATAAGATTTGAATTATATGTCAAAAACTCCAAAGATTGGACTTCGATTTGTTGTGTTAATATTAGTTATATACTGCTCTGAATTTATTTTTGAAGTATAATATTATTTAGCCTTGAATTGCATCTCATTTCATTGCTCATACTGACGGACTCCCTAGAAAAACGGAAATATAGGGCCCAAGATTTGGGTGAACACTTGGGGAAGAGTGTGTGGTATTTGGGTAAGGACCCAAGATTAGTTGGGCCTTCTATGTTGCTCGTAATTAGCTTAGCCCACTCAGATACCTAAAGCCTGGAGCTGGAGAGACTCCCATTTAGTTCCATGTCTACTACTACATCTACATAACTCAGTACCCTCAAAAGAAAAAAAAAAAAATCTAAAAACACTGATTTGATGTATAACTAAAAGGTTTCACCCCTCATATTACAGGGTTGTTAGGGATAAAATAACTAATTTTAAATAAGATAAAACTAATCAATTAGATAAAGTAAATAATATTTTATCGCGCTGTTTATACGAGTCATATACTAACTTATAGATTGTTTTTGTAAAGGTATACTTGTCGGAAAAAACATTTGGGCCAACTACACGGGTCGTTCCTAGTTACACGGTCTACCTGAGCCTTCCCTGCATGGCCGAAGTAACAACACAAACTTGCATTGCATGATCAGATCAATTAGACGCCTCGTGCGTATAGAGCTGGTTCATCCCTTAAAACATTTTGGTTGGGTCAACGTTTTACAAGACAGACAACACAATGCCCTACATGCTTGCTGCTACTTGACTCAAGACAAGACAATCAAGGTCCACATGTCTGCTCCTATTTGATCCAAGAATTTCCGATCAATGTTTGCTTTTGTTTAAATCATTTAGATGTCATTTTATTTAGCTTTATCTTATATCTTTATTAAAATTATTAGAATTGGATTTTAGTTAGAATCGATTAAAGGTGGTTAGAATCGGATTGAGAATCATAAGATTCTAATATTTGTTTGTACTTAGTGAAATTTTAGTACATTTAAAATTCTAACGAGAATTGGATCAATGAAGGGTTTTTAGATAGTAGAATCGTACGATTGTGAGATCCGAGTCGGGAGTTTGATAACCATGATCTTGAGAACTCCTTACAACTAGCTGTTTACACTTTCTTACAATATTTTATAATTAATTTTGTAATTATCTTACAGCTTCCTTAAGTTATAACTCATTACGATTAAATGGAAGAAATTTTTTGTATTTTATCTTAATGTATTGACAAGCCAAAACATAATCATTTCCTTGATTAAGAAAATGTGATATCAAATTCAGTATAGTAAAGAAATTCAATGAATCCGACCCTTGCATCATAGCCTACACCACCATTTGTGACCACTAACTTTTGTTTTGTCATGTTCGTGTCTATATTAATTTTGACCTCCTCACTAGTCAAAGTCTCCTGCCTTACCTTGGCCAAACACGATATATATGGAATGCTTCGGTTTCTATATCCGTTGGGACAAAGTGATTTTTGATGACTGGGTTCTTCCCATATGATTAACATACAAATATTCATGCAATTACTCCATCTGCTTTTAAAATATATGTCGTTTTAAGGTTATATGGAAATACTTAGGAAATATAAAATTTATGATAAATTTTATGTTAAAAGACTAAGTTGTCCTTATATTTTATTGAAAATGAAAAAAATTAATGAGTAAAAAGAAGAGAAACAAAACAATTAATAAGGATAAAGTTGGTAAATTAATAATTAATATATTATTATAATTATAAAGTGACAAGTATTGTTAAAGGAGAAAAGTTAATTAAAGTGACATGTATTTTAAAATGGACGGAGTACATATTTTTCACCATAGTTAGTATATTAGGCTAATTATGCTCTAATTAATGTAGTGAACAACTTAATTCTAAATACTGACTAAGAAATAAATTTTACTTTTATGATTGAAACTAATTAAATATAAAGGGATTACTATAAAATAGATAACGGTATATAATGTATTTGTTTTAACAATTTATACGTACTTATATGTATGGGGAGAAAATTAATCGAAAGTGTGCAGGATTATCATATATATACAATGTCACAGTGTTAACCGATTAGAATAAGAGGAGTTTTCTGCATCCACGCTTCAAGTCCGAAAGAAATTTGTGTGAGGAAGTGTGTTGTTGTATAAGCTTATCTATAGGTCTTTAACATAAGTTTGAATTTTTTTTGAGCAACATGAGTTAGTTCTTCAACAAATAAGAACAAATAAATTAAAATAAAATTCTTGCGATGCATATAAAACATGTGGTTTTAGCATTAGCAAATTATGAGTATTTTTATTAAGTAATTGATTAAAATATTAGGCGACTGGGTAGATCATTTTTCTAAATATTAGTGAGTAAGTCCATTTTAAAAACTGATATTTTGTGAAAACTCCACAGATGACATAAAGTATAGAGAAGAGAATAAAAAACAAAGATAAAATAAAATTCCTTCGTATTTTTAGTGAAATTTGAACTTACACCTTGTTGGACAGTGGTTCATCCCCACTAAAATGAGATGAAATTAATTGACTGATAATTATTTTTCCATTTTTGTGCGTTTATGTGCATGGTTGGTCAACATTTGGCAGTGATAGTCTCGGAAGAAAAGTCGATACGTATGTTCCACTACTTCCACACCACTTCTATAAATTTTACAGCGATCGATAGAAGGAATGATGTAACTCAACTCATCTCAACACATCAAATTAATTAAGGATATTAAGATTATGATGATGAGTGGAAAATCAGCAATAGTAGCTCATCTTTTTTTCCTTTTGATATCAGCGATAACAGCTCATTCTAGGACTAATAGCTTGGACCCCTCAAAGTTTCGCTTTGTGCTGGTGCATGGGCTTGGGGGTGGTACAAGGTTCGAACCCTACTCGAGGCTTCCGGGTTCAAGGTCACTTGCCTTGACCTCAAGGCATCTGGGCTTCATCCCTCCTCTCCCGATTCAGTGCACTCTTTCGATGACTATAACCAACCACTCACTCACTTCTTTGCGCAGTATTCACCTGCTCATACCCATGAGAAGGTAACTTGTTTTTCTCTCTCTTTCTTTTGGTAATTAATATTTTACTGTGAAAAATATAACCGTCGTATGTCAATATTAATCAGGTGATACTGGTGGGACATAGTGCCGGAGGGTTGAGCGTTACGGATGCCACATACAAATTCGGCAACAAAATTGATGTGGCGGTGTATATAGCGGCCACTATGCTCAAGCATGGTTTTACCACGGATCAAGATTTCATAGATGTTAGTCAAGAACTCTAATGTGTAATACCTTAGGGATATACTATTAGATTATTAATCTATTTCGGTCTTCATGTGAATTCAGATAGGTTTACTATTATCTAACACACCTTATCACATAAATATCTCTTTATTTTGTGTAATGATTAATATGGGACTGCATAGATTCGAATATGAGTGATTAAAATGAGTCTGATATTATGGTTAAGAGCCAATTCAACCAAAAATTCAAATTAATAGTTGAAGGTTTAGGAATAAGGGCTCGCTATGAAGCTATGTATTCAATTTTTATTACCAAAACTGGTGATAATGTATGGGTTAATTCTTTGCATCTTGGATTTGATATGGAACAGGGCAAGCCTGAAAATTCAACAAGCCATGGAGATCCTCAGATCCCCCAGAGGTCAGCATTAATCATCAATTTTATCACAAGATTTCATTTCAATAAACTAATTTTATGGTAAACTTCCTACCATTGTAATATGTATGATGATAAAGATGGGCTTCATGACCTTGATTAAAATGATGATTCAGGACATTGTTCTGGGTAGAATGCTAATTCGACCAGGGCCCTTGGAAGCAGTACTTGGAGCCAAATTCCCAGGAGCAGACGATCAAGTGGATCGCGTGCCGAGAATTTACATAAAGACATTGCAAGATGAGGTTCTGAAGCCTCAGCAGCAAGAGGCCATGATCAAACGGTGGCCGCCAGCTCGTGTCTTCGCTTTGAACACCGGTCACAATGCCGGCAGCTCTGCCCCTTTTCTCGTTGCTGGCTTGCTTGCCAAAGCCATTGATGAGTATTTCTTATGAATAGCTTACTTAAGCTGAACCATTGGTTTAGTAATTGCTTATTATTTATGAATTAATATGTATGGGGAGTGTTTGGGAGATTTCTATAGCTTTTGCATGTACCATAATACAAGACACATATTGCCATTTCTTCTCCTTTGCTATTTTATTATTATTATTTTTTCGAATTGTGCCATTAAGGGTAGTACAATATAATGGGAAATGGGTAAATCAAACATGATACTTAATGTACTTAGTATCTCAGTTTTGACCACTAAACTAAGACCTCATTAACTTTTGCTCGTTTATCTTTAATTGTTGAAGTGCTTTGTTAGTTCTTGGATGAAAGAATGTCAAAAAACATAACGGAAATAAAACCTACTTATTATTTTGAATATACTATTTAATACCTCTTAGATACCTTTTGTTTTCTTGTGGAGTTTATTGTGTTCATTATATGGAAATGAAAGCCAATGAAATCTTGATTCAATGGTCAAAATTGAGATCCTAGATAATGGATACATTAGGTCCCATATTCGATTATGTCCCTTTTTTATATTATATGATTTTTTGTGGTATATCTAGACTAAAAAGAATTATATGGAAATCAACTCAAGATTGTACTAGAATGTGAATTAGTTGAATTAGTAAAAAGGCTTTTGAAAGTGATTTGAGAGAGCAAAAGGTGTTGTCTCAGGCATAGGAACAAGAGCAGAGTAGTCCACTTAAACTCTCGAAAAATGTTTGGCAAGAAATGGTGAAGATAAATGAAATTTCACCATATCAATCTCTTCACAGCTTTACAAACACCACCCCCAAAAAAGAAAAGAAAAAGGAGAAAGAGGAAGGTACAATGAATTGCAATTATGAATAAAGGGTGATGATAAATGAAAGTAGGATGAAATGAGAAGAACTCAAGGACAAATATAAATTGGGCACAGCTCATGAAATTAAATGTGGTTCAACCATCACCAACTGTTTCCCTTAGACTTTCCTTCCTTGTGCACCCAGTTTTGATAGTGGATATTGCATTTATACTTCAAGTGGAGTGTAGGCTACTGTCCTTTCAGTTCAGCTGGACTTATCTGCCTCCCAAATTTCATGTATCTATTGCTCCTATTGTTGATGTGCTCCCCACAACCACCACTAGTTATTGAGAGAGAGAGAGAGAGTGTGTGTCGAATTTTGCAGGCAACAGGAGGAAAGTTTCCTCTCTGTTGGATCATAGCCCTTTACAAGTCACTCTGCAAACCTGTTGGTCTCGTATTATCAATTTAAGAGGAGCCAAGTCACTGTAGGCCTATACGGGTTAAAACTTTCTTATTACAAATGTCTATTATTCATGAGACTCGAACTTGAGACGATGGTAAAGAAAAATGTAGTATTATACCCTTTAAAGTTTAAACCAACCTAAGTGGTTGGAACCGCCAAGTATTTAATCCTTACGAGAGTCAAGTCAACTCAGCATGATTATTGAATGATGCATTTTGTTCGAGGTAATTTGAATTCGTGGACCATTAAGAATAGTGGTTTATGTCCACAGGATAGTAATGGCTTTAATTTTTTGTGATCGCAGTCTTTTTATGAATTGGAGTTGGAATAATTTGAATCTCTCTGTGGGCATGAATTCTATTTGTAGGCCGTGCATTGATTCCTGAAAATTCTCTTGTTAAATATCGATTTCTGATATCTTACCGCTGTATGTTGGCGTGATATTGCTCTGGATTTGTGTTTGATCTTTGTAGATAAATTAGTAGATGGATTTTACCTCAATTTTTTTATTTCTTGTTTTATCTTACATTTCCTCTATAAATAAATATATTTTTCTCCAATTTGAAAAATCTCTCCGTATCCTATTTGAATGAGTGATATTGTCTCTTATTTTTGAACAATTCTATCAATTTCTTTTGATCATCTTATGCTTGTATATGGTTGAACAGTTGATTGATTGTTAAATCTTCTATAACGAACACTAATTCTTCAAATTCGGACTACTACAACAAACGGATCTTTTTGACGATAAGACTATAAAAGATTTGTGATATCCTAATTAGAGACTGTATGATGAAAAAAAAAGAGTAAAAAGGAGAGTTAAAGAAGAATTTTAATTAGTTCTTTCTACTTGAAAGATTTATTTTGTCATTTTAGTTATGAATTTGTTCGAGTTTGATTTTTATTATAAATGTGATATGATTTTCAATTAATGAAATTCTTTCTTTATTCTAAAATAAAAAATAGCACATGGGTGGACCTGAAAGCCAAACTGCTAAGGTTCCTAGTTGTATGACTGCCAACTGCTCAATGTATTGCCCGAACGAACCTTTTCTATGGACTTGTTCATATTAGCTGGGTGATACATATATAGTTGTAGGCTTGAGCAAGTTTCATCGTCCACAGATGAGAAACGGCTAGATGAAATAAGCAAGACTCTGTTTGTCACTGCAGACAGGCTATGTTACCTAGACTCCACTTCGAGTATCAGACAAGAGAGTTGATTTTCAAGGGATTTTGGAAGCTTTTAGTAGCCTTTAAATTATTCAAGTCTCACCAATATCTAAGTGTTGTATGTCTGGCGTTGGTATGTTAGGGTAAAGTGAAAAATCGAGATTAATAAGAACACAAGGTCACTCTAGTCAGTCACATTCTTCCAGGTATAAGTTTCAAGATAACAGATTGATTACCTGTCATTCTGTTTTACTGACATGATTTACAGAATAAGCAAAAAGACTTACTGACATGGGACCATATTTCTGTCAAATACTTGAATTGATAAGCTCTATTGCTCTGTTATGTGATAGTGATCAATGCTGGAGTGGTAGTGTGCGATGGCATTGATTCAGGAGTAAGTATTCGTGGTCCAATACAAGCTTCAGCGATGGTGCATCAAGCAAACATAGCTTTGGCCCATATATTGCCTTGAAGCAAGGGGTGGATAATAAGTAATAACACTAAAGAAGTGGAAATGTCTTAAGGGGTTTGCTTTGTTTCTGCAACTTTTAATCAACTTTTTTCTCTTTTTCCTTTTTTTTGGAGGGTGGGGGGCGTGGTGGAGGTGTGTGTGTGTGTGTGGGGGGTGTGTAATTGTGTAACTTGCTGGAGTTGCTTGAGGATTGTGATAGACAACTGTGAAAGTCTCCGCATTAATTGGAGGCAAAGGATAGATGTCGACAGGTTCTTCATTAAACCAAAACCCATCATGCTCTGCACGGCATAAAACGAAAGTTGTCTTCCCTTTTGTTTTGTTTAACTCATGGTGATTGGTGGAACTTGTTAGCTCGGAAAAATGGAGGAAGCTGGTGATAACTCAAATGGGCCTTCTGAGACATGTCTTCCTGCAAAAGGGGAACAAAGTTCGAGTACCCAAAAACCTGTGCCATTCTTCAGGTTATTTGTAGCTGCTGATACATTGGACTATTTTCTGATGTTCCTTGGAAGCATTGGAGCATGTATCCATGGCGCTGCACTTCCTGTCTTCTTTTGCTGTTCGGCCGTATGATCGATTCTTTGGGGAGATTTACTTCAGACCCTCATAGATTGGCTGCTCAAGTGTCGCAGGTATCTGACACTCTGCTCCTTCATGTATTTGCCTTCGTGCAAATGATTCACTTCTATTTTGCTGTGGTTTTGGTTTTGGTCGTTTAAACACCTTTGCTTTGCGGCACTGGTGGTAGGAAGCTGCAATCACAAAAACAAACAGAATGCATTTGAAACAATTGTTTGAGAGCACCTGTTCTACTAACTCAGTGGAACTGTTACAGAAGGAAGTTGTGTCCTTCTATCCAAAGGTCTTAGTACACTGTATACTGGGCAGTAATTTTCTTATATCATCGTCGTTCTAAATTAATGTTCGAAGGGATAAATGTCACGGAATGTAACTGCTGAAAAGTTATCAAATACTTGAAATTCATCATAAATGTTCCTAAAGCAGATAAGAACGCCTAGATTGTCAATCCAACTTTTGGACTGATCACCACAAACGGCACTTTCCCTAATTGGTTGATCATTTTTTAATGTTTCTTGATTGGTTTCTTTGTTGTCATTTGTCTTTTAGTTTAATTTCTAGTAAGTGACTTGGAAAGCTGTACATCTGCATTCTTGGTGCACCCATGTGCTTTATCAAGTTCCTGAAAATCAGAAGATTAATTTCCGTAGGTTTTTGCCAAAATAGGAACATTTTACGTATCTGAAGGATGATTGACATTGACAAATACGAGCTAGACAGCAGGTGTTGTGGATGGAAACAATGGAAAGTGCTCAACTTTTACACTTGGTAAATAAGGCCCATTTAATTGGCCTGATAGATGAGTTGATTGTTTTGAAGTCACTCATGAATGCGTAGTATCTTATGCGTAATGGGTCGGGTCTGGGTCGGGTCCGACTCAACCCAGACCCGACCCAGACCTGACGGTCAGTAAAATTTAGACCGGACCCGGACCCGCTGGGTCCACGGGTCTTAAACGAGTCTACTATATTTTTATCATAAATGAGTTTAAAAATTAATATTTTGTGCTCTATTTTAATATTATTGTAAATTTACAAGTAATTTTGTTACATATAACCTCTTTAGTATCATACTAACCTATCTATCAACCAATCTATTGTACAAATCAAAAACTTAGTTCATACAAATCAAATACACCAATATATTAAACACAAAGTTCATCAAAGTTTGACAACACAAAGTTCAAAGTCCATCAAAGTTTAACAACAAATTGTAGGAAGGGTTTCCAAATTGCATCGAGTCCAAATTTGCATGAATACTGCTGTTAGAATTTAAAAAAAAATAAAATTAGTATTCGGGTTTTAAACGGGTCTTAAATGGGTCTCGGGTCGGGTCCGGGTCTTATTTTTGAGACCCAGACCCGACCTGGACTCCATCGGGTCTAAATTTTTGGACCCAGACCCGATTAAATGGGTCGGGTTTGGGTCGGGTCCAGGACCCATTGCCATCCCTAGTTACTAGTAACACCTCATTGATCACTTAAACAGGTTTAAATCTATCTATAAATTTTGGATTGCTCGGCCTAAGATGAGGGGGTAATAAGTTTTCTCAGCACGTTCAGATTGTACGAGACCATGCACTTGTGGCTTGATTCAGTTTTTCATTACAGGTCTTATCATGTTGCATGTTGTCCTCTTTTCTCCCCAAATTTATACCCTAGCTACCTTCTTGCTCATGACTGATGTCCTCACAACTCCTTTTTTTATTGGTGCTTGTTTTTACAGTATTCTTTGTACCTGGTTTATCTTGGATTGATAGTTTTTACATCGTCATGGATAGGTATGCTCTACTTCTTTGGCTCAATTTGGTTGAAATGCACAAAATCTTCCTGGCAGTTTTGAAAAATGGATGCTAATAATTTGCAGATTGTATGTGTTTTGGCATTTTCCATTCCAGGTGTTGCATTTTGGATGCAAACAGGGGAAAGGCAAACAGCCCGTTTGCGTTTGCAATATCTCAGGGCGGTCTTGAAAAAGGACATTGATTTTTTGACACCGAAGCCCAGAAGAAAAACTTAATCTACCTTCTTTCTAGTGATGCAATATTAGTGCAGGATGCCATAGGTGATAAGGTTTGCTTCTTATTCCTTGATCCTCTTGACACATTGTATCCACTACATGTTGGGAATTCTGACTATTTCTATTTCCCACCTTCTATCGTGCAGATAGGACATAGTTTCCGCTACCTTTCTCAATTCATTGTGGGTTTTCTCCTAGGCTTCATGTCGGTGTGGAAGCTTACACTTCTCACCTTGGCTGTTGTTCCATTGATTGCCGTTGCTGGAGGAGCTTACACTGTAATTGTGTCCACTTTATCACAGAAGGCTGAAGCTGCTTATGCTGAATCTGGGAAGGTTGCTGAAGAGGTAATGTTTCTCTCCTCGTGAGGTTATACATACTTTCATACAAGATCAGTCTCTCTATGTCCTGATATCTGCTTAGAAACCAAGATTTCTTGAGTTCGTTTTTCGTTTTCCTTCCATAATATACTAATTGTTTCTTGTTTTTCTTCCTTTTCTTTCCAATGGGTTAGAGAGAGGTGCTAGTTTATGAACTACTAGAGCATGATTATTTGAAGTATTTTTCTCAGAATTGTGATAGCAAAAATTCAGCTACCTTGTATCTCATTTCCCATGATATTTCTGTATCTTTTTGCTTCTATATCAGATCATTTCTCAAATTCGAACAGTTTACTCATTTGTGGGAGAGACAAGAGCAGTGGAAAGATACTCTAGATCCCTTCAGAAAGCACTCAAACTGGGAAAGAAGAGTGGACTTGCCAAAGGAATTGGTATCGGATTCACATATGGACTCCTCTTGTGTGCATGGGCTTTACTTCTGTGGTATGCCAGCATACTTGTCAGGCATGGGCAAACTAATGGAGGCAAAGCATTTACAACAATTATCAATGTCATCTTTAGTGGATTGTAAGTTTCTGGATGATCGAGAAAATCCAAAACTTGCTATACTATTCTCCCTTTAACAAAACAGACTCTTCATCTTGCAGTGCTCTTGGTCAAGCTGCTCCAAATATTGCTGCCATTGCTAAAGGTCGGGCTGCTGCTGCTAGCATAATAAGCATGATTGAATCTTACAACGACTCTACCAAAAGGTTCATGTCTGGAAAAACATTACCAACGGTAGCTGGGGAAATAGAATTTCATGAGGTTTGCTTTGCTTACCCCTCCCGGCCCAAAATGATATTTGAAGGTCTGAGTTTCTCAATTGCAGCGGGCAAGACTTACGCTGTTGTAGGACCTAGCGGTTCAGGAAAAAGCACTGTTATTTCCCTGGTTCAACGGTTCTATGACCCCTCTTCAGGTAAAAGTTATCTTCGTCTAGTTTCTTATCTATTACTCCCTCTGTCCTTAAAATGTTGTCAAAACTTTGAGAAGATAAAAATTTAAGAAAATATCATTTATTACTCTCCACTTTCAAATGAAGGGTCACGTTTTTAACTATACAAAGAAACTTTGACAATAATTTTGGGACATCTAAAATAGAAAATTTTTACAACTTTTAAGGGAGAGAGGGAGTATTATTCTAGGGGGTGAGGGTGAAGCTCCTGACACAGGACTGTATCCCAACCCATTTTCCTTTTCAAGGCAAGCAAACTAATACTCAATCGATTGTTTTCCTGCAATTAAACTCATTAAGCACCTTACAGTTTTACGTGCCAATTAAAAACAGGCAGTATACTGTTGGATGGACATGATTTACGAGATCTGCAGTTGAAATGGTTGAGAGAAAAGATGGGGTTGGTTAATCAAGAACCCGCTCTATTTGCAACAAATATAGCAGAAAACATTCTGCATGGTAAAGAAGACGCTGGTATGAAGCAAGTAGTGGAAGCTGCAAAAGCTGCAAATGCACATTCATTTATTCAGTCCCTACCGGAAGGTTATTACACCCAGGTGGACATTATTTTTAAGCTCTCCTCTTTACTGTATTTCCGTCAGTCACCTTGTCACTAGCGCATCTCAGAAAATCTTTAAGTACCCCTGGATTGGT
Source organism: Talinum fruticosum (assembly GCA_021018815.1). Lineage (NCBI taxonomy): Eukaryota > Viridiplantae > Streptophyta > Magnoliopsida > Caryophyllales > Talinaceae > Talinum > Talinum fruticosum. The sequence goes on from JAITYX010000014.1 coordinate 8,603,591, forward strand.
CCCCTGAATATTATCCTGTATACAAAAGATTAGAGGTCACCCTCAGGAAGATTAAATACCTACCTCATGTAATCCACATTCCTAGGGTTAACATACAACATACGAAACATGCATAATCATTTAGGCCTAGCAATGCTAACCGGTGACGAATTGCCCAACTTAGAAGTCCCAAAGTTTGACCCAATTTAAACCTGAATTCAAAAACTTAATATCAGTTTGAACTCGTAATAATCCAACTTAAAGTTGACTTGACCTCATAGTGACCCTTACCTGATAAGAAGTTGCCCCACCAGAACTAAGTTGACTGTATTTTGATCTATGTTCATAAATAATCGCCAAATTAAGGTTAATGCTAATCCTTGTACGAAGTGGTCTGACGGATTATTTTTGTGAAACTGACCTTTTTGTCGGGGTTTAACAAGCACCTAAATATTTTTATCCCCTTATCTCGCATTTTTGTAAGGTGAGATGGTCTAGCATAAGACAAGCCTATGATTAATGACTAGACACAACATAGGCTTGATTCAATGTTGACCCACTTTTGACATTCCCTTATCCATACCCAGCCCCAATTGCAAACATTATGAATCGGAATATTATGTGAACCTGTAATGAATGATCCAACAAAGTTCACAAAGCAATCCAGACTTGGCATGAATTTGGCATGACATTTGTGAGGCCACCGGGTTTTCAGCTATATATTTTGATGCAAGAGTGTCGGAAACTGAATATGCAGTGGCAACCTCTAACAAGAGCAGGGAATTAAGTAACTGACTGGCACTTAGGCATATTTAACTTATGGATAATCAATTAGACCATTTCTGTTTGCAATTCAGCTACACTGAGCCATCAATTATAAATAATTACAATGATTAAAAGTTCATTGCTCCTTAGGTAGGGGAGGGAGGAGCACAGCTTTCTGGTGGACAAAAGCAAAGAATTGCTATTGCAAGAGCTGTGGTAAGAAACCCGAGGATATTAATTCTGGATGAGGCAACAAGTGCTCTTGATGCAGAGTCTGAGCTCGCAGTTCAGAAAGCATTAGATGTGATTATGTCAGAACGAACAACTATTATTGTTGCTCACAGATTGTCCACCATTCGAGATGTCGATCAAATTATCGTTCTGAATAAGTGTGTTGTTGAAAGTGGAACCCATGTAGAATTGATGTCAAAAGGGGAGAATATGCAAAACTGGTCAGCTTGCAAGTGTCAGAAAGCAGCAAGGACCAAAGCACAAAAAGCTATCAACAAACTCAAGACGAATGCTTGAACTTTAACGAGTCCTACATCAATGCTCATCCCATGAAAGGGCTAGGGTCAACTTCCAGTACAGAGCAGAAACCTCGTGACAAAAACAAGGATTCTCTGGACCAAAGTCTGTCCTTCAAGGAACTGGTTATGCTAAGTAAACCTGAGTTTCCTTATGCAGTGCTGGGGTCTATTGGAGCAGCTTTGTCTGGAGTACAAGCTCCTTTATTTGCCCTTGGAATCACATACATGTTGACGGCATTCTATTCTCATGATGATTCAAAAATCAAGCATGATGTAAGAATAATAGCATTAGTTTTCCTTGGGTTAGCTATTATTACCATTCCCATATATTTGATGCAGCACTACTTCTATACTTTGATGGGCGAACGGATCACAGCTCGTGTCCGCCTGTCCATGTTTTCAGGTAGAATTGTTCAGCTGATTTATAATTTTTCATTCATTATGTCAGTCATATTTACAATTATGTAATTAATTTTTGTTCAATGCTTTGTTTACAGCTATGCTGTCAAATGAAGCCGGGTGGTTTGACAGGGAGGAAAACAGTGTTGGTTCACTGACATCAAAATTAGCAGCTGATGCAACGCTTGTTAGAACTTCTCTAGTTGATCGTCTATCAACAATTGTACAGAATGCAGCCCTGACAGTTGCAGCCTTTGTTGTTGCTTTCAAGTTCTGCTGGCGCATTGCTGCTGTCACGGTTGCCATGTTTCCCCTTCTGATTGGAGCCTCTATAGCAGAGGTATTAGGCTTTGTATATTCATATAACTGAAAGTTCACCTTCAAATATTTTGTGATTTCCTATATAGCATGCATTTATAAATAGAGTTCAAGAAGCTAGATTAGACTATAAAAAATTCAACATTATTCTATTGTAGGAATATGGACGAGTTACTGGATTTTCAAAGTGGAGACTGATGTATTTGGGAATTTTCATATTTGTTAAAACTTACTGTTATCATTTTGACCTTCGTATTTCTAACTGTATCCGTGCAGCAATTTTTTCTTAGGGGATTTGGAGGAGATTATACGGGTGCCTACTCTCGAGCCACATCCTTGGCGCGAGAAGCGATTGCAAACATTAGAACAGTTGCTGCATTTGGTGCTGAAGACCGAATCTCAAAGCAGTTTTCTTCTCTTTTGAACCAGCCAAGCAAGCAAGCTCTTCTAAGAGGCCACATCTCGGGTTTAGGCTATGGCATATCACAACTCCTGGCCTTCTGTTCGTATTCTCTCACCCTCTGGTATGCTTCAGTTCTTCTGAGACACAGAGACAGCAAGTTTGGGGATATTATCAAGTCCTTCATGGTCTTAATTGTGACAGCTTTGGGAGTAGCAGAAGCACTTGCTCTTACACCTGAGATTGTCAAGGGGTCAGATGCACTCGGGTCAGTTTTTAGCATCCTTAAACGGAGAACAACTATTGATTCAGATGATCAAAAATCAAAGACAGTAACTGATATCAACGGAGACATCGAGTTCAGAGATGTGAGTTTTAAGTACCCAACAAGACTGGAAGTTACCATTCTGAAGGATCTAAACCTCAAGATCCCTGCAGGGAAGAGTCTAGCAGTTGTAGGCCAAAGTGGGTCAGGAAAAAGCACATTGATTTCACTTGTTATGAGATTTTATGACCCCACTTCAGGCGTAGTTCTGATAGACGGGTTTGATATCAGAAACCTGAATTTGAAGTCGCTTAGAAGAAGAATAAGCTTAGTTCAGCAAGAGCCAGCACTATTCTCCACCACAATTTATGAGAATATACGGTATGGCAACGAGGGAGCTACAGAAATCGAGATCATGAAGGCTGCAAAGGCGGCAAATGCTCATGGATTTATAAGTAGAATGCCTGATGGTTATGACACAAAAGTGGGTGAAAAGGGGTCTCAGTTATCCGGAGGCCAAAAACAAAGAGTGGCAATTGCTCGGGCAATTCTAAAAGACCCATCAATCCTTCTCTTAGATGAAGCCACCAGTGCACTTGATGCTTCATCGGAGAAGCTCGTTCAAGAAGCCCTTGAGAACATAATGCAAGGACGGACAACAATCATTGTGGCTCACAGGCTCTCCACTGTACGTGATGCAGACAATATTGCAGTGATGCAGAATGGAAAAGTGGGTGAAACTGGAAGCCATGAGGAGCTCATTAGCAGACCTGGGAGCTTATATGCTCAACTAGTGAACTTACAACAAGAAAACAACGAACCGGTTTCTTGATCACTCTTTTGATATAAGGTGAAGCTAAGGAGTTTCATTATGTTTATATCGATTGTTTGTGTTACAGCTGAAATAAATCCCACAAAAAAAAATTTATTTTATTTTTTTATTTTGTGTTTGAAAATTCATGTAATATGGTACAATTTAGATTTTTATAATTTTTAGGATCTTCATAATTTTAAACCACATTTCTGATTCTCTTACAAAAGTTGAGCTGAGCCTATCACTGTCTTAGGTTTTCAAAATTTTCACGAACAGCTCAAAGCTTGTAATTTAATGTTTAATTAGATCAAACGAAATGTTGTGTTGTTTGGGTCCGTAATTTCACCTTAGCAAACCGTCTTATACTCGTATATTATACTAGAGATAAATCGCAAATTCCGTTTGAAAGGTACATATACATATTCATACACCCTCCACGGTATACATCTGTTCATGCTTCAAAAGGGCAATTGAAGAAGAGTTTGCTAATTGTCATGTGATACTCTTTTAGGATGTACGTTAGATGCTATCGGATGTAAACGAAGAGATATTGACAACTATCTTGAATTGTTTTGAAATAATTCTTTAAATTCTCAATTTTCTGCAATTAATTATCCCCCTATTTATTAGAAGTCACTTTATGCAACTTTGGCTCATAAGATTTTCGAAGTAGGATGTTTTTATACAAAACCTAGTATTTTTTCCAAACAAAGAAAATAATTTTCATTTAAAAGAGTAGAGTGATAAATATTTCCTTCTTTATTTTAGTTTTCCAAAAGCACTTAAATAGGTCTTATAAGATTATACAATTCCAGCATATCATACATTGTCAAGCCATAATCACGAGAGTGCCCTACACTCTTATATTTTCATCATTTTCACCAAGGTTCGAATGTTGAAGAAGACAATTTCCTTATAAATTGTACAAAAGAATTATGATGAGTTGTTGACTTGTGTTTTAAGTATGGGCTTATTATGCTTATTCTCATAGGTCTTTAAGCCAACTGGAATTAATTTTGAGATAAAGCCCATTCGGATAACTCATATTTATCCTTGTGAAAAAAAAAGGGACACTGTGAAGCCAAGTAAACAAAGACGATATGTCAAGCCAACTATTAATGAGCTCGAAGCCTACGCTTTGGAGCTGGCCTATAATACCATTATGATGAGATGAAAAGCACCAAACTAAATTATCAGCGAGAGCTGATTTTACAACGTATCAATTTCCAATCAACTGGAAAAGTGTAAATCAAATTTCACGGGGAAACGACGAAAAACCAAGATAACACAACCTACCTACTCATACATAAATACAAGCCTTTGTAGAGATCAAATAGTATATATATATATATATATATATATATATATATATATATATATATATATATATATATATATAAATAAAATGCTAATTCGTGATGCCATTTACAAAACCACTCCCTTCAACAGAGAGATTATTCACTAAAATCAATCAATCAACAATGTCACCTCCTTTTATGACAATCTTTCCCTGCCTCCCCAGGGGAGACTTAGCCCTTAGGAACAAACAAATACAAATTGAAAGACAAAGAAACAAGAGAACCCCACAGAGCTCAGGGGAAAAGCCTCTACACAACTGACGACAAGCTGGCACACTGAAGAAACTATATCCAATCTCAATTTCAGCAAGCTTGGCGATCAACTCAGTGGTTATGGCAACCTTCACCATCCCAGACGGCCAAATCATCCATTTTCACCCATCCAACCCGGCAAATATGATATAGCAGACTGTTATATGCAAATCTTCAGAGAAATGAGCAAAGTCATAACTTGATCGGGTCATACTTTTCACCCATAATGCCTCCTTTCTGTTTCTGGAACTGGATATACCGCAAAGTGCTGTTGAAGAATGCATTGGTGGCTGGATCTGGAGTTGATGAATCACTTTGCATTTCGGTTCTTATCAACTCCACGAGATCTTGGATTGATGAGGTTGTAATTTGCGGATTACTCTTTTCAAAGTAGTAAAGGTACCTGTTGCCATGTTCATTGTAGGGAATCATAACTAGAGAATCTGAGTAACTTGTATCGATAAAGATCAAATTAAACCAATTCCCTAATGTCACACAATGATTTTTCACTCAAACTCAGTCCCCACTCTCCACCTCCTCAACAGTTGGTATCAGAAAAGTGTAGGAAAACCATGTCATGAACAACCTAGGCTACAACTGGCAACAACCAACAAGGTGAAAGAAGGACAAGAAAAAGACCAAGGACTTGATCGCCTTTGTGGAAGACAAGCTGGTGGAAGTACACGCTACCATGTCCAACTTGACAGGCAAGGTCAAGAACATGGGACAGTTGCTAGCCAATAATCGAGAATTTCTCAAAACAAATCAAAACCCCTGAGGCTCTTAGGATTGCTCGTCAAGAACATGTGAAGGAGCTGTAGCTAATGGTGGAGCTACCCAAGTGACATCTATTCCAAAGTTGAATGTCCCCAAACCTCCAACCTACATGGGGCAAGGTATGCAAGGGAGATCAACAACTTCATATGTGACTTGAGGCTTACTCCGGGGATGGGAATCATAGAAAAAGCACAAAAGGTGAGCAAACTTCTCTCTTTCTTAAAGACATTGCCTCATATGGTGGCCGCGTAGGTGCAACGACTTTGAGAGGGAGACTAATGCCATTGACACGTGGAAGGAATAGCAGGAAGAACTCAAGAAGCAATTTTACCCAGAAGATGCCAAATACTAGGCTAGAGACAAACTTTACCGCTTAAAACAAGAGGGTCACATTCGGGAAATATGCGAAGAAATTCCAAGAGCCACTCTTAGAGATCCCAAGCATGGGGAGCAAGACGACAGCTTAGAGTCAATCCAAAATTTGTGACTATTCAACAAGCTAATCAAGGCATTTGAGAACAAGAAGGATGTCACCGGATTTGGTGGAGGATGATGTCCTCAAGCACTGTGGAATGCCCCAAGTTACTTCAGAGTTTTCTCTAGAATGTTCCTCATTGTTCTCCATTGTCCTACACTTGTATGATATTTGTATAGAACATTATGGAAGTTGTAGAAAATCAATATACATCATAGGACCAAATAGATCTCCAATGAGTAGGTGTGAGCCTATAAATACTCCAAGGGGGTTCATACGTCAATCCAAGTTTCTAGTAATAACACTAGAAATTCTTCCAAACTCTTGTGTCCACTCTCTTACTTAGTTTCCTTGTTTGGTTACTTAGCTTCCACAAGTCTAAGTCAAGCACTCGAGAAGGCTTATTAGGCACTAACTTAGAAGTCTTTCGAGTGACATTGACTACCGTCACACATGAGTTGAGTTAGAGTTAAAATCATCTTATGACACTAGGCAAGGGAAGAGGGTAAGGTGTGCTTACCCCTGAATTGGAAAAAGGTTGCTTCCTTTGAACACAAGATTGGAAGAATGAAGATGATATACAATAAAGAACTAGATAAATATCAATCAATAATATTGTAAGTCTAAATTTGATACACAAACAATTTTGAACCTAGATAAGTAATGAAAAAAGATAATATAAGCAGAAGAGAATTTATAAATCAAGTAAAAAGTTGCAAGGTATCACTTAGAAGAACTGACTTGTTTAGAATCTCAACAAACAAGGTAACTGGCCCACTGCTTCCACGTGTTACATTTGCCATCTGTTGGGCGGCATTGGCAATTCTTAATGAACGCCTTAGGCACAAGAGGACCCTATGATCATCAGAAAATTGCGACAGAACATCTTTTAGAACAACACAAAATGAATAATTATCAAAGATATGACAAGCAAAATGTTGAACATAGGGGTTGCACTTGCACCTCTCTCCATCTTTGATCCCGTCCTGGTCATCTGACCAGAATAGATGAGAGCAAGCATAAACTGCTCTGCATTGATCTGCCTTTTTCAAGAGTTTTGCAGAGTACTAAACACAAAAAACAGTGTCACTAAAAGTTGTAGAGAAGAAAGAGTAGATTATAAGAATAACAAAGAATTGGATGATCTCTGAGAGCTATACCCCTGTTGCTTTATGTGTCAGAGTATCTCTGTTCTCCACACCAAATACATTCATCCTCTGAAGGGTCCCAATTATAAGATGTATCGCAGTGAACTGTGCTTTGGAATCCTAATGCCGACAGGATATTTAAGAAAGAAATTGGCCCAATCATGGAACTCTTTGAATAAGTAGTGGACTAAAGCAAGAAAAATGAGCAATTACCGCAATTTCTTCCTCATACAATACAAATGCCTGGGTAAAGAACTCATAGGCAATTGGCTCAAGATCACAGTCATTGGCAGCCTACAGTATCAATTGAAAGAAGAAAAATGTGAGTCAGGCATACAGAACTTATGCCACTGCCAGCAAGAAATGTTCATCAAATTAATTACAGCAGCTACCACACCTCAGCGCATTGCAAATATAGCCTCAATGCCAGATCAGGAGATGGGATACATGACAGAGCTTCAATAGTCTGAAACCAGACAAAAAGAAATGAGAAGATAGACAATATTAACATGCTTCCACCTTCGTTTTTAAGCCCTACTCAGAAGAAAATAAAAAAATTGATCAACAACAATGAAGACATTCCAATGCTCTTAAAAGCAGTAGAAAAGCCCTGCCACATACTTTAGTTATCATGCAAAGCATAACCAACCCTAATCTCCTATATTGCAGTATTCAGATGAGCCATTATATATCAGAACCACTTATATTCAGCCAAAAACAACTAGACATAAAAATCAAATTGGTCTTTGCTACAACTTCTAAGAACTCTTAATACACTATCAATTTGTTTTCATATACAAGGATACACTCTTGGAAGTAACAAAATTACCAACAATTACACAGAAATCTTTTGAATCAAGCGTAAAGTGCATACTACACCTTGACCCAACACAATAAAATTGACAACAACTCGTATAGGTCCCACTTCACCACAAAAGGAAAGAAGAAACAGATAAAACCAAGGAAATACATTGACACTGTGTCCCTGATGCAATAAATTTAGAATTACAACCTTCATAAAAATACATTTTGGCTCATATGGCAGTGCAAAGTACATAGCACTAAGGTTCGCTCAGAATTTAGGGAATCATGATTTTCCTCGGCAGTAATAAACTTCGTTAGGTGTATGACGTCCTCTTTCCTCACCTATTGCCCTGCTACATTATGTGTTATCCCTAGACTTAAATGCATAATTTATCCAACCAGACCCAATATTTGTTCTCCATCTTCTTCTCCATTCTTTTAATGAGTGTAAAACCAAAATGTCATATCAATAAGAAATACCTGATTCACAAGCCGAAAGATTTTCTTGGGTGTCGCAGGTGCTTCTTCACCATCTGCTTCACCATCTTGACCTTGTATTCTCCTAACCAACTGGCGACCAAAAATAATGCAGATGATTTTTTCATCTTTAGTTAGTTAACATTAAAGATAATCAAATATGATAAAGATACATGCACCCAAGAACAATAACAGCCCAATATTGAGTTCAAGAAAAGAACCTTGAGTGCAGAAAAGACAACAGGTGGAACAGTAAAAGGCAACCTTTTCTGTCCTCCAGCCATGATATGTCTCCGTACGGTACATATAATCTGACAGTAAAACATATACTATAGAATCATCTCCAAGTATAGCTCTAGCAATAAATGGATGCTAATAGCAAAAGGATGCTAAGTAGTGAAAATGCATGAGGACCATGTTCAGTAAATTCAAACGATTAATCACCTTTAACATTTCATCAGAGTCATCATTATATAGCATGTGTATAAGGCGAGCAACAGAATTCTGTTCTTCATTGAAATCCTCCTCATCAAGCTAGTGACAGACAAGTACAAAAGAAAAAATATATCAGTCACCAGTGTAATCAGTTCAGCAGTGATATCATCTTTCACACTATCGGTTTGGGTGGTTTGGCCTAATTGGGAAGAGGTAGGGCGAAGAGAAAAGGGATACAATGTTCACTTCATAGAGCAAGAAACAAAAGATTTATGAGGACACTTCGGATTACCTCATCCACTGAGTCAACTACATCTCTGATGAGCCCTTTTATTAACTCGAATAATGCCTCCACCTGTAAGTTGGATATCGATTTTCCATGGTTAACACCCAAGGCATAGACATATGGCGACACCAAGGAGAAGAAGAATATTACGTACCTGATCAGCAGTGGAAATGCAAGTATTATTCTTTAGAATGTTTTGTATGATAACCATTGCCATGACTCTGTTGGTATCATTATCCAGATAGTCCATAACACGGGGATAATTTGAAAGTGTCAAGGCTGTAACAGCATCGTTATACTTGTCCAATGGAGCACTCAAAAGTGCAATGATTTGTTTTGTTGCTCTGCTGTCTTCAAGCTTTGGTTTGCCAGAAAGTTTCCTCACACATGCACCCTGCAGATATAAATTATCAGTCAGCCTTCAGGACTATACATTGACTGAACCTCACCCACTGAAGCTTTAAATTATTAGTCTTCTGACACTGGTGTTAATTCAAGACTATTTCAGATAGGGGTGAGCAAAAAAACCGGAACCGATAAACCGAACCGAAAAATCGGTAAAACTGAACCGATTATCAGGTTAACCGAACCGGTTAAAATATCCGGTTAACCGATTTCCGGTTAACTGGGTTATCCGGTTACGGTTACGGTTCACGATTTTGAAACCGCCGGTTAACCGAACCGACCTCATAATTATTTTTAATTTTTTTTTGTGAAATATTAAGTTGAATATGTGTATTTTTTTTACATTGTGTGTAGTTTTTGGGGAGGTTATGGCTGGCAGTGGCTGGGGCAGCGCAGTTGGGAGGGGGCGGTGCAGTGGGGAGGGGGCAGAGGCAAATGCTTAAGTCATATTAAGTTCCTATTAATTTTCATTTTCCAAAAGGCTAAATGGCCATATATGTTTATATTCCAAATTAGATATTCCTACTACACCTTTAAATTATGCTCATTTTCCTATTGTATATAAATGCTACACTTCAAAAAATATAAAAAAATTAACATTAAGAAACTATATCTAACGGTTCCAGTTAACCGGAGAACCGAACCGAAAAACCCGGTTAACCGGTTTATCTGGTTACGGTTCCGGTTCACATTTTTTGAACCGAAAAATCCGTTAACCGAACCGTAACCCCTTGAACCGAACCGAACCAACCCATGCTCACCACTAATTTCAGATCATAAGGAATACAAATTAGCTCAACAGATATGTCATGGTAGCACAATAGTTGTCAAGTCTCCAGCAGTGTACCTAAGAGGTTAAGAGATTGCTTAGCTGATCATAGACTTGAAGATTATAAGCGTGTATTTGGGCATAAATTAGATTTCATTTCATCTTCCAGGATTTTTTCAGTTCTATGAGATTCCCAGGGTTAAGATCACAGCTCCATTAAAATCTTAGGGCTCTATTAACAGTTGACTCCACAAATTTAGATCCTCTGAAAATTTCGCACTAAGCTTCAGGGCTCTTCCCAAATTGTAAGGAGCCCAAATTGTAAGGATCCTTCTAAAAGTTTCAAGTCTCAAACAAATGTTTCAAAGCTCTTCTAAAAGTTGACTCTAGAAATATTCCAAGGCTCTTCTGCAAGTTTACAAGTAGATATCAGCAGATTAAATCAAGTGAATATAACCAATATGGCCCAGGAAAGTAGGAAACATAGATTATGAAATACAAAACCTCAATTTTACACGAAGAGGAGAAATGACTAATATGTGAACCACTTTTTGAGAGAACATACCAGTACAAGATCCACATAGTCAAGCCGATCAGGGTGAACGCGGAGAGCGAACGTAAGAAGTGAGGTGTATAAAGTTATGGCTCCAACAATGGGCATGTCAACCTGTGCCTCAATTACCTGAGATCAAAACACAGTGAGTCAACTTATGAGTTGAGAAAGAAGAGCTTCAATGTCGTTCCCACATCATGATGACAGCCCTTTCTAACACCCCCCAATGGAAAGCAGACAAGCACAGGAACATACGCTCACGCATGTATGCATACACATCCCAAGTTAGACCAGGCCTATCCAAAGGTTGCAGTGAAATGCAAAGATCAACCCAAAATGAACATGCGATACATGCACGTGCACACAGATAACTAATGCAGCATGATCTCAAAAAAATAAAAAAAAAAGATGGCCTTTTTAACATATTATTGGTTCTTTGGTCATTTTGCAGTGCTCAGCAAAACTACTTGCAAAAAAAGGCATTGCAAATAGGGTCATAAAGGAACTTATTCTTCACACTTCATTCCCTCTACTCAGTAAATAACTGTTTTTTTTTTTTCATTTTCACCTTATCCAAAAAAAAAGCTACTTTTACTGACAAAACGTAGATGCTGACACTAAGATGTTTAAACAAAGCCCAAGGAGGAAGCCACGAACAATAAATATATGAACAAAGAAGCAAATCTAGAGGTCTACCTTGCCTATGGCGTTATTCAGTTTTGCAAAAGCTTCCACTTGCAGGAATTCAGGTAATACCTGCAGAATGCCCACAACTTAGCAAGTTCATTGAGTTGAAAACTATAAGAGAAAAACAGTGATTACTTACTTCTGGACTTGAAGCAGCATAATTTGAAAGTCTATCCATCAGTTGAGACAGCACCATTTTTACGTCAACTGTTGGCTGGTAAGAAAGCAAAATCCGTTTAAGCATCATCAGGGCGCAAATCAGAGAACATGATTGAATTAAACCAACTAATATCATGTTGTCATATTAAGGAATATTTAACCAGATAGTCTAATCCCCCCTCCCACCCTTTTTTCTCTTCCTGCTAGGAGCACGCAAACTGAGCTCCACAGTTCCACAGATTCTTAGGCAAGGCAATTACAAAATGAGTAACAGAACTTTTGCAGCCTGCAAGAGAGCCAACAGTCCTACAGAGAAAGGTAGTAGCTTTAGTTGATAAATTAGCAACTGAGGGTTAAAGCCAGACATGGTAGAGTCTCTGGGTCTTTGTACAAAAATAAATATAGCTTTGAATAATATATCAAGCATGGTTGGGCTACACTAGTCTTATCTGCAAGCAACCCACGAGGCAAGAGCCAGACTTCGTCCATCAACCACAAACTTCTACCCTCAGAATCCTTCAGACATTGAGTGAACAATGCCATCTTCATACAAGGAACAAGAACCTGAACCCCTGTACTGATCAGAAAGAGCCACCCAATGAAGCAGAGTCCAGTAAACTATTCAGTAGAATCATACTTATAACAGGGGCATTCAATAGAATCTTGATTTGTTAGACGTAAGGCTGCATACATCCAAAATCTTTCCATATCCCACTTCAGTAAGATTTAACACTGGACCTGTTTTCGTTCTGGCATCTTACCTTTCAGGAGGAACCACACTCCACTTTTCACTTCACACTGGTTGTGGTCAGCTAAAGGCACCCAAAGTTCTATTTTGTTTTCTTTTTCCATCTTTTTTTTGGGGGGCGTTGCTGAACAATCTATACCAGGTAAGTTCAGTACCTGAAGCTGCGGACAAGCACCCAACAATATGTCAAGCGTTTGCAAATGATACTCATCCGGAAAAACCTGGATTATGCAATCCATTAAATAATTCTGTGCTAGCTCATCTTTACAATTGACAACCTGCAGAATAGTTTGATTGCGCATTTCAGAAAATAGCCAATGCATCATTTTACAACAAAGAAACGCAGGACATATTAAAGGAGAATAACATTATCTAACCTGCTCTAGAATTCTAGGAAGAACAGTATCTTTATACATTTCAAGATCGACACCCTCTATTTGACTGAGGATATGCAGATTCTTTCCCACCTATTTAAATATGTCAAGACAAAACAGCTTCTTGTAAGAACTCATATACGGAGTACTCTTTTTGAAGATGAACTCACTTCGGATAAATGGAGTTACAAGATCACGAAGCTCATTCCTCTCCTTTTCTTGTTTCTCGTTCACTCGAACAGGCCCCTGCAGACCAGAAAGCTTGATTGAAGTCCTCAACTCAGGATCATGAAAGAGCATGAATCATTTACAAGCACCAAAACACCTGCATGGCCAAACATCATGTCCTCATGAGACACTCTTACCTCTATGGCATGCAAGTACTGTGGTGCCATGCATAGCCTAACTACTAGGAAAAACAATCAGGCATCAACCAACCTGATGCTGCAGCCGAACCCAAAGTTTATTCATCTCCATGAAGTTCTGCAGCACAAAGTCCACAGCATCCATCACAGTATCGCCATCTCTGAACCAAATAAATCAAACCCTCAATAAATATTGATGAAAGAACTAAATCGTAAAAACACCATATTAAAGAACGCATAGATACCTTAGAATTAGGCGAACTAAACGAGCGTAAGATTCCAAAATCAGAATCATTATAGTTTAGATGGATTATTAAATCATCAGTTGCCCTCAAAAACAATGCATTACTTTATAGTACATATACACGTCCAAAAACAGTTGAAAAGAGTGCCATATTAGTAAATTCAAACACAAGAGATATCTAGATCCATTCATCTATTGTGGGTGATCTGAGGAAAATGCGGAATCTTTGCCGCCATCAACGAAATTATCTCGGTGAAAATAAGGAGAGCAGATAATTGCTAATATGCACCGCCTAATCCTCTGACCTAGAAGACAATCTAAAATTACTATTTGTTACATTATCTGTGCCAGAAAAAATAAGCTTATGCCATATTCATAATAGTCAATCTGCGTTAGTTTGAACTACTGTCTATCACATTATGTGTGCCAGAAAAAAAAAATCAAGTTTATGCCATATTTATTATACTCAACCTGGATTCATTTGATATGTACAGCAGGAGACAAAATCCAAGCATCAAACCAAAGAAAAAAAAATAACGGGAAATGGAACTCCAATATTGGAGGGGTCAAATAGTCAAAAAACTGGTTAACCAAATTCACAGTTAAATTAGTTTCATTTGATTGGTATAAAACAGGCAAGGCAATTAATTTTTCAGAAATCAATATTGAATCCATTACACTTGATGGTTCAATATTAAGTCAACAACATTTTAAAAAGAATTAACAATTAAATGCATTCTGTTGGAAATATCACCAATATGCTTACAAACCATCATAGCTTGATGATGTGGTGTTCTCATTGAATATGAGGAATTTCTTTTCCTTTTTAAGTAAAGCGTTGAGGACCAAATGCACTGTGAGTACTTTAAAACGTATGACATAAGAGGTGAACACACCAGCATTTCTCACTATCCAACTCATTTGTTAGGGTGCAACATCATCAACCACCCAGTTCAAATATAGGGTTTGGCAAGATTACGCCTAATTACCCTTAATTTTAGCTTCAAAAACAAACAGGCCAAATTTAAAATTGGAGAGAACATTTAAAACTGAATTCTATTTGCCACAAGTCCTACTCTGTATATAGTGTTGTAAATAATGCATAATATCAAAGAATTTTCAACAGAACAATTTCGGTAAGCCACACACATATATAGCTATTAGAAGCTTTTCATCTGCCACTCTTTCACCCCTTTTTCTATGTGCTCTAACCAGCAACAGTTTCTTAAAAGCACATTTTCTTTCTACGGACCAGGACCAATTCTTAAATAAAAAAATGTGCTTCTAAGAAAATTCGCTTTTATCCCCCTTAAAAGCACATTTTTTTACAAGCATATTTTGTTGATTCAAGTGAAACAAATGGAACAGATTCTCACCCTCATACTCTGAACCAATATCAGGGAGTTTGTCTCTAGTGACTTGACAAAGGTAGCTCCTCAAGAAAAGTCCGCGCACAGGATGCTGAACAGCACGGCACATCTCAACAAGGTCTTTAAGAATGTCCTTGGCAGGGACCTCCTTTGACTTTATGTACACAGAGCCCACAGTACATAGTAGGTACCTAGTTTGAAGTTCAACGCTCATCATTAAAAGAAAAGAACCAAAAAATGCAGGATCCTCTATGAAGATTTTCACAACAAAAAAAAAACAACACTCAGAAAAGGGGAAGGTAAAGAACAAGACATAAATCAGTGAATAGTTTGCCCTAACATATCACCACAGATCTTTGCTTAGGCAATTATTCAGTTCAAGAAGCATATCTGCTCAAAGGAGCTTAAATGCTTCAGATAGAAAAGGCTTGTCCCTAAATTATTCATCTAAAATGCAAGAATAAAATTCATCGTCATTACCAACAACAAAAAATCACTGTCCTTTATTCACAAATTTCTTGAAATAAGAGATTCATCCAATTATTCAATTAATTGACTTTTGGGTATGTTTCTCCACCTGTAACAATTGTTTACTAAATCTAAATTGCACTAATTAGCACATTAGATTGGGTTAAGCCAAATCTCTTACATAAACAATTTATGTAAACAAAATATTTTGATGAACATAGAGACAAAACTAAATTTGGTTATACAATATGTTTTTTGGCCATAAAGGTTCGGTGTTTTAATAGAACCTACCTTTGCTAAGGAATGTTCACAACAAAAGTGCAATTACTAGTTTAAAGACACAAAATTCTACTCACTGGTTAACATGCTATCATGTGGCCCTTAGAAATCCTCATCCTAGCTAGTATCAGGAGGTCGAACACTGTTTTCAGAAGAGGTGAGAATACAAAAGATCCTGTTTTAAAAAACTATTTGTCCAAGAATAACAACAAGAATATGCAAACAATGGAAATCTCTAGATGAGCTTGGCTTGACGAAGACAATTTTCTCGTGGCTTTAAAGTTTAAACTGCACAATAACAACCCCCTTACTTTATCAGGGAAGCACTGCAGCTAGCAAGCATCTCGGCCATCCCAAGACTCCACCTTCGCAACATCCACGCAAGATAGTTTTTGTCCTTGTTGACCATTGTTATACTTCGTTAATACACTGGGCTGTGGCATTTACTTGTCCATTGGGTTCGGCACTCACTCTCTTTTAAGTTAGAATAGCATCAATAACTGTTACTCTGTTAGTTCAGATCCTTTGTTCAAGCACATCAGAAGCATAACTATGCATAGTTGCATACACACAAGAGAATAAGAACGCCGCAGTTAAGATAGGTTTAAACCATTCACTTAATATTCATGCATAAGATACAATATGCAAATACGACAAAGAATACACAATAGTCACAATAAATTTGGGTTTTTAGGCTAGCACACTAAGTGACTTTTATCTTTCTCACAATGGACTCTTCCATCAGCCTTCACAATATAAGAGCATGAGAAAATTTTTGTTCCAGATTCTCAAATAGAATTTCAACCAAAGAAAAAATCACACTAATTTCTTTTGGTGCAGAATTTCCAAAATAGGATTGACTTACAGTGTGCAGACAAAAAAATTGTCCATACATTGTAATTTTATAATCTATTTGTAGTGTTGTAACTCCCCAGCCCTTGTGAGTGCCAGTAGTTGCTTATGGCAGTTTCGAGGATCGAAGACTGACCCCACAAGTCACCACAAATTTTTTTAGCGTGCTTTATCCTCACTCACACGATACATGAAACTTCTCTTGAAGTCAAACATCCTAAGACTAATCCATAGTAACTACGGTGAAGTTCTTGGGAATGGGTCCCCATAAAGGAATGGTGGAGCTTTGGTGGTTAGATAGTCTTATCAAATCCTTTACGCTCACTTTGGGATACTTGGGGAATTGCAGATACTCTTGGGTGAGACCGTTTCACATAAGAGTTAATGTGAGACAGACTCTTTTTTAAATATTTTGAGACGACTTTTAGAGTGACTTCTTAACTCCAAGGTGATGAATAATTCACGAAGCACTGACTTTTATCAAAGTCACCCTTAAAATGAATTATTAATCATCCCCAAAATTATTAAAACTTTACAAGTCACCACAAATATGTTCATCTCACAATATCTCTAACGTAAGATGTCTCACACAAGGCCTACTAAAACTTGCAAATATTCAAAGAGTATCCGATCTTCATAACCATCAAGCAACCAGAGCATTCTACAATCTACACTCAATACATTCCGAAGCATTAAAGCTTTGCAAATAATGTCAAGTCAACCTAAATTATCCTCAGTATCCAAAAGAAACAGATGATATCATAAAATAAAACCCAGAGAATATCCAGGCAACAAAAGACACAACTGAATTTCAGTAGCTAGACACTTACAGCCGAGGCAAGACATTGCCAGCATGCTGAACGAGTTCATAGAGATCAGCAACCGAAACGCCATGCCTGCTCTCATCCTTGAAGAACAACTCCAGCTTCCTCAACTCATCAAATGCTCGCATATCTTCAAAATCAGAAAAAAATTAACCAAAAACCAACACATTCAATCGAAATTTGATTAAAATTTAGAAGAAGAGATCCTCACATAGCTCAAAATACTTGTGAGGGGAGAGTTTGGAGGTTCGGAGCTCCGACAGCATTTGGGCGGAGAACTTGAGAGCTTCTCTCAAATTGTCCGAATCCTGGAATTCCGAGAGAAATCGAGAATGAGAAATCTGGAATCTGATCTGAATTGGAACGGGAAGATTGGAGAGAGATAATTACCAAAGCACGATGCATAAAGAAGGCATTGTGCTGAACGGAAGCGATGCCTTCTGCGACCCATTTCTCTTCGTCTTCAATTCCGTCGACTATCATCACTTCTCTCTCTCTCTCTATCGGAGTATGCCTGGTGTTGACCTTGAAGACGAGAGAGAAAAAGCTCTGGAGGACGATCAGGCACGGCTTCGCTTATTGCTATTCCCCCACCCCCTCCCTTCCTTTCTTTTTTTTTTTCACAAAATAAACAAGGGGATTGGGTCACCACCACTCCCCGCCCCGTCGTCTTCTACCGTTCGATTGAATAAGTAATATACGCTCAAACGATTATTTTAATTGTTAATATTTGTTGAATTCTCATTCTTTTGTATTTTTGTTTTAAAAAAGCTAATATTTATTTGAAAGAATTTGGGGAGGGGATTGGTAATAATGTTTTTATTATTTCGACTTTTATCATGTTTTTCTTTTTGAAAATAAATGATGGAATTTATAAATTAAACATCATACGATATTTATAATAAAAATACACAAATAAAATTTTAATTGAAATAATTAATTAAAACTCTTTTAAATATTCCTTTTCTACTCATCATTTACTAACTTTGATTCTCACTCACTACGATTATAATGACAACCTCTAAGAATAGAAAAATGAGGGAAAAAAATGAGAAAGAGGATCATGAGGAAGCTAGGTATTTTCTAATTATGACTCCATTTTGAAATTTATCACTGATATGTAAATACGTGGTCTTTTATAATTCATATGATTTTTTTTTTTGAAAAGTATTCATATGATTTATAATTCATATGATTATATAAACAAAAAAGTTATATAATAATTGTGAGTATATTATAACCACAATAACCATTATAGTTCCCTTTTAATTCTAACCATACATATGTATTAAATTAATGACAATAATTCATATTTTTACTTTTATTAAATTTAAAAAATTAAAAATAAAATAAATTTTTCAAAATTAATTAAGATAATTAATTGTAGCGAGTATTTAGTAGTGATTTTATAGTTGATTAAACTATAATTTAATTTATTTTATAAAAATAATTAATAGTCAAAATGTACATATAACATATTTATGACTAAAATTTTTCTAAATATGATGGTGATAACACGATGATGACGAGATAGAACAGTATTCATATATAAAGAGATATAAATTAGTGTGTGATTATTTAGATTTTAAAGGATGATTGTATAAATCCTATCAGATTTACTTGCCTCAACTACATAAGAGTTGTGTGTACGTGTATTTTAACGCCAAATTTGGGCAAGCTTCTCGTGATAGGAACATATCTAATCGTAATCGTAAGATACATTACTAAAAAATTAAGTCTAATTTGCCGAACTTGGTTAACGCCAAACACTGACAAACAAGAATCTAAGCGGGAAAAAGCATGGTGCCGCACCCAGTTTCTAAATTGCGGGCCCTTTTCGCATCTCACTCTGCCCGTGATCCATTCATTCGGGCCATCCCCTTTTCTTTAATAAAACAATTCGCAATAAATTCTACGTCGTCACTCCTTCGCTGTTTCCTTCTCTCCCCCTCGTCGGACCTAACTTTTCCGGTCATCCCACAAAAATTCTATCCCGTGAATGCCACTTCAACACCCACAGACATCTGCCCTCACTTTTCAACACCCACTCTCATCTTCCTTTAACCGCCCCCAACCCTCCCATCCCACTTTTGCTAATTACCAACCACGAATTTTGCACCCATTCCCTGTTCATTCCTCATTCTTTTAAAAAAGCCACAAAATTAATTAAAAAAATAT
Organism: Talinum fruticosum; assembly: GCA_021018815.1. NCBI lineage: Eukaryota > Viridiplantae > Streptophyta > Magnoliopsida > Caryophyllales > Talinaceae > Talinum > Talinum fruticosum. The sequence goes on from JAITYX010000014.1 coordinate 8,623,348, forward strand.
CACTACCATCCAAATTGGGGCAATGCCAGTGCCAATTCACTCCCCATCTTTCACTATCTTCATCCTCTCCCATTAACCCAGATTTCAATATTATGACGCCCCCAGTTCAGACTCCTTACCGAAAGTCTATAAATACCCTTCGCCCCACAATTAAACCCAAGCTTCTCCTCCTCCTCATTTCCATGGCGTCCTCCATTTTCCTCCTCTATTTCCTCCTCTTCTTTTCTCTCTCTTCCCCCTCTCTCTCCTCCCACCACCTCTTCAGTTCCCCCGGAGGGAGGTCAGACTCCTCCGCACCCGATCCTAAGATTCAGCAGGCCTGTCAGGCCACCCGCTACCCGGATGCCTGCGAATCCATGCTGGCCCAATCGGGTCTGGGCTCACCCGATCCCAAGCCCGTGGACATAATTCAGTCGGCTCTTTCGTTGTCGGTCGAAAATATGAAGACTGGTCAAGGCATGGTCCAGAGCATTCTGGACTCTTCGGCCCACAACCCGAACCGGTCGAGGGCCGCGAAGACCTGTCTAGAGGTGCTGCAAAACGCCGCGCTCCGTTCCTCGGCCGCGGCGGACGCACTGTCACGTGGGAAGATCAAGGACGCACGTGCCTGGGCCAGCGCCGCACTCTGCTACCAGTACGACTGCTGGTCAGGGCTCAAGTACGTGAACGACAGTTCCATGGTGAACCAAACGATGTCGTACTTCGACACCACGCTCATCGTCTCCACCAGCAACGCGCTCAGCATGATGCGCGCCCTCGACGCGCTGGGGCCCGACCCCTCCTCGTGGGCCCCGCCCAAGACCGAGCGCGACGGGTTCTGGGAGCCCCACGAAGCCTCGTCCGGGTCGGGCTGGGCCGGGTTGGGGTCTCTGTCAGACCTGGCGGCGGACGCGACGGTGTGTAAGGGCGGAGGAGGGTGTTATAAGACGGTGCAGGAGGCAGTGGATGCGGCGCCGGAGAATCTGGAAGGAGGGAAGAGGTTCGTGATTAGGATTAAGGAAGGGGTTTACGACGAGATTGTTCGAGTTCCGTTTAATAAAAAGAACTTGGTGTTCTTGGGAGATGGCGTGGGCAAAACGGTAATTACGGGTTCGCTGAATACTGGGTTGCAGGGAGTTACCACCTACAACACTGCCACTGTTGGTGAGTAATTTTTTACTTTCACTGTTAACGTTTCAATTATTAAAAATTTTTGGAAGGGTCTAGACTCTACATTCCTTCTGCATCACGTTATGGGTCTCATGTGTTCAGAATGGAAAAATGGACATCATAATTCTAAAAATACATTCCATTAATTACAACCACAAGCTGTTTGTTTGTGCACAACAACAAAATATACGAATAATTATGCTAAATTAATCTACTAATTCCTCTGTCTCATAGTACTCATCGTTTTATGCTGCGAAGAATATCAAATAAACATAAAATTTATGAGAAAATTTGTCTTAAAAGATCAGTTGCGTTGATATTTAAATAAAAATGAAGAAAATCAATAAAAAAAAAAAGTGGAGAAAATAAGGATAAAATTGGTATAAAAGTCGAAAAATTAGTTAAAGTGTTATGTATTGTAAAACGGAGGTAGTATAAGCATATACTGAGAAATATGGTGTAATTTATCGAAAATGGAAAGGGGATGTTAAAGGTTTCAATGCTAATTAAATGTGCTAGCTAATATTGCATTCATGGAGACCCACTAGAAAAAAAATGATGAGAAATTAATGAGTTACTATTTGAAATGGAACTTGCTGATTCGCTTATTTAAATTTAACTTTTAAGTAAGCAAATTGGCAGCTCAACTTTGAATCATGGTTTGTTGTTGTTTTCAGCTAGTTTGTAAAGCATTTGGTTTATTTTTGAGACGAGCTGTATGTTGACATATATATTAATTGTTGCTTTATAGCTTAGGTTATTTCCAAATGGCTTGTTTTGACACTAGAGAAACAAAGCCTTTTTCAATGGCCCACTTACGTGTATGCTATTGCTAGCATGACACCGAACCGTCACATGTCTATGTACTCATCTAGAAAAATGGTAGTTGAGGTTGAGGGCTGCCACATGATCTAGCAAGATCGGGCACGGGCAATTTTGGGGTTTCCAATTGAGTCTGCTCAGACTCTTCATTTACATTCAAGAATACCACATAGCATGAAAATTGGTAATTGAATGTGATTTCAGCCCAAAAATGAATTAAACTTTTAGAAAACAACAAAGTTTTATATACTTGGATACAGTGTCCATGTTGAGCACTTAGTTGCTAAATCCAATTTAAATAGCTTTGAGTGTTTTTTTTTCCTTATATTTTTTGTAATGTTGGATATCTTATCAGCTGAGAGCTTGTTTTCTAACCACAAGAAGAAGGCCCGTGTGTTTTCACTTTTCACTACCCCACTTGTGTCAAATGCTAGCGTGATGTATATGGAATATCCACATGCCATATTTAGTGTCTACTTCTAGTCGTGTTTGGCTTTAATAATTGTTATTTGACACTCTAATATGGATTAGGCACTTGTACTTCTTGTTAAACGAAAATAGTGCAAATTTTAAGATAATCATTGATGTTGACTTTTGAATATTATGTACTGATGCTGGACACTCCTAACCTGATTCCAAGAGTTATTTGTAAGAATTGGCTAGCTGGTTCTTTCTCTCTATTAAGCCTAGGCAATGGTTTAGTATCGAACCGTATTTGATGGAAATGAGATCGTATAGATCATGGTTAAAATGGTCATCATAATGCATCATTTGGAAAGCATGTGTGGTGCATGCGCATATGATGTCAAAGCAATAAGCTATAGTAATCTGTAATGTTGGAGAGAATAGAAAATACAGTCAGCACCACTTAATCTAGCTAGAAATCCCAAATTCAGAAAATCGGTTTTGAAGAGTGAGAACTATTAGCTTCTGCAGATATTGATGCTTTACAGCTTCCTCTACGTGGGAAATAATGCTGTTCCTTTTTCAGAACTGTCAACTAAACCTCACATTTCGATGCAGGTGTCATTGGTGATGGATTCATGGCAAGTGGCATCACCTTTCAAAACACAGCAGGGCCCGATGCCCACCAAGCTGTAGCCTTCAGATCAGATAGCGACTTCTCCTATGTGGAAAACTGTGAGTTCCTAGGCAATCAGGACACAATCTATGTCCATTCCCTCCGGCAGCTCTACAAATCTTGCCGAATTGAAGGCAATGTGGACTTCATCTTTGGAAATGCTGCTGCCATCTTCCAGAACTGCACCATTCTAGTCCGGCCCCGTCAGACCAAGCCTGAGAAAGGCGACACTAACTCCATCACAGCTCATGGGAGAACCGACCCTGCTCAGACCACCGGGTTCTCCTTCCTTGGCTGCCTTGTGAATGGGACTGATGATTACATGAAGTTGTATCACAGCAGGCCTACGAGGCATAAGAACTACTTAGGAAGGCCGTGGAAGATGTATTCTAGAACTGTTTATATTAACTGCATCTTGGAAGATCTGATTAGCCCGGATGGTTGGTTGCCATGGACTGGGGATTTTGCACTCTCTACTCTCTATTATGGGGAGTATGGAAATTCGGGACCGGGTGCTGATTTATCAAAAAGAGTCCGATGGAGTAGCCAAATTCCTGCTGATCATGTCTCTGCTTATTATGTACAGAATTTTTACAGGGTGATGAATGGATCACCTCTGCTTGATTCATGAGGTCTTTACAATTTTTACTGAGGTAATATATCTTTTTTCCTTTTGGGGTATCCTGTGGATAATTCAGAGTCTCATTTCAAATCATCTTAGATACTCACAGTAGCTGGATTAGGTAATGTAAGCGTCCTAACAAGATGAAAGAAATGATGCCGTCTGAGTTGTGCATTTAGCCAAAAGCTTCAGAAGGAACATTATGATCCTTCTTTTGAGATTGGCAATCTGGAGATCTGTTGCAAAGGCCATAATATTCATATCCTGTTAATTTGATGCAAATATGAAAGGTTGATTTTGAAATAGTGTGATAATTATTTTCTTTTTTCTTATATAATATGGTGTTTGAAAAAATAGACGCTGAGGCCATAAAAATGAACAAAGTGATCCGGAAATTGAAATTTAGAAAAAGTCAGTAGATAAGAACTAAGAAGGTGAAGTTTTGGTCTCAATTTTAACTACTATAAGAAGATTATGTGATAGTTTGTTGTAAAGGTTAATACTTTTATTAGGTGGGATTTTAAGGTGATGATTCTAAGTTGGCTCACACTATTGCTGCTGCTTGAGTTTTGTTTGGGAGACTATCCTATTACATTGCATAATGTGAATTTTATGATTGTTAGATGAATTTTTGTACATTGTTTTCATGCGAATATTGTACCTCCACTCCTAACGAAAGAACTCTATTCTTTTGACGTATACAAAGCTTCATATATTTGGCTTTAACCTACAACTCATTACAACTTTTTATAATTAACTTTACAACTATCTTACATCTCTTTACGACCTTACAATTCCTTACAGTTAAAAGGAACAAAATTATAGTTAATTGAAAAATTGCAAAAGGCATACCGTAGATTACTAGATTGTAGTCCTTACTATGGGAAAAATTATGTAGTATTTAATAATTTCATTTTGCATTCTCACTCTCAAAAGTAAGTTTTAAATATCCGTTGAAAGTCCACCAGATGATTTCTCACAAACCAAACATAAGAACAGGGAGGCAATCTATCCTGTCGTGTAATAAATTAATGGAGTGGAAGGTGGATGTGGTTGAAGAGACTTTCGAAGATAGGAGCTCTGGTTGTTACTTCAGATTCCACCAAGGCCTTCCTCTACGTAAGTGGGGAGTTGGGACTTACTGCAGATATAGGAAGAGGATAAAACACAAGGGTTCGGTCTCTGTGGGTGGCCCAAATGGTAGAAGCATAAACCCATATTTCTTGTCTCAGCAAAAAATGCTTGAAACAGCAGGGTTCAGGATGCTTCTCTTATGCGTGCTTATTTAAAAAATGTAAGGTTCATGTCCTCGTTCTAGATTCGACTCTTTTTTCTTATTGTATTATAATTATATTATATTGTCATTTGTAACTCATTTAGATTAAAAAAAAAAGAATGTTTATTTATATTCACATGGCAAACAATATTGGAACAGGGTTGTCCATTAACTAGTTATCGATTGTTTGAGTGCTTGTGAGCAAATCTAGATTCTAGGATAGATAAAATGGTTCTTGTGTATGATATTATATTAAAGTCTTTGCAAATGAGATATCTCGAGTTTAATATTCAACAACATTGTATTATTGAATTATTGCACAAAGTAAAGATGAATATTTGTAATATTCACACTTCAAACTCAAAGAATATTCATGTGAATGGATGTTTTAAGGTATATAATCTATCTTGATTTTTCAACTATTAATTTAAACTTTGATTAAGTTGGTTCTTGTATTATATCATATCCTGTCATAGTGGATTGTCAAATTTTATTTTCCGTTGTCTCTATTTGATTGAGTGTCATATGTTGGGCGTTGTTAGTAGCTCTGTATATGAGGGGTGTTTCGAATTGTGAAAATGAGATATGTTGCATATTGATAAATTTAGGAGCTTTAAGTATATAATATAAGTTTAGAAAGTTATTTCACACTATTACTAGTTACTTTGGATTAGAATTTCACCTGGATTATATAGATAACTCTTTTAATCAATGCCCAATTTATACACAAATTTTAACAATGTAGATGGGTAACTTGGTAATTGTGAATGTTAATATCATGTAATCCAATTTAAACCATATAAAAACTTATAAGTTCATTAATGAAAATATCAAATTTGAACTTGTTCGTTTCAATATTTATGATATCGTTAATAGTTGAAATGATTGATAAATATTAATCGTAATTACTAATAATATTAATAACCAACAATAAATAACTAATGATCGAGGCTGAAACAAACCTGTCTTTATATTTGCTAGGTTTCTATTAGAACAAATATCTCATCTAACCTTTGATTCCCTTGGAACCAACCCCCAAAAAAAAAAAAGAAAGGTCAAAGTTGCAAGTTCTACAAGGACTTGCACCGACCTACGTGATGTTGAGCAAAAAGCAGACCCCGTAATTTTACACTGACGTAGCCAAGTTTAGGGCCGCCATTTTCTGCCCTTTCCACCTACAAAACAGTTAACACAAACAAATCAAATCCGCCGTAGCTTCTCCCTCCGCCGCGACAAATCTCACCATGATGAGAGCCACCACCCTCGCCGCCCTCCGCCGCGCCACCGCCGCTGCTCCTCTCGCTCAGAACCACCGCCTATACCAGTCGTCACCTTTTAGCAGCAGCTCTTCTTCTTCTGCTCAGTCCCACTGGCTGCCCCGCCGTCTCTACAACCATTTCCGCTCAGATACGTCTCTCTCCTCCGTTGGCACCGCCTTCTTCTCCGTCGCTGCCGCTTCTTCCCTGATCCAAGATGCACACGCCAAGGAACCCCATAAATCCTACAAGTTTAAGGATGTCGTTCTCTACCAGTACGAAGCTTGCCCTTTTTGCAACAAGGTTAAAGGTAATCTATTTTACTACTGATTATTTCAGCTTCTAGCTGGTCGTTTGATTGGTAATCAATGTGTTGATGAAATTTTCATTTTTAAGTTGAGTTAAGTTCTGGGTCTTCCTTACTTTCTGGGTTGTGCATACCAATTGTTGGAGAAATTGTTTGAATGGGAACTCTGGTATACTTGATCTGAAACATTATATAGTAGCTATTGGCAGGTAATCTTATGCGTTTGATTGATATAAGAATGCTAAGAATGAATTCCCCTAATTGGCAAGCATGGATTTGGTCGTTGCATTTGTTAATATGCCGTGAGTGAATGATCTCAAGCTAGTAGTAATGAAGCTGAGTGATAGAATGGATAGCTATAGAAAGAGGTGAAGAGAGCTTATTTTGTTGATTGAGAAAATGATAATCATCAAATCTACAGTATACTACAAGCTCAACATATATACAAGTCGGCTCGTCTCTCAACTATGGGATGGTTATAACAAACTTATAACATAACAAACTCAGTACCTTCCTGAATCTTCTAGACCTGAGCATTAGCAGCTGAGATTACACATCTTATCTGGGGGTGGGGGTGCTGGAATGGTTACAATGAACCATTTCAAGCATGGTGAGCAGATGTAGATGTTGAGGAGAGGGTAGAATCGTGGTAAGCACATCTGCAAGCTGTGAGGCATTTGGCTTTCAGGAAAGATGCAATAATCCTTAAAGAAAATACAAATCGATTTCTATATGCTTCGCACTTTCATGAAATCTGAATATTCTCCGATATGAGCAACATATTGATTACCACAGTAGAGTGTAATAGATCCAACCAGGATAAGAGCACTTTTTCCCAAGTTTTTCTAGGAGCCTCCCTAACCACGTAATCTGAAGCTGCATATGACATGCTCTGCATTCTGCCTTTGAGGAAGATTTGGAAATAGCTATGCATTTTTCTTTTAATAGGTGAGCAGCTAGAAGTAGGGGTGTTCACGGTTCGGTTCGGGTCGGATCGTTTTTTTTAACCAGTGGATTTAACTATTCGTAAAACTGTGAACCGGAACTGGATAAACTGGTTAACCGTTATCGATTAAATTTGAGTCTGAATTCTCTTCAAAGTCATGATTAAAGGGGTTGCTCGCTGGCTAGCTCAATCAACGAAAAATGAGATGTTGCTTAAAATTTAGCCAGCTAGCTTTCTAAGCTAGGCAAGCCCTTTTCTCCGGGCAGGTCTTAAAATAGAACGTGGATCGATCATGATGAGAATGGACTTTTCCTAGATAGGCGGTGCTGGCTTGAGCACAATAATATTCTTGACTATGATGATTTCTTGTTTATCTTCTTTAAACCTGGTGGCTGATTCAAAGGTGATGTAGATTCAGTAAAGAATGGAGATGAAGGACAATTGACCATTGGAGAATCTATGTTTGAGGGATATCATGAAGGTTATGTGCAGTTGGGTGAAGCTATTTGCAGTTGCTCAAAAAAGTAACCGAGTTCAGGATTCTGAAATTGTGTAAGCAATCTCTCAGGTACAAAATCTATAGATGAATTGAAGAATTCAAAAATACAGCTTTGACCACGAATTGCAGTTGTGATTTCAATTCTGGTACCCCAGAATCAGTTATGCGGCAATCGCCTAGTATATCATAGTTGTTGCGGGGTGAAAATGCGGTTCAGTTAATGCCTTTGTGCTGACCTTGTTTGAGCTGTAGAACAACTGCATTTGAATCAATGGATGAAGGCAATGGGATAGTAGAATAAAGAAAACACAATAACAAGTGAAAATAGGTTCATGGAACAAATACATCCCTGGATGTTAAATTCTATTTGTCTTAATATCAAGCAAATTGTATGCCTTTTGCCTATATGGATATCCCAAGATGCGCGGGCGTGCTCTTGACTGGAGTTTATCCTTGTTGCTTTTCGAAGTAGAGCACCGAAAAACTTTCAAATGGTCATATGATGGCTTACTTTGTACAGGGTCTATTTTTCTAGCCCAGTTAAGGTATGGAAAGTGGGAAGTCTGTTGATTAAATAGGCAGCTGTAACAAGACATACACTTAAACACTTGTTAGTTGAATTGGCCTGAAACATATAAACTCTGGTGTTTTGCGATTTATCTTGATGTTTCTTTTTGCAACACCATTTTGTGGGCATGTGCCCACAGAAGTCTGATGCTAAATCCTCTAGTGGCATATAACTGTAAAGTTAAGTTATGTTGTTGTAGAAGTCAATTCCGTTGTCGCTTCTTGTAAACCTTCACTGTTGTACCAAACTGCTTTCGACAGAATTCATAAAAACTTGCAACGAGGGAAAAGCCTCATCGCTTTTGTGTGACATTAGATGTACCCATGTGGCTTTTGAACAGTTATATACTATGGCTGAAAAATACTCGATACCATTGTGATATTTTTATGGATCTCAAATATCAACATGGGGTAGCTTAACTTGCCCAAGGGAGAAGAATATCCATGAAATTTTTCGTAGGACACATCTGGCGTATAGCAGTGTTTTTAGCTTTACAATAAGAGGGCAATCCAATATGCTTCATTTGTTCTAAAGGCTTATGTCCTGAATGAAAATGCCAAAGCTTAGCAGCTGTAAAACATGTAGCGGAATTACAAATCCCTTCATTGTCAAACTACTAAGCTGAATTGGCCCCGTGCATTACTTCTCTCTTTGAAGCTTTTATGCATGCAATAAAGCCCCCTTTGTTTCTTTACCAAAGACTAGTAGAATACTGCTTTCTGCTTAGGAGTGCCCAAAAGCACACGTGTGCGAGGTGTTAACATGACATTAGATGGGTGCTGTTTAGTCAACATGCTAGGCGATGACAAGTTTAAATGGAAATCTGGCACATGCAGAACTTGCCTCAGAATTAAAATGGTGCAAAGAAAACTGAACCAATGTGCTTGACTTGAGGTTCTTCTCCATTAGGCATGGTAATGTGTATAGTTGTTATTGGTTGGAATTTGGATGTTTAGGGGTTGAGATACAACAATAGCAACTAATTTGCTTGAAGGAAATAGTGGAGTAGGAAAAGGAATTACATTTGGAATTGGGAGCTTTATATGGAAAATCATGTCAATCAACAGATGGTCTACCAGCCACACCAGCAGCACTGAAGACGTGAATAGGCTTGATGTTCAGGATATCTGGAATAAGAGATGACCTATTTTCCAGATTGCTCCTTTCGTACTCATAAGGAATTCCTCGCTTTTCACATAGCAAGCCAAGTAGACCGCTAACCCAACCTTTAGTGTAAGATGAGGATAGAGTGGCGATAAAAAGGTGAAAAAAAGAAAAAAATCGTTGCTTATCATGATGGTTACCTGCTACTACAAAGACAGATTTTCAACTGCTCCCAATATTATGTCAGGCCAACTGAGCTGTTGGGCAAATTGAAGAAGAATCTCGACTCTGCTTTCCTGATAACCTGTAATTTGTAATTGTCTTTATCTGTTGGGTATCAATCAACATGTTCTTTATCATGCATGGGATTCGGTTGCAGTTTTTTATGCATTAAGTAGAAACGGACAACTGGAATGGAACATATATGATATGTGCATTTGCTAGAGAAGTTGATGTTGGCGTTTATGATGGTATTCTGGTTGACTGTAGTTAACTTGTACTCTTACTATCTTTCCCCCTCTTTTTCTTGTATTTTTGTTTAATTCCTTCAAAGCCAGCCTTCCTGGACTACTATGATATTCCATACAAAGTGGTGGAAGTCAATCCCATCAGCAAGAACGAGATCAAGTGGTCTGATTACAAGAAGGTTCCAATACTGACTGTTGATGGTGAACAGTTGGTCAACTCATCAGGTTAGCAGCCATAAAATCAATTTCATTTTCCTTTTCAATTGATAGGTGTAGCAGTTTGTTTAATAGAAGTGGTTCAGACGGTGTTGAAGTAATGATTATGTGCTGCAGATATAATTGATGCATTATTCAAACAGATACAATCAGAGATATCTATTACTCCCACCTCTGATGCTGAGGAAGAGAAGAAATGGCTGGGGTAATTCAATCACTTAACTCTTGGTTATGTCTTCATGATAACCATTTTATAATGCATTCAATTTGGATTCAGAATGGTGGTGGTACTAACTTATTTCACATATTGGAGTTATAGGATGTACTCAAAAGATTTGGTATTGATTTATAGTTACACATGTTTTTGAATTCATATGATATGTTGGGAACGGGAAAAAAGTCTCATTATCTGTATAATTATCTTCAGTTCAGCTATTGCTGGCTTGTGAACATGCATGCTAACTGAATATTCATGTTGAACTTTAGGTGGGTTGATGGTCATTTGGTGCATGTCTTGTCGCCCAATATTTATCGCTCAGCAAGTGAGGCCCTTGAATCATTTGATTATATCACAAGCCATGGTAATTGCTTTCCTGTTCCCTCCTTATTTTGTCTCTTGGTTACAGTAACAGGCTGTTGAACTGTCTTCATTTTACTTCTTTCCTTTCTCCCCCACCCCTCTTACCCAAGAAGGATGGATTGTTGTTTCATTGTGTTTCCTCTGTCTTTCCTATGCAAGCACAAGCATGCAAGTATCTACAAGTACATTAATGTATATTCAAATCCCTTGAATATTTTCAAGATTTCCTAGATACTGAAATTGGTCATATTACAGTCTGCTGTATTGCCGCCATGTAGGACTGAATTTGATGTCCATAACTACCAGCTGTGGACTTGGAAACTAGCCCAAATAACCGAAACCATGGACTGAAAATAGCCAATTTGATTATAACCTGAACCTAAATTGACCAGCTGAATTTTAACCAATTGTTGCATTTTCCTTGCAAGCTCAATATGCCATAGCTTGACGTAAATATTCTACTAGTGTGTTCTTGATATGAACTGATTTTGTCATGAATGACCTGGTTGCCAAGATCAAAGCACTCTCTTCAAGTGGAATTGATGCTGGTCTATTAGTGAATATACACTAAGGAATTGCAATTCTTTGCTTGGCGCAATTTATATTACTGCTAAATGTTTCTTGGGTCGACATTAAAATTTGATTGCACGTGCTGCAGGGAATTTCAGCTTTATGGAGAGGGCAACAGCAAAGTATGCCGGTGCTGTAGCCATGTATTTTGTGGCCAAAAAGCTGAAGAAGAAGTATAACATTACCGATGAACGTGCTGCCTTGTATGAAGCCGCAGAGACATGGGTTGATGCTTTGAAGGGTCGTGATTTTCTTGGTATGTAAATCAGGACATCAAATTAGTTGTTTTATGATTCATCAGATATATTGTGAGTGACATCATTCTTAATGCCTGCCCCTTTGCTTATGTAATTGTACCAGGTGGCTCAAAACCTAACCTAGCTGATCTTGCTGTGTTTGGAGTCTTGAGACCAATTCGCTACCTTCGGTCTGGCAAAGATATGGTGGAGAACACGCGTATTGGTGATTGGTACTCTCGAATGGAGAAAGCAGTGGGGAGTCAGCTAGAGTAACTGCATAACTGACTCTTTGGCTTGCAAAATTACCATCATGTTGATCAGTTATTTTCTCATCAAGTTTTGTTTGCATTCAGCATCAGCAGTACGGTTGCAGGTAGACAACCCCCCAAACCCAAAAAAAAAAAAACAGAAAAAGAAAGAGAGAAAGTAGTGGTAAATAAGAAATATAGACATTACTGGATATTCTTTGGCCTCACATATAAACATGGTGCTGTTTTTTGACAATTTTGCCACTTCATTTATTGAGCCCTGCAGAAGGCTTTTACCTTCATTCCTTTCCTAGAGTTAATTCATTAGCCTTGTTCTCTGTTTCTCTTCTCCTTCTGTATTCGGACTGTAATCATGAGCAGCCTTTTACCCCCTTTGTTTTCAAGGGTGAACAATATAATATTTCTTTTCGATGGATATGGCTATGACATATTTATCTTCATTGTTTTGTTTTATGGGATCATTGCATCTGCCTTGTGTAAAATGGTGTACATCCTGGATAAGCAATCATGTCGATTACACTTGACCTTCAGAGGCTAGGAGTTCACCCCCCGGCGCACCCAACAATCTTTGATCGTTCATATCACCAAGGTCGAGCTACTTTGCGTTCATGAAAGGTCGGCCTGCCCTTTCTTTGTGAACTGATCGAATGTTAATGGATTGTGTTGCTGCTGAATGGACATGGCACCCAAAGTTGATTGAGAAATTGCTCGCTCGAGCAGAAAACATAATTTCAGTTGATTTGAGATGGACGAATAAAGATTGAGTAATTGGAGATGGAGCACCAAAATTGTTAACCTTTTCATGGGAAGAAAATCATACTTCCAATGAAATGTGTAGAGGTTGTACTCTACTGTTTCAAACTAATTTCAGTCGTAACCTACGTAGGACAAGTGGTGTTAGGCTGGCTGCTTTGTTCTTTTGGCAAAGTGACCAGTCTCTGTCATATTCATGAGTTTAATGAACTCACATGCTTACTTTGGGTTCACTGTCGGATGTCCTATTTCTCATGTGAATCCAAATCTCACATTGGTCATAACTCACAACTCATGACGATGAAAAATGAAATTTTTGGGAAGTACATGCACATATTCAAATATTCTATTATTAGATATACAACTATTTGTAATCATATTACCAGAACATTTTAGATTTTTGATATCGATTTGATTTTTGGGCTTCTTTTTATGGGAAAAGAATGGAAAACAGAGCAATTCACCTTATTCAGTTGTATGATTATGCTTGTAGGTCATGGATCGAAAAGGCATAGATTGTGTTTATAATTTGACTTTGAAATACTTCTGTAATTAGTTTGGTGATTAAGCAATAAAATTCTCTATTTTTTTGCCCCAGACAAAAAGGCATGGTATAAATATTGAGTTACATCTTTTTAAAGTTATTTAAATTCTTACAAGTATATTAAATATTCCAAATTTTCTCATAAAAAACTTTAAATTATACGAAAATTTAAAGTTTTTATGTAATAACTTTTCAAATGTCCCACAAATTTAAAAGGTTTTGAATGTCGATATACATTTTTGTAATCCTTGTAAAAATTTACATTTTCATTGAATAATTCTAAATTTTGAAATTTAAATTGAGAACTCCAATAAAAAGTTTTAAAAAATCACAATAATAAGAAAAAAAAATTGAAGATAACGAACCAAACACGTAATTTGGACCATTTATGTAATTTTGTATGTTGTTGGTCAGATGTCACAAAACAATTAAAATTGTTGTTAAGCTAAAGGAGGTCCGAAAGGAATGACCACGTGGATTGACACGTCAAAAATAATATTAAATGGCCATCCAAATTTTGTGGATTTGATGGAAGTACATAGCTTCTACACATAACGATGGCTCATTATTTATTGGGAGAGTGAGAGTCCTTTTTTTTTTTTTTTTCTTTTTAAAATTTTAGTCGCCCTCAACTATCAACTACCAATGTACCTCCCAATTATTGTACTTCTCACCAATTGGCATTTGGCGATACAAGACTGTACTTGCCATATTGATCAAGTGCACCTCATTTATTTTATTTTTTTATCCAAAGAGCGGGTTAGTCTTAGAAGCTAAATCAATAATCAAATCGGATCCAACCCATGGCCTATCAAAGACGTTGTAGGGTTGAAAATGAGCAATTAAATGAGCTACTGAATTACCCGCTACATACATGCATAAACGAACAGAAAGCATCTCATTTTATTTGATTAAAGCATAGTTATTTTAGAAAAAAATATTTGTGTTTTAAATATTTGTATAATTGGATGCAATTATTTTATTTATGTATTTGTTACTTTTAAACATTTATATTTTTTTAGGTCACTTGAAATTGATTTTTTAATTTACAACTTGTAGCGCAGGGGTAAGGTTTACTGCACTTGTATCTCCTCAAATCCTGCTTATCTGAGTATGACCCTGTACTAGAAATAGTGTTGTATTGTTATCTTGAAAACAAGTATTTTAAGAAAGTAAATTTTAATGGTAGTTTTCCCTTCCATTAAAAGAATATTTCAAAAGAAAAACTCAATTCAAAATATTGTTGTAGAAGTGGATAAAATGTAAATCACAAATAAAAAACTAACACGATAAACTCTCAATGTGAATTCCGCTTTTATGACTCTCCTTTCACATATTGTTCTTAACATCACTCCCACACTCTAGATTGATTTGGGACATCCAATGGAACAATCTCAAATAACATATACGATAGAAAAACAGCAGAAGATAAAAACACTATGATAGTACATAAAATTTCTCCGTTTCTAAGGAGTTCTATAATAAAGAATATGATAAGATCATCTTATGTAAGTTTAATAAGAGTACTATAATAGTGGCCTTCTTGATCATCATATAATTAAAATTTTGCTTGCCTGTCTCTTGAGAGTCTTCTTGTATTTCTAGTATTAATTAATAGTTAAAAGTGTAAGGTATGTATGATGGATCCATCGTTGTCAAATTGAAGAGCCATATTTAGGTATCTCAACACCTAAACATAGACACTTCATTTCATCATTCTCCATGGCCTTACAAGTGTAGGTGGTATGAATAATTGTTTGTCTTATTCATCTATTTAGAATATATCATGGATTATTTGTAGTTATTATGCATGCTGTTTAATTTAGATCTTGAGTGACATCATATCCAATTTCTCTAAATGATAACTTTGGTGTCGGGGTTGATAATAGGAACCTTTTATTTATACACAAATTATTTCCATTGGGGAGGCCATATATATACTTTGTTCCCATCTTAATTAATCCCACATCTAATATTAATTTGAGGAATTTCAACAGCAACTCCCATGTATTTTTCAATCTTACGAAAAATAAAAGATATGGAATTCCTAAGTGATGAATGAAATAAGACACAGAAGAGGCGCTGGTTGCGATAGTCAGCTACCTGCCTTGCCATCCTGTCCTCGTGAATACTTTTGGCTGAATTTTGCTGTGATAGACTTGGGCTCCTAAACGTTTGTCTCAGCTTTGATATCGCTACCCCTTAGCCTGTGAAGACCCACTCGAGTATAAAGTCATGCAGATTGAGAAATTAGACACCTAGACTCTTGTAATTAAACCAGGCACTATCCACCTATGAATGAAAGAAAAAAGAGACTTTATGATTAGTTATGACGCAATAAATACCCTTTCTATATTAGTACATATTATAACCTGGTTTATAGGTTTCACTTTCGTAGCTAGCTTGTGTTGGATCGAGTATACCAGAAAGGGGATGTGATTGTGAAGCTGATCATCATCTAAATGACGATGAAGCTCATCGATCAGAGGTTGTTGTGGTTCTGGTTACGTGTCATTATCTCTCCATATAATCATCATCATGCATGATCATGCATGATGATCATTTATACTTCGATTAAATTGCTTTCTTTTCTTTAAATGAAGACGATGCTATTTTGGTTATGTGGCGTTTTATTAATTGTTTTTACGCATTTCTGGCTGATAATTCAAAAATGGGTTATGTGTTGGATGTATATACAATAATTGTCAATGGAGGATTCCTGATTATGCTCAACAAATATGCATAATAAGAAACATGTTTGTTTTTGCAATGCCTATTTCCTCATCCACATTATTAGTTCAATTAATCAATATGTTTTGTCTATCTATCAAATTAAATCCACTAAATACAAATTTAGTTAAATTTTGCATTGGAAGAGAAGCACACTCGTTCTAAATTACATATATGACGTGTTTTCTTGTCTAAGATTTAAATTAATGTCGTTCTAACATGTATCCACACATATATGGTGGATTCATTACATAGCTTTTCTTGATTAAATTAACTAGAGAGTATCGCTTATGATAGGCGGTGGTAAAACTATCTTATCTTATAGTTTAATTGCAACGATAAGAGTAATTCATATATATATTGAGAGACTGTGATTAGATAAAATTAAAAAATAATAAGATATGCGTATACAATAGTAGTAGATATTTAATCACTTTTATCTCTATGTGTGCTAAGAGCATATACGTTAATTGATTAGCCTAAGTATTTAATCAAATTAAAATATGAATAATAAGTAATTTGTTCTCGTGATAGAAAAAAAAAGAAGTTCTTTTGATAGAGTTTTCATCGTGCAAAATGTGCTGGCCGAAGTGATGATGTAGAACAATGTAAGCAATAACGTCACATTCTTTTACGTTCGATGATTGATTATTTTATTACAATACACGAACATTTAATAGTATTTTCAAAAAATTGTAGTCCTGCTTGTCCATTATTATAATTAAACAAATTAAATACTCCCTCTATTTTAAAATATCTGTCGTTTTAAAAGGATAAGTAAAAATTAAGATGGATAAAAAATAGAGTTAATTACATGATAAAATATCTACTACACCCTTCTTATCTCTAGGAAAATTACAACTCTTTTTTTCTCTCTCCTTCCTAATTTTCTCTATCTTATCACTATATCCTCTCTCTCTTTTAGTAAAATAATTAAAAAAATATATTAGGATATTATATACTGAAAACGATAAAAACTTTTAAAAAAAAAATAATTGAAAAGGATAAAATTGAAAAACTAGTAATTAATATACTATAATGGTTTGTAAGCTAAGCTGTAATAAACTGTAAGGAGTTGTAAGATAATTGTAAAGTGAGTTATAAAAAGTTGTAAACAAGCTGTAAGGAGGTGTAAGAAGTAGCTGTAAGAAAGTTGTAAGGTTATAAGCTAAAGTTAGATGAAACAGGGTCTTAATAACTATAAATATTCTAGTTTTGTGTACTATTTGATATATAATTAGATTGTTTTTATTTTATAAATCATAAAGCATACATAATCTTCTTTAATTTGAGAACAAATTAAGGTATAAAGTTGTAAAATTATATGGATTGCTCTTTTTTAGTAAATATGTGAAAAATAGTGCTTAAAATAATTCATGTGTCCAACTTCAAACGGCATAATAGCTTCACTGAAAATTGAAACTTTTCTAAGTAGATAAAGGGGGGAGAACACTAGAATTTAATCTGAACAGTTGGTTGGTCTTACTAATTTGGATAACTACATACTCTCTTTCTCCCTCAATCATTGAGAAGCCTTTTCCCTACAAACATACACATAAAAGTACGTACAATTACAGATATTATATTTTCACATAATCGAATAAAGAATACACGAAGTTAATTTAAACACTTGGAATTAATGAAATTACATGCATGGTAACACTAACTAGACTCATTTCCTATATAAATGCATGGAGGCATGCATAGCTACATGAACTGATTTTCTCTCTCTAAACTCATTCTCATTGTTAGCCAACCATGCACTATTCTCCTCCTCCTCCTCCATTTTGTTGGATGAAGACATTAAAACTAGTATTATGTCTATATATTCTTCTCTTCTTGATTGTCACCACCCCGACCCCAATTGAAGCATGGAAGCTTCCACCGAATGTGACGGTGCCGGCGCTCATCGCCTTCGGAGATTCAATAATTGATCCGGGCAACAACAACCACCTCAAGACGCTCATCAGGTGTAACTTCCCACCTTATGGCAAGGATTTCATGGGTGGAGTTCCTACTGGGAGGTTCAGCAATGGCAAGATTCCCACTGACTTGTTAGGTATATACATATATACTTCCTCTACTATTTAATTTTACGCTTGCATATATCAACAACCACCTCAATTACGTACTGATGACCAGCTATTAAACGGGTAGAGTGCTAGTGGAAGTCAACTATTTTTAGATGAGACTAATACACGTACAAGAGGACCAACTATTAATTCGAAAATGTTTTTCCTCCCCTCCCATCGTACATATATAAAAATAACACCAAATAAATCTTTCAATAAAATGGAGAAATTGAAATATGTTATATAGAAAAGCTCTACTCTTACGGGGCAACATTAACTTGTCTCTACTTAAAATTGAAAAAAAGAAAAAATACTAAAACTTGTGAACAATTATTTGTGATGAGTACAAAATAGAACCGTTGGCGATGAATCAGGAACTCTCTATGCGAATACCATACATAACGTGGTCAATTCATGCACATGCATGTGCCTTTCGTTCACTTTACTTACACATACAAAAGGTCAATGTAGTATTTATTTAAGCGTTAAGTGGTGCAAATTTGAACCTAAAAACTTTTCGATTAAAAATATAATGAGATTAATTTTTAGTTTAACGCAATTTTTTAAATATATTTAACAACGTGACTTATATATTAAAGTCAATAGTTTTAATCACTAATGAAAGTCACCAAAAGAAAAAATATATAAATATTTGAACGCCCACATTAAACAAGTAAGAATTAGAGGTATCTGTTATTCGTAATATTTAAAATTCAATATCATTTTCGAGTAAGAATTTGATGGCTTAAGATCCAACTCTATGTAGCTAGTGGAATAATAAAATTCCTAGATGCTTACATACATGTTGCATCCCTTTGGTCGAACAAGACAAATTTAATGCACCTTGTTAATAAGAATGATTTTTGGTTACAATTCTACATACACTTTATATAATTGAACTATTTTTTTATAATTAGTTAAGAATTCGTAGGTAAGACAACCTTAAATCTCAATATACTTTAATTTTAAATCATAATTTTCAATTCCAATTTATTCGGTTTTTATGAACTAAAATATATTTTATTAGGAATAAATGGTCTTTTATAAATTTTAATTGATAGATCCTTTGTTTTTAAATTACATCTATCACGTTTTACGTAATAGAATGTAATTGTTAGAGTACCATTCATAGGTTGGATGAAACGAAAAAAGTAAAGAGAGTATTTAGACAATTAAAGAAAAAATTATAATTTTTGAAATTACCTTAATAGATAATGTTGAAACTATGATGAAATTTTATAATTCTCTAATTGCTTTAATATTTTGTGCACAAGTCAAAGGGAAAAAAGAAAACTAAAGGGAAAAAGTTGGTAGAGTATCTATTATACACCTGAGAGTATATGCTTCTTAGACATATATCAATAAATAATTGAACAAACGAAAAAATAGAGGAGGTTTTTAGGTCAATTGACTGTCACCTGAGAGTATATATTCTCAGATGGATATAAGAATTTGAAAAAAATGGTGAACACGTGGTTGTACTTTGTGGCTTTGCAAGTAAGGGTCCCGCCCTTGGTAGTTGTACGTACCTTGTTTGGTTGTTCCCATTGAATCCTATTAATGAAGATTGGGTTTAGTTCCCAATTTTTGCCCAAAGGACAACAAGTTGTCCAAATCTTTAAGGGGGTAATTAACCTCCAATTTTGCCTTTCTTATGTCTCCAATTTTGCCTTTCTTGTGTTTCTCAATTGGAAGGGCTTTTCTCATCTCCTACCCTAACAAGCTTGGTATACATTTGACACTAAAATACTCCGACAGAGGTAACATTCGGAATTCAATTTTATCCATTCTTTGTAATGGGAATCACTTGTCAATCTTGATACAACAACTACATTCATTAAGGTTCATGTATGTGAAGTGGTGTATAGTATGATTTTTATGATAATTTTATCGGTTTTAAGTTCAACCTTTTTAATAAAAAAAAAAGCATTGTAAAAGATGATGTGATAATATAATCACCATATGTATATCAATTATACAAGGTATTACATGAAAAATGAATTGTAAGAACCTATAAAATAATTGTATAGTTAATTAAAAGAAATTGTAAAGAGTTATAAGTAAGCGTGAAATAAAAGTTATAAACTTAACTCAGTTAAAATAAAAAAGAACAGGTCTAGCAGTTAAAAACACCCTTAGAAAACTATTTTCAATGAGAAAACTATTGAAAAAGTTATTTGCCGAACATAGTCTATAATATATGATGTCTAATAGGGCTAAAAAGGTATTCTGGTATCATAGCAAGTTAGATATTTCGTCAATGATAGTTAAACGTACAACTAAACCATGATTTTGGGTGGATGATTTCCAGCGGAGGCACTATCGATTAAGCCATATGTGCCAGCGTATTTCGACCCAAATTTAGGGCCAGAGGATCTCCTCACTGGTGTGAGCTTCGCATCGGGGGCTTGTGGATTCGATCCATTGACATCTACACTGTCGGTAATAAGATCGACTGAATTCTTTTATTGCATAACTTAATGCAGTTTGTCTTAGGTGAAATCCTCTTCTGCCAACATAAATTATGAAGGCCCTGTTAATTGGCTGATTAGATTGTATTTGACAAACATATGATAAAATGCAGTCAGTGACACCACTATCTGAGCAGCTACAGTACTTCAAAGAATACATCGAAAAGGTGAAACAACTGGTTGGAGAGGAGAAGGCTCAGTACATCATCCACAACAGTGTGTACATGATTATTGCTGGAAGTGATGATATTTCCAACACCTATTTTGACTCCCCTTTCAGAAAGAAACATTATGACGTTGATTCTTATACTGATCTTATGCTCGACTCCGCTTCTCAGTTCGTTGAGGTAATTTCTGATTCTAAGTCACAACTACTTCATAAACTTAAGATACACCAACAATTCTAGTCATATCCGAGACAATGTAACGTACCACCTCGAAAGTCTCAATCTTGATCATTAAAATAATCTCATTTATGGTGTTCTGTTATATGTTTGGTCTAAGGTCAGTATATTATAATGAAGGAAGGAAAGTTAAACTTTTACATGAATTAGGGTCGATTTAATTGAGCAGTATATACAAGTCAAGTGGAGTTTTAACCAAAATCAATTGATAATCGGTAAAGTAAGTTACTAAATTACAATCATATTCAAGGCTTTATATTTTATCAATATCGACAAATCCGTGTTTTAATTGTCACATAAATTAAAGTTGAGAACTAATATATCAATATCTCAGTTTTTAACTCTTAATCAGTTTATTTTTGTGAATATTCCCTCTGTGCAAAGAAAGAGAACTCATCAATTAGTTGATTTTTTGCTCTCATTTGTTGCTTAGTCATGAATAGGGCTGTAATCGAATCGAGCGGCTCCCTCCGAATGTTTGGACTCAGCTCGGTTTAGGCTAAATAGTTTTTTTCTAAAAATACTTGTGTGGAAAATATAAAATTACCTATAAAATCACCAAAATTTCATTCAAACCCTTATTTCTTGAATCTAATGCAAGAATATATAATTTAACTTCGATTATAACCTTAAATTTAGAAACTTTTTAAGAACATAAAAACAAAGAAACCGAGCTGAGCTCGAGCCTGAGCATGAGACATCCGAGCTGAGCCCGAGCCTAAACATCAAAGGCTCGACTTGTTTCGAGCCGATCCCAATAGAGATGTATACAAGCCGAGCCAAGCCCGAGCCTGGCCAGCTCGGCTCGGCTCGTGTATAGTCATGAATTATGATAGAGTGCAGAAACAGCAGTATTGGGTCTGCAGAGGCTATTTGGTGGGCTATGATATCGTGACGGCCCAAAACCTTCATGCTAGAAGCCTTTATATATGCCTCTTCCCGAATACACTCCACTGAAGTCTCTGAACTAGTGTGAATGTTTTTCTTGAAAATGTTACCAACGCAATGTCCTTTCCATTTTTATGGTTATTATTTTCGTGGTCTTTTGTCTTCCATCAACCCGACGAAAACTGCAGTCGAACATACGGGGTAGAACATTGTCTACTTAGGTGTTTTCTTTCCCCATTTATAAAACTCATTTCGAGACCAGTATCTGTCAGTGTTTTTATTGCTATACTATTACGTACAAACTTGGTACGAATTATTAACCATGGTACGAATGGAAAATGGACAGGAATTGTACGACCTTGGTGCTCGGAAGATATCAGTATTTGGGGCGCCCCCGATTGGGTGTGTGCCATCACAAAGAACAATAGCTGGAGGAATCGTCAGGGAATGTGCAGAAGATTACAACGATGCGGCTAAACTCTTCAATTCAAAGCTGCTTGCTCAAGCGGATTCTCTCTCCTCTAAACTTCCTGGCAGTAAGGTGATTTATATTGATGCCTACAGCCCTATCTATGACATTGTCCAAAATCCTGACAAATATGGTACGTACCTTTTCTACATGTAAACTGGATATCAGTTTTCTGTCTGTATTTCTGACAAGTTTAGAAAATATTGAATGATTCAGGTTTTGAGGAGGTGACAAGAGGGTGTTGTGGAACAGGACTAATAGAGGTTACATTACTGTGCAATAAGTTTGATCCAATATGTGAAGATGACACCAAGTACTTTTTCTGGGACAGCTACCATCCCACTGAGAGAGGCTATCAAATACTTATTGGTGAGCTAATGGACATATTCATCGAGCTTATGTTTGGAAGCCAAGGATAGAATTTATTGTTTCAAACATATTAATTTCCACCACTAGTATATGCAACATATAATTGAACCAACCCATTCCAAATACTATTATCCTTAGTATAATCAGGATTGTACGTAGCCCATAGCAAAAAATGTAATCAAATGTTAGTTTTTTCATTTGTATTTTAATTTTGTCTCGCAACAGCATTTTTTGCTCAAATGTATTTGAATTTAGTATTTGTAATTGTCATGATTATCGTTGTTGTTGATATAATGAAGGTTGAAGCTAAATCTGTTTGAAAATCTTGTTCCAAGTGACGCATACTACAGAACAACTATTAGTTATAGATTATGTTAAAATTTTAGTATAATATTATATATAAACTATAGAACTAGAGGTTGTTCGGTATGTGGAGCCTGATGAACATTTTGGGCTCGGAAAATCGCGTTGCGAGGCAAGAAAAGGTGAGCACGACCCATGCACATCGAGAACAGGCTGTTTTAGGCCGAAAAAACAAACCAGCCCAGCTCGTGTTGCTGGGCACGATCCGTGCCAATGGGGTGCTGTTTATCTTTTTTGTTAAGTTTTTCTTGGCATTTATTGCACATTAAGGCTCGATTTATGGTTATAAATTAGTGTATTTCTTGCCATTTGATATAATTAACATTATGTTCCAAGTAATTAAAGAGTTCAAATTGTTGATGTAATGGATCCGTTACGAAACAATATATTCTAATTTTATTATATACGAAACATTATTAATTACGATTTTCGACAAATAAAAAGAAAATCTAAGCATCAAATAAGCAACTTCAATTTGTGAGGATTGGTGAAGCATTCTCCTCATCTAAGAATTTCTCATAACAAACTTAGACAACTTTCTTGACGTCATTCACCGCCAGCACAACTTCGTAATTCCTCTACATATGAACATAACTTGAGATTTTCATCTCTTTTACATAAATATGTCCATGTGATCTTTGACAAACTTAATTTGGTCCCAAAAGTGACATGGACCAACCTAAATCTTTGGAAATTAATACTACCATTCAAAAAATTTAATTTTAAGGACTATCTAACATTCACTATGTTGACATATTTATGTGAATGCACTTAATTTGTACATCTTTGTGTTTCGTGTTTTTCGTCCTTTGATGAATTGTACCTTCTAATTGAGTAAACGTGGTAATGTGAATTGAGATAAATGTTCACTTAACTTCTACAATCTTTTCTTTCCTTTAGTGAATTGCACCTTCTAATTGGGTAAACGTAGTAGCGGAAATACAGTTAAATGCTCATTTCACTTCTACAATCTTTTCTTTAATAAATTGCACCTTCTAATTGTGAAAATGTGTTCATGTGGATTGAGTTAAAATTAATTTAAAAAATATGAATTGAGATTTTTTTTTTTTTTTTTCAAAACGCGTGCTTAACATTACTTCAAATCAATCTTCCCAAAGGCTAACACACCCTTAGGAACACGATTTTCAAACAATTGTCCCATCCCATTATCACAACGCAATCGAGCAATTAAATTTGCGACAATATTACCCTCCCGTTCAACGTGCGTTGCAAGAATAGAAACACCGGAAGCAAAAAATGGTTTAATATCCTCCAAGATCAAATCGAGTCATTGTCAAGCCTCGTTTGCCGAAATGACTTCCGAGATTCGGTTAAGGGAATTACTTTTAAGCACCATCCTGTCATAACCCACCTCTATCGGCCCTACTAACACAAAAGGCATACCTTACATCTTTGCCTCCTCGACCAGTGCATCGAACCGCAACATTCCTTACCCCTACTTTGGGACCCTATCTTTTCTTGGGTAGACTTCGAGTATCTTTCCGCACATTTCCTCGTGGGAAATCTTCTTACCCAGTGATTTAAGATTGTTGGTAATCTCAGTAAATCGAATGAACATCCGAGTGATGTTTTCTTCGGCTCCATCTTGAAAAGCTCATATTTGTGAAGATACCGACTTATCTTCGCTTGTCCGACCCGACTTGTGCCTTTGTAAGTGTTGACAAGGGTGTCCCACACTTCTTTTGTTGAATCACGAGCGGACACTCGGTTGTATTCTTCCGAGCTAATGGCGCACATCGGAATGTTCATTGCCTTGAAGTTCTTCCCGAACTTCTCGCTTCACCGGAGTGAATTCGGCTTTTGTCTTGGGAATGATTCTGAATTCTTCTGTCTTCATTGGAATGTAGTTTCCTTGTTGTATGATTTCCCATACATCTTCATCATGATCCATGAGGAAACATTCCATAAGTTTCTTCCAGTGCCCGAAGTTTGATCCTTTGAATTTTGGTGGTCTGCTGGAAGATCTTTCTTCGTCGAACTCTCCGTTGTTCCGAGCCATTTGATCTTTAGACCTTTGGATGGTTAGATCCTTTCCGAAAGGCTAAGCTCGATACCAATTGAAGGTTTGCTCGGGAGAGTCCGAGTCACCCTAGAGGGGGTGAATAGGGTGATGGAAGTTTTTCTGGAAACTTTAGCTCTTTTGTCAAAAACAAGACAGAGACAGATTCCGAGTCTATCAGCAGGGTCGGAAAAGTTTGGACTCGTAAATGCTGTCAGGAATGGATAAGCAAATTAAGCAAGAGTTGTAAAACTGTCCGAGTCTAGAATGAACTCGGAAAGATAACACTTAGAGATTACGTGGAAACCCTCCTGGGCAGAAAACCACGGACCGTGCTAGTCCAAGCACGAAATCAAATCCACTATTTTGAGTCCACAAAATATTGTGAACTGATCGAACCGAGTTGCTCCCTTAGACAACTCTATACAAGTTTTCCTAGACTCGAAATTCCCTTATCCGATCTAGTACTTCCTAGCTGAGATAACCCTTACAGCTAGAGACAACTAAGCTGAGTTAACCCTTACAGACTTAGTCAAGGGACCTTACAGAGAAAGTAAGAAAGTGTTTGTAATCGAGTACAAGACCTTACAACTCGTAAAGTAATGAATTATAGAGTAGGAGTTGTAAGTAGAAGATTGAGAGTAAATACAATGACTTTGCTCAAGTATGTGTATTAACAATAAATTCGGCAATCTTCAAGTCTTGTGAGGTGGCTTCTATTTATAAATGACCAGGCAGAGTAGCCGTTATCTTCATCCGGTGACTAAGAGTCCTTTGTGACCGTTGACAAAAGCTTTCGAGTCACTCGTAAAGTATCCGTTGTAATGTGAACGTTGGACAACGGTTTAACTCTCTTGGAAGTCCCAAAACCACTGGTGGTGTCTTTAAAGATAAGGTGGAAACCACCGTTAAGCTTAGCGTTCAGTTTTCCAGATTTGGAAACAGACAGCTCCGACACAATCTTCCGGGACTGGAGCAGAGAAGGTGAAAAGCCATGCTCGCTGGTGATTTGACGTTCGAAGCCGGTTACTTTTGTAGTTTGAAAAGCGTATCCTCGTTTGAATAACCTACAAAAGTAAATCAATTTTGGTTCTCAAAGTATAAAATACTTTGGTCCAAGATTAGACACGAGATAATAAAATTATTAAGATAATTAAACAACCGATTATTTGAGTCGAAACGAAATGGAATTTTCGAGTCTAATATCCATGATACTCATAATTCCATCCGACTTAGTCTAAGCGAAGAATCAAGTTCAAGTAAAGAATATCGAGTAAAGTAACTTGAAATAGACTAAGTATGAAATAGACTAGAAATACCGACTATAACAAAATAGAACTTATAATCGAAGTCGGATCCGAGTGAGGAAAGATGAACTACTAGTCTATTCAATACGCGATAAATCTGAGTGATGAGGGACTCGGAACCGAGTGAGATACACATATCGATTTTCCGAGTCACTTAAGGATAAGCAAGAAATACACGGAGTAAAAGCTGTATCAATTAGATAAGATACCGTATCACTCGGAAAAGTTTCTAGCTAACGAGAGAATGCCTTGGAACCAAAACTCTATAAGTACGAGACTGTTATACCTTATTCCTTTTATACAACTCGAGAAAAGTATTGAGCGAGTGTCCGAGTCTTCACACCCAATGTTTCAAGCGGTCGTTCGAAGAGAGAGAGGGAGATTTTTCAAGCGCCATGAGAGAGAGAGAGAGAGGAGGTGTTTTAAGCGCCATGAGAGAGAGAGAGAGGGGGTAGGTTTTCAAGCTCCATGGGAGACCGAAGAAAGAGCGAGAGAGAGAGAGAGATAACAAGAGAGAGAGAGAGAGAGAGGTCAGGACAATTAACTTTTGTTTCCATTTGAATCCTCGATCTTTCTACCCTTATTTGTTGATCGACCTACTTTGCATGTATACTCCATTTTTGTCCTGTAAATCCGACCTCATGGTTAATCACAATAAGGGAATTACGATTCCTATCATGTCTTGTGTCGTTAAAGGAAATTAAATGGGTGGCTTCAACATTTCATTCATAATTTTATTATTGTCTTATGAATTACGTAAACTTAAAAAAATCATGTCTAATTTATGATAAATGTATAATACGTCAAAATTGGAAATAAAAGGAAACCATATATATATTATTAGTAATATAATATATACGTAAACAATTCTCTTGCACAATGAATAGAGGAAAAGAGTTATATATATATATATATATATATATATATATATATATATATAGGGTTTAAGGATGAAAAGGGATAAAATATAAATGTGAATATGTAAAAAATTGGAAAGGTATTTGGATATAGGGATCTTTCCAAATACTTGTCATAAAGATAAATTTTTATCAAATTTATTTATTTTGATGAGTTGAAGTTGGGGGTAGACTAATTTATCCAATTACCTAAATTTCGATTTCCTTTTTGGGTGCAAGTTTGTTGTATTATACATGATCATAAACTAGAGTACATGATTTTTTGAAGTTTACGTAATACATAAGACAACAATGACTATCAATGAAATGTTCGGATCATCCATTTAGTTTGCTTTAACAACCCAAGACATAACTAGAATCGGAGTTCCCATAACCCTTATTGACTTTAGCAATGAGGTCGGATTCACTGGGTAAGACATGGAGTCTATGTGTAGCATGGGTCGATACACGAAGAAAGGGAAAGGGATAAAGGCTTTATAGGAGAAAAATGTGGTAAACAATCACAAAACTAGTAATAATTCCCAATTGTTTATCACATTTTTCTCCAATAAAGCCTTTATTCCTTTCCCTTTATTCGTGTACCGACCCACGCTGCACATATACTCTATGTCTTACCTTGTAAACCTGATCTCATTGTTAAAGACAACAAGGGTTATAAGAACTTTGATTGTAGTTATGTCTTGGGGTCGTTAAGCGAATTAAAGGGATGACCTCAACATTTTATTCGTATTAATTTGTCCTATGCATTATGTAAAATTTCAAATAAAATCATATCTAGGTTATGATAATGTATAATACATCAAAATTGGAAGCAAAAAGGAAACTACAATCGATGAGGGTCAAAAGGACTAAGCTCCTGAATGTTACCTTCGTCCCTAATTTTCTCATTGCATTTTCCGACAAGTGAGACAATTTGCCTTGAAAGGTTCATCTCTATTTTCCTAAAGAGATGCTTTTTAGTAGATTAATTTATGTGCTTGTCTTTATGACTATATTGCTTGCTTGGAGTTCGTGCAAAGGTAGCGTGGACTGCAATATGATATATATATGTTGTACAAGCTACCTCTGCAACAACTTTGAGCAAGCAATATCGTCATAAAGACAATGATATAACTAAATCTACTATAAAATCATCACTTTGGGTAAATAGAGATGAAATTTTTCATATAAATAATGAAAAAGTACTCTTTATATTATAATTTCACATCATTGTAATATATTCATTACTTGGAACTTATTGTGAAAATTATGGAATTGTGTTCTCGAATTTGTTCAATGAAACTTGTTGTGGTTGTAGCAAGTGGAAAATTTTTGTATATATTGAAAAATTGCGGTCTGTTGGTTGTTACTTGTGTAAGTTGTAATGTATTTTTGTATTGTATTTTGTAGAGAGGGTACGGAAAAACAAAAAAAAACTATAAAAAACAATTCGGACCTATCACAATGGTTCTTATATTAACCGTCGTCATATGCCCCTTACTTAAACAATTTTTGGCATTTACGTGCAGGACGTATGACGACGGTTCTAGTATAAGAACTGTCGTCATAGTTGAGTATATTACGACGGTTGTTATATCCGAACCGTCGTCATATGTGATCTTTAACTACGGTTTTTAAACCATAGTAAAAGATGCTACATACAACGACAACTACATACACGACGCCGGTTAACCATAGTTAAATGTCATTTTTAACCATAGTCAAAA
This sequence comes from Talinum fruticosum, assembly GCA_021018815.1. NCBI lineage: Eukaryota > Viridiplantae > Streptophyta > Magnoliopsida > Caryophyllales > Talinaceae > Talinum > Talinum fruticosum. The sequence goes on from JAITYX010000014.1 coordinate 8,652,332, forward strand.
GAGGTTCCTGTAATAGTGGGTGTTCGATGGGAGACCAGAGAGAGAAGGGGGATTAAGCGGCGTTCCGATAGGAGAGAGAGGGTGAGGGAAAGGGAGACACGGTTAGGGTTAATGGGTTTTCCGAAAATGAAAAACTTATAACCCTAAAAATGAAAAACTTTTAACTACGGTTCAAATGAAAGAACCGTAACTAAAAGTGACTTTTAACTACGGTTCTTTCTATGAACCATAGTAATATGTTCACTGCATAACATATGACGACAATTCATTGAAACAATCGTCATCGGAGGTGGTAAATAACGCTGCTTATTTACAAAAATGCCACTCGGTCCATTTTTCATGACGGTTTGTTCTTTTAACCATCGTTAAAGACCCATCATTAAAAATGATTTCTGTAATAGTGCACCATAAAAACCTATCCCATTGGTGAGTTATCGGAGACCAAAGCATTAATTTTTTTATTTTTTCCTTTTGTTTTTGACATAACTTGTTTTAAAATAGATATGGTATTAAGTCTAGTATGTGTCTTATCTCCGACTATTTGTGTTATGTATCTTTGTAATTATTTTAGTCAAAATAAGTAGTAGCGTATTAGTTTTTAAAAATTCTTATATTCTATACATATTATATTTTTCAAATTTATCTAACGATGTTATTTCACAATATGACAATATTGTTCACAAATCAAACTAATACAATTTAATATACGTTTAGTTGATTTGTTCGCCAGGATTTTCAATACCTTTGTTTCTTGGGTGCAATTGAGGAGTACTAAAAGAAAATCAAGTTCTAATCAAACTGGGCTAAGCAACACCTATAAAGTCCTCGTAACAAAATCTTCGCTAAACTAGGGGAAGGGAAAGACATTTTGTAACAACCCAAATTTTTTTAAAAATTATTATTATTATTTTAAATATAGCATTAAACAATGAGCATTAAAATTTAGCACAATATATTTTTAATGAATTATTGCTAAATTAGTATCTAGATACATATGCGTAAGCAAAAAGATAAGTATTAATGTTAGGGAATAATTTGTATCATAATTTCTATAAATAATTAGGCCACTTATTAAGACATTTGAGATACCATGACCTTAGGATATTCCATTATTACTTCTTTATAAATAACCCCAAAATGGTAATGCTAGGATGAATTAAAGTCTTAAATTTTATTACCGCAAGTATATGGCGTAATTTTAGTTAGCCGACAAGCACGGGTCGTGTCCACGAGAGTTGAGTCTCAAATATCAAAGTTATCTTAAATTTTCCGTCTACGCGAATCAGCGAGAGGTGAGAGATATGATGATTAATATAATCCTAGAAAACAATAAAAGAATGCTTGGGTTGTGATTTTACCGCTTAATAAACTAACTAATGAAGACAAGTCTAAACCTAACTAAGTCTATTCAAGCATTTAGGAGTAGTCGGTTGCACCATCAAAGGTCAATTAAGTCACACTTTCGAGGTCAAGAGTTAATCTAATTGTTCTAACTACCTACTTTCGTGGGGTTAGCCCAATTAGACTACAAGAGTAATAACCTATGGACCTAGCTAGGATTCGGGCTATTTTCATGCCAAAATCCCGACTATCCTCTATACCCATGCTAGTAAATTGGCTCCACCTTTCGGTGATAGACCAATCACCCAAAAATCAAGATGAAAATCCCTTTCGGGTATTTCAACGAACACGTGGTGGGCATGAGAAACAATCCTAAATAACAAGCATAAACTAGTTGGGTTAAGGCCTAAACGCGGTTAATTAGCCATTAGGGAAGGTAATCACAACCAAAGCAATCAACTTTAACAACTAATTGACATAAAAATATGAAATAAACATAAAAACTACACTAAAGAACAAAGTAGGACAAACCGACATGAGCAAGAACATAAACTAATTGATTAAACTCATTGAAAACAAACAATTAATCTAACTATAATAAACATCTAAACTCAGAAAAATAAAATCTTTAAACTAAATTGAACAACCAAAATAATAAATTTAAAATAAAGAGGAAAAAGAGAAAGAGAAAACTTATGCTTAAATTGAAATTGAAGGCTTCAATCCAAAATCTTGTACAAATCTCTACACTAATCTCCACCTAACGGGGTTTTATTTTGGCTAAGTAAGAACCCTAGGAGGTCCCCTAAAATCCCTAAAACCGAACTCCCCAAAATTAGAGTTAAAACTGTCTTTTATAACCTATAAAAGCTGCAAAAATCGAAATTGCGAAGTTGCACGGCCATGCGGGTTTTGCACCGAGTACCGTGTAAGTTTACGGTCGAGTCACACAGCTGTGCAAATTCTGCATTGGTACCCGTGCGACTTCCGCACAACTATGCGAAGTTACACTCGCTGTCTATGCACACCATTATCTTCCTCGTTTTGCTTCCTTTTTGGCTAAAACTTTTTGCTATTGTCTCGATTTGATTTATTACCTACAAAAGTAAGAAAAACAAGTAAAAATCCTAAAATTGTATTGTTTTACGAGTAAAAAACTAAATAAATAAGGGCATAAATGACGTAATATTTGGACCGAATAGGTAGGCAAAATACTCACTCACTCACTCATCTTTTCTTATCTCCACTCATTTTTAGCTTTCTTTCTACTCTTATCTTGCGTGAAATTCTTCATTTCTAGAGTTCATTGAAGTTATCTAGAGATTACTTTAAGCAAGTGCAAATAACAAAGTACAACACATGTCAATTCTTTCATCGAAATTATCATTTTTAGTTAAAGAATATGTGTGTGAGAGTGCAAAGATTTTCAAGTGTCTTGTGACAAAGGATGTATATATTGCCTATTGTTTATTGCTCATTGTTCAAGTGATCACCTTGGTACGCGCGCTTATCGACTCATCATTTATCGTCCCTTTCAAAGAGAATCATCATTTATTATTGGGGCATCCGAAGTCTAAGTATTTTCTTATCTTATTTATAAAAAAGTGAATTTTACAAAATTGTTATTTCTATAATTTGGTGTGTTGTGATGAGAGTTTTCATTCTCATGCTTTTAATATTTTATTGTTTTCGGGTAAAGTGTAAATGCATGGGATAATTGGATTATAGAGACGCTCACCTAATTTCATTTTCTAGTTGTAATAAGTCTTCAACTATTTTAGTTATTTATAAATTTAGTGAGAAAAGTATAGCTCCAACAAATGTTAGAAATCGATTGAATAAATGATAAAATTCATTTTCATTTTATTGAAAGTATAGGCCTTATGTGTCTCTTTGAGACACGTGACATAACACTTTAGCAATTGAATTTTTCTAAATTTTATTTGGTTTCATGAGTAATTCCTCCCAAAAAAAAACTAGGATATTATAGTTGGTATCGGAGTCGGGTTTCAATGCTGGGACCTGTGGGTTATGGGCCCACCATGCTTCCACTGCGCTAGGGACTCCTTCCTCAGCTAGCCATTACGCAACACAGTTTGCTTTTCTTATAGCAATGTTGAATTTTGATAGTTCTCTTAACAAAATTTAACGGTTTTACTAAATGTCGCCCTTAGGGCGATGATAAGAAGGTATCCATATTCTATTATACAAAGAATCTTATCAAGTTAATTTTACACTTTCCTATTACAAATCTACCCAATATTGTATTTCAAATGAAATATTTTATGTCTACTTTGATTAAAACTTTCGCACTTATTCCCAAAAATTCAGTCTTTTAACTTTTTCTTTTTGGAAATTGTTAAACTAAAACCTTCTCATAATCTGGTGAGGCATCCATGGCCTCAATTGCAGAATTATGAAACTGTTCTTGAATTTCATATTTCTTCTCCAATTTTTTATTTTATTTTATTTACCATGTTTCCTTACTTTATGAGTTCTATGCATTGGTAATTTTCACGTTTATGAAGCATGCTCCTAGTCGCCGTTACGGGACAATAATTCACTCAAACTTAGTTCCCGTGGCGCTAGCAAACCATACTCGAAATCCTTCTTAAGATTGCTAGTAAACTTTAATGATGCTTGACTTAAGCTTGGAGAAAGTTAAGTAAGCAAGACAACACTTAGAGAACTAGAGAGTTTGGGATAATGCTTTGTATCATTTGAACTCTGGATGGATTACTCTCTTGGATGATCATTAGAAATGAGTCCCTTGGGGGTATTTATACTTGGCCCACCTCCTCAATGGACAGTGGAGATATATTTGATCCTACGGCTTAAATTTATCCTCTAGAATACTTTATACAAATATCTAAGTCTCGCATACAATTGTACAATATTATAGAACATTATAGAACTTTATGGAATAGTAAAAAGAAATCTAATGAATTCTGGAATATTCGGGAGCGGTTCGTAACACTAGTTCCTATTTATTGGGCATCAAAATACCATTTTAGATGAATTAGAAAGTTAAATCATGAAATTAGGGATGTAGCTTGGTGTAGAATTAGGGCCATGGTAGAGCAAAACTAATGCAATCTGGGGTTGATTTGAATAAATTATCATAAAATTATATGAAAGTGGTCATGTTGCAATGAACTTTTATTTAAAATTTATAGTTTTTGTGGATGGGGTAATTTTGAAGGAAAAGGAGATTGGGTTCGGGGAGAAGAGAGAAATCTAGCCCGAGTCGAAGTATTGTCGGCCATCATGACCATCACACGTTGTTAGGGAACCAAACCTGGTATCCACCCCTGACCATGAAACCACCATGGTTGCGGAGATGTTGCTGCTGAATTCTGGCAGTGGGCAGGCGGACGTAGGAGATGGGTAATAGGGCAGGTCCCAGTAGAAAGTTTTATCATTTACCAATTCTTTTCTCTTACTAAATTAGATTAAATAAGATTGTATTGAAAGAAAGTTTAATTTAATTAGAAAAGATTCTTTATAAATAAAATATTAATACTCCTTATCTATTGCCGACAACGTTTAGCAAATTCGAAAATCTAAATACACCCAAACTAAAGATACTCGTTATAGAAACTAATAAATATTTTTCTAATTAGAACGATATCTTGGGATACTGTTAGCCTCCATGTATCTCAGCCCTGCATATGAGTTTGAATTACAAGGAGGTTTCATATCACACATCCTATATCCACCTATATGGATCAATCATTGACAAGTTTTTTTTCTTCATATCCCTACATTTCGTAGTCCACTACTGCCTTCATTTATTACATAAATGGGTGAGCTAAAAACTCATACTTACGTAGCCACATAGAGCACATACCGTTAGTTAGACACAATGCGACATTATTTCTCCCCTTCATTAGTTTGCTCAAAAATATTACTACCATGTTTATCACCATTTCTTATCTCCATGATCATGGGCACCCCAGCAGCAGCTGTGCAGCTCCCGCCCAACGTGACGGTGCCGGCGATCATCGCCTTCGGAGATTCACTGGTTGATTCAGGCAACAACAACTACATTAAGACGCTGGTGAAGTGTAATTTCCCACCATATGGCAAGGATTTCATGGGTGGGGTTCCTACTGGGAGGTGGAGTAATGGCAGGATCCTCACCGACTTTCTTGGTGAAGCTGTAAATCCATTATTTTACTTCATTAGCTTAGGGACCCAAATCGTAATCAAAGTTTTGGGCTGATAATTTTTCAGTGGAGGAATTTTCGATTAAACAATATATGCCAGCTTATTTGGACCCAAATTTGGGGCTAGAAGATCTCCTCACCGGTGTGAGCTTCGCCTCCGGAGGTTCTGGTTATGATCCTTCTGTATCCAAAATTGCGGTAATATAAAACTAATTATCATTAGTTTTTTCTATAAAAAAAAAGCATATATCATTAGTTTTTTAATTACTCATTTTTTACATGGACCAAGATTATGCGTGGTTTGAATGTATAAATGTAGTCGGTGATACCGCTATCACAACAACTAAAGTATTTTAAGGAGTACATACGGAAGTTGAAACAATTGGTTGGGGAAGAAAAGACCCAGTTCCTCCTCAAGAACAGTATATTTATAATTATAACGGGAAATAATGATCTTATCTACTATTTTGATGCCCCGTTGAGAAGGTTGCAATATGATGTTAATTCCTATACCGATCTCTTAGTTAACTTGGCTTCTTCTTTTGTCCAGGTATATTTCTTTTCGATTTTTTTACATGTTTTTTACAATTATACGTTGAATAAAGTTTAACATAATGTTTATTTGGACAATAAGAAAAACAAAAGATGTAAAATTCCAAATTAAATTGTGCCATGATCACAATTTCATGTTTATTAAGCTCTCTACACTTAGAAACTGTAGATTAAAAAGTTTTGACATTTTAATTAAGAACCATCGACTAAGGAATAGGTTTTATATTTTTAACGATATAAATTGTATAGTTATCGCTTGGTAAATATTTCCAAAATGGGCAGGACTTGTATAATGTTGGGGCAAGGAGGATAACAATTTTCAGTATAATGCCGATTGGGTGTCAGCCTTCACAGAGAACGATGGGAGGAGGAATTCGGAGAAACTGTGCAGAATCTAATAACCACGCCGTTGAATTATTCAATTCTAAGCTATCTTCTCAAGTTCATTCTCTTACCACTAAACTTCCTAATTCTACACTGGCGTATATGGATGGCTACACTCCTTCCATCCAAATCTTGCAAGATCATAACAACTATGGTTCTCTCTCTCTCTCTCTCTCTCTCTCTCTCTCTCACCTCCCTTCTTCCTAATTATTATTCATAAATTCTTGGATAAGACTGTCTCACATAAACAACGGAGACTTCTCTAGACTTTTTAATACAAGAGTGCCGAATATTTTATCAAAAAAAAGACTTTTATTGCAGTCACACGTAAATAAACTTTTAATCACCTCAACTATTATTAAAAACTACTATAGAAACATCCGTCTCATGACATGATATGTCTTACATGAGACAATCTCGTACAAAACTTATTATTAATCTTTGCCTTTTTTTTTTTGTTTGTTTGATTATGTTTCTAAGAGATTGTGGTTGATACAGGTTTTGAACAAGTGAAGAAAGGGTGTTGTGGGACGGGACTGGTAGAGATCTCAATATTATGCAACAAGCTGGTTCCAGTATGTCCGAATGATTCCCAGTATTTATTTTGGGACGCTGCCCATCTTACTGAGAAAGGCTTTCAAACACTAGTTAGCCTGTTCATTGACAAATTTGTCGACCTCCTTTTTGGAATGTGATCCCTCAAATAAAACTACTCTTTGATGAAAACAATCCCACTTAGCAAAAGGGTATGCCATGATTAGTTGACAAGCTACAGCGATTAGTGTTATATATTTGTTTTCCATTTGTGCGATGTTGAGTATTGTTCCAAATATTTTTTAAAAATCAATCTTGCCATTTGATTGGATGTAATTCAATAATAATAATTAATATAATGTACGTAAATTTATAATATAATCATGATCATATAACTCGTGGTAATCACAACTATGACATAGAGTTATTTTTAAAGTTTGTATTATTTTAGTCTAATATTTCAAAGTTTATATTAATCGGTTCAATATATGTAACTTTCGGCTCTAATAACGTATGCAAGTGGACAAGGCCCATTAAATACTTTGTTTCTAATATCATATAAATAAGTTGTTTGAATCAACATCTATTTGGTGGTTGAGCCTCGCATAACACATGCTGGTAAGTGCCAATTTTATACGTACTTGAAAGAGCTTTCGTGTCATACATACAGCTATATGAAGCATTTGAATCGTTGAGAAGCTTCCGTGTCCACTACCTATTGCCTTCATTTTTCCTATGTAAAATGGCTTCATTTTCGTGTTATACATTCTTGACTATATTCATTTTAGCTATTAAAAATTCAATGTTAATTATTATCAATTGTTATAATTAGTAGTTAGTTATTACGAGCAGTTATGATTTTTAAGATATCTGTTATATTTTTTTGACATGAAGTAGTGTATTCATTACTATCAAAGCTCATATAAAGTTACTGTACAAGTATATCGATGAATCACATATTAGAGCCTATAGCCCACCTTCTAGGAAGGGTTGCTTTAGCTCTAACTATGGTTACAATGCCTATCTATCATAATAACTTCAATAACCATTTCTTGTCTCTAGAACATGTTTTTCTCTATACCCTCTGCTTGATTCCGATTTACATTTCAGCTTTGATTTTTGGGTAATAACCTCGTGTTTCGTGTGCTTTGCCCCAAACACTCTTCCACATCTCTCAGTCCATATATTATAAGCACAAGCTGCTAGAATGGCCCATAATATTTGCCTTTTGGTTCTTGATCCAAGTATATTGAATGGAGTCTATTCATCGTAGTTTATACGGCTCACAAATGAAAGTGACCTTGAGTGAGTATTCGAAGGTGTCGAACCACGAGGAGTAGGGTTTCAAGTATTGAAGCTTAATCCGAGCGGCTCAAGCTAGCCCAAATTAAAGATGTGGGATTATTAAGTCATGAAAACTAAATTAAAGTTAAAAAGGTGACTCAACATAGATGAAAAATCTTTTAAACATTTCATTAAGCACTTGGTAGGCATGAGTGAAAACTCAAATTTGCAAACGTAAATTGGGTGTGACTAAGCCTCGATACATGACTAAGTAGCCATCAAAGGGCTAATCACAACATAATCCAACCAAACTACTCACTAAACATGAGAAAATTCAAGGTAAAGTCTAAACTAGCAATATAGCAAATAAGCATGGAGAGGAAACAGAAAACTAAACTACCTTGCATAAATCAAACAAATGAACATAAATCAACAACAAAATAACAAACATCTAAACAAAACATTAACTAAACTAACATTAATCTAACGAAATGAACAAGAACAAAACAAGAAATGAAGAGAGAAGAAAGAAGAAAGCTTAGCCATTTATGCTCCAAGGCTCCATGGTTCATAATCTTCAACCCAAATCTACACTATTAATCTAACTAACTTAATCTCCCTAATTGAGTTTTACTTTGGCTAATTATAAATCTATCTAACTCCTAAACCCTAAGGGCTCTCTTCAAGAAGCCTCCCCCAAGATGTAGGCACAAATTGGTTTAAATAGGCTCAAAACTGAGACCTAGGGCCTTGGCACGGCCGTGCCAAGGCTCTGGCTGAAGTAAAAAATTGCCCAAAACAGAGCCACCACGACCTGTCCCACGGTCATGGCCCAGACCGTGGGAGCTGCCACAGGCTGTTTCATGACCTGTGGGCAGGCCGTGGGGCCTCCAAATGGCCTTTTCTTGCTTTGACTTTTGTTGGGCGGCACCGGGACTAGTCCGAGGTGATCTTGGTGGTTCGTGATTGCTCTGAAAGGGTCCTTAAGAGATTCTTTTGGGTCTCGAAATACTACAAATGTTTGAACCTTGAGTGTGATGATTCCAAAGTTTACTTCGAACTTTCGAAACTATTGCGAAACGTTCACATGGGCTTGCAGATGGTCTAACATGGCTACGACAAGTTGAGTATGGATCTTTCAAGTTTGATTGCCGAAATCATCGTCATTTTCGCTCTATTCTTCGCAAGTTTTCGGGTTTGGCTTATTTCCTACAAAAGTAAATAAAATAAGTAAAAATTATAAAAGTATATTATTTATGAGCCAAAAACATGTGTTAGAGGAATATAATCTACATCATTTACGCCCAAACAGAGTCCATTTTCCAAGTTATTTCATTGAACTCCCCTTGCTCAATTTGAGATGGGGGTCAAGATTTCCATGCTGAACTACACTAGAGAAACAAGTGAGATAATGTTTCATTTTCCTCCCTACACAATGCACAATTGTTGTCATTGAGCACCACACCAAGGTGCCTTAATCTTTCTCTGGTCGATAATCTGTCTTGGAATAGCATCTATGAGATAATTCCATGTTTAGGAATAACTATTGGCGTCCAAATCACTTCCCAGTATTGGAAAGGTTGTTGTTGTCCCATTAGCCACATATATCTAGTTTTGACATGATATCTTTGTTGTAAAGACCATATTCCCTCCCGATAACCCTGGTTGAATTTTGATTTAAGCTTATGTAATCTTCTCCAGTACTAGCTTGTATTTGCACTTGGTTTATATTCCCAAAAGTTGGTTCCTTTTAAATATATTTCATGAACTCATTTGACCCAAAGGGAGTTAGTTTTGGATGACACCACCTAAATAAGTATCCCTACAGACAACATTATTCCATTCAACACAGTTTCTCACATTTAATCTTCCCTCATGTTTTGGTCTGCAGACAATTTCCCAAGCTATCGGGTACAACCCCTTTCTATCTTATTTCCCCACAAATAACCTCTACCAATCTACTTGATCTATTTCAGTATGGACTTGGGTAGAAGAAATATGGAAGACCAGTAAGATAAGATTGATAATACCAAGTGTATTGATCACTTGAATTCCGGCAGCATACGAGAGGTTTCTAGTGGCAATTGTTTGCGGTCTAGTTCTGACTTTGTCCACTATTTTTTGACACTCTTTGACTGTTTATTTGGATGGAGATAAGGGCATGCCTAAATATTTCATAGGGAACTGTCCAAGCACAAAACCAGTTCTTTGCATTATTGCCTTTTTTTCTCCTGATCTATTCCATTAAGATATATAAGGGATTTACCTTTGTTTGCAGATAATCCTGTTGAATTTGAGAAGTGCTCAAAACCTTCCATTATCAAGAACACAAACTTTTCATTGCCTTTACAAAATAGCATCACATCATCAGCAAAGCACGAGGCTTACTAGTTCCATTTTCTTCCGGAGGGGCTGATACTTGAATCCTTCCTGTTTTGATTTGAGGAGAAGCTTCCTTGTGAAGAATTCCATGATTATAACAAATAAGAGGGGGAAAGTGGATCCCCCTATCTAAGCCCTTTTGCAACCTATATGTGTCCGAACACTTCTCTATTCACATATATTTGGTATGATGTTGTAGATATACATTGCATTAGCCAATGGATAAATTTTGGGGAAATTTCAAGGCATTGAGCATATTCCGAAGAGCAGCCATGATATACTATCATAGGCTTTCTAACTTCATGAAACATCTTGGTGATGTATACTTCCTTTTATAAAGTTGAATGAGATCCTGGGAAATGAGAATATTCTCAATAATATTCCTCCCTTAAACAAATGCACCTTGGTTTGGACTGATGATATCAGGCAGTACTTTGTTCAGTATAGCACACAAGTAACTTTGTAATGCACTTGTATATAGTTGAACAATAGGCTATTGGTCTGAATTTTGTGACATGAAGAGGGTTTGGGACTTTTGATACTAAAGTGAGGACTATAGCATTCATTTCATGGACGAGTCTTCCATTCTCAAAGAATTCTAGTACAGCTTGAGTGGTATCTACACCTACCATATGCCAAGCACTTTTGAAGAAGCCACTTCCATAACCATCCAAGCCTGGACTTTTGTTTTTATTGATTGCAAATATAGTCTCCTTGACTTCTTTGGGCATAAAAGGTTGTATCAATCTTAATTGTTGTTTAATTGACACAGCTTACACCTATATTCACAATTCGGTGCTAAATCTCCTCTCGTTGTTATAGCATTGGTGCCTAAGAATCCCTTTAAGAAAGGGTATAATGCATCCCTGATCTTCTCATAATCAGTATGTAACCCTGTGTATCATATATCACTAAAACAGAATTTCTATAAGCCCTTTGTTTAAGGGCATCATAGAACACTTTTGTGTTTAGTCCCCATGAAGTTCCATTGGGCTTTTCACTTTTGATTAAGAAAAGCCAGTTCAGCCTCCATTTTCTTGTTAAAAGATTTAAACATTTGCCTCTCTTGAAGTTCGAGATCCCTATTAAAAGGATCATCAAGCAATTCCCTTTGGAGTTGGTGGAGTAAATGTCTAGCTACAGTTGTTTGCTCACCTACTCTAGCAAATTCTTGCCTGTTCAATCTCTTCGAGCTCTTTGTAACACCTGCAACTTTTTGTGAATTTTTAGCATAGCACATCCCTTTACCCTTTTCTGCAACACTCGTTGAAACAGTGAGTGTCAAAACCTTCAAACGTAGACCACATGTTGTAGTATATAAATCTTCTAGGTTGAACTTTGTATCGTTAGTCAAGAGCCACTAGAATAGGTGTATGGTCGGATATGTCTTGTGCTAGAAACTGGACATGTTTCCCTCCAAACAATGCTATCCAAGTAGGAATTACCAAATGCTCTATCGATCTTGGAGTAAACCCTTGTACCATCAATATGATTATTGCACCAAGTAAACCTCTGTCCAGTCAATTTCAATTCATCAAGGTCACAAGCCTCAATGCATTCATGGTATGTAAAGTAGTCTCTAGGATTTACCTCTGTACCCCCAATTCTGTCTTCACAACACCACACGTTATTAAAATCACCCACAACTAGCCAAGGTAGGTCAACCTGTGTGGTTGCAGGGATTTTAGTATATCCCAATGTTCCATTCTAAGGCTATCATCATTGTACGCATACACAAAAGATATGAATATAGGCGTCATACTCGTATGGTTATCTTACGATGGATGATCCGAGCTATCATATGCTGATTGTTTCTATAATAACCTTCTTTTTATTCCGAGAAAACCCAAACTCTTCTTTGAGGGTGCAAACTATTATTATTCACAACCCCCAGTCCCTACATATATTTGCATGAACCTTTACTCGTATTGTTCTCCTTTACTTTTGTTTCTAACAATCCCCAAACCAACCTTCCTTGTTTCTTGCAAAAGCTAGCCACAACCATTAGCTTATTAGGGCCATTAAGCCCTCTCACATTCCAAGTGATTATACCAGCCATCCCCCTTAGGAGATAGAGAGTTTACAATATCCCCTACTTCAGTTCCTGCCAATGTTCCAAAGCTATGATTTTGATGATCCCTCATAACGACTTACGTATTTCTCGAATCAAGTGATCTCTGTTCTCGGTGAGGTGAAATTGGTTTAGTAATGAGAGAAGGGTTCTTAATTCTCCAAACCCACATGCCCTCTTTTTTCTTACATTGTTCCCTTGTATGCCCATGGCCATTGCAAGAATTGCATTTCATAGGTTTCTACTCAAAATGAATCTGCTGTTCAAGGAGTACCCCAAATTCATTTTCAAACATTACCTTTTCCTTCGGAGAATCCGAGACTTCTACTTCCACCAACATTCGAGCATAGCTTGCTCTTGTCCTCATTTTAGTAACTCTATCTGTCATAATAGGGACACCCACTAAACTATCAATTTTACTTAGGGATTGCGCACTCCAATATTTGAGATCCAATCCGAGCAATTGTATCCAAACAGGTACTCTATGTATCTCATTCTTAAAATTGACAAAGTGTGGACACTATGGTTTCATGACAAGTGAGTTACTGTCAAAATGATAAAATTCAGATTGTAGAACCTCATCCCTTGTTTCAATCGAGTTGAACCGAACGAGGGTTATACCATTCTCCAAGCATTAACACCTTTTTAATTTGAAATTTACCCTGCATTCTTTCTAAAAATCCTTTTAAAATCACAAACGGGGATTAGTACCCAAGCACATAACATATCGGGGATGATTTCCAGTAATCAATCTCATTTTGAACATCATCGAGCACAATTTTCCTAATACATTGTCCATCGACACAATTAGTTTGCACAAAGCTTAGTTTCGATCCCGCATTTGCGAGTTTGCTCACATCAAAGTTATCCTAAACAAAATTCATAGGTGGAGAAATTGGGGAATGAATCTCATTATGAGAAGGAGGAGTAGTTTCAATGTGCGACAATTCATTATTTACCTCATCGGTTGAAATTGGAGGGCTCCTAAGGGGAGATTGGGTCTTATTCACTTTTTGTTTTGCTAATCGAGAAGCTTGAGTCTAGACCTTGCTCTTCTTTGCCATGGATGGCATCGGATTGGCGATCGCCTATCTCGTCGTCAAGAGGAGCCATGCCCAACACTCTCTTACTACAAATCCGGTCGAGCTGTCGAGGGGGAGGGCGGCGTCGTTGACTCGGAGAGCAACGGGTGGCGGTAGCCCCGACGCCGAGCTGTCGAGTGCAGTGGGGGACTCTCTCTCTCTCTTGAAGGATCGGTTCACGGACTTTTACTTCATTGTATATTTTACAATAATAAATATTTAAAAATAATATATTTTTCTAATCGATTTAATTTTTATTCGGTCAGAATAAATTCATATATTTTATTTCTAATCATAATTTATTTTTATATGAATATTTTTTGGAAAAAAATCAATCCTAATAATATCTATCCAAAAAAATGCAATTACATAATTTAACACAAAAGTCCAAAAATTATACAATTAAAAATTTTTTAACAAAAAGTCCTTACAAAATTTAGCAAAACAGCCCAATAATACCTATCCTCAATTGGAAGGCTCCAACCCGATTTCTCTCACTGCTCATGGATCATTATAATAATTAATAATAATAATAATAACAACAACAACAACAATAATAATAATAAATAATAATAATAATAATAATAATAATAATAATAATAATAATAATAATAATAATAATTATTATTATTATTATTATAACATGCCAAACTCGAGCTCGGTTCGGCTCGTTTACACCCCTATATATAGCTTATAATTTTAGACCCAAATTACTTATGACGTTTCAAATGTCTAGTGGACCTTCCTCAGGTTTGATTTTAGGGGTATAAATTTTTTTTTTAGGTCAAACATTTACATGGGGGAATAGTTGAGTTTGACATTTCTCTATCTCTTATCCAATACACTTTTTTAAGATTGAGGACCCATAAACGTGGCATGCTTATCAAAAAAATTGTGACATTTCAAATTAAATTGTATATGTAATAATGATCAATATTTTAACTATTTTAGAGATTGTTTCTTCTTTTAGTTTTATTTCTTTATCCTTTGTTAAAAGAGGGTGAAATTCAATTGTTTGCGTAATTGTCGATCTCCAATGTATTAATTTTGAGTAAAGAATATGAATGGAGGGGATCAGATGTTATCTATGATCTGACTATGAAAGACATGTATAATGTTATTTATTGCTCATTAATATAAGCCCTCTTTATTTGGGAAAAATAATGATTGCTATTTTGTGTGTGCGGTGAATTTATTAGGCCCTCCACAGGAATCTTCATCCACAGTACAACTCA
The DNA here is from genome assembly GCA_021018815.1 of Talinum fruticosum. NCBI lineage: Eukaryota > Viridiplantae > Streptophyta > Magnoliopsida > Caryophyllales > Talinaceae > Talinum > Talinum fruticosum. Next base: position 8,667,366 of record JAITYX010000014.1, read on the forward strand.
ATTATCTTTCTTTTTCCAAACTTTAGGTTTTTTTTCATAGCACCAAATTGTTGATATATTTTCAAAATATATTTTTCGTTTGATTCAAAATAGCATTTGGTGACCTAATAACCTATAATAGAAGGTATATTTTTTATTTTACTTTATTAATAATAATAATAATAATAATATTAATCAAAAGGAAAATCAACCCACCGAAACCGTCCACCACCAGAGCCACCACCCCCGTCATTACTTCCGCTGCGGTGTGCCACCAAGCCAATTAAACGTCGGTGGGTAAGTCGGCGCAGACCACTGCACCACCTAGCCAACCCCTTCTCTCTGTATACTTGTTAAATCCCCCATGGTCCATCCTTCCCTCTTTCTTTGTTGATTGCCAAATTCCACGACCCCGATTTCACTACTTTGGAAAAAATTGATGATTACATACTATTTTAGGCCATCAACTCGCTTTCCATGCTTAGAAACTATACATTACAATATTAATCAGTTACTCAGAGTGTGGAGATTCAAACTTGAGTTTTTCTACTTAGAAAAGTTTTGATATCATATTCGAACTTGAGGTCACAATAAGGCAGTATAAATGTTGAAATGAGGTGAAAATTGATATAAATGTTGATATAAACATCATTTCAAACATGCCCTCGGTTAAAACATTTGTAATTTTTTTTTTTTTTGAAAAGAGGTAAGCGTACAACTATTAGACAACCCTTCTCTCAAGGGTTACGCTTATATTGTCCTCCATAAGAATGGAGAGAAAAACGAAGAGGGAAAATAATCCCAAGTAATAGAAGAAGAACAATTGAGCCCATATTTAGCCATCCAATCCGCATCTCTATTACCCTCACGGTATACGTGTCTGTATAAGGACATGATGACAGCTCCGAAGATAACACAAACTATCATGAATTAGTGTCCGAATCTCCCAAGGTGGATGAATTTCACCTTTTAATGCTTTGATGACTATTTGGTTATCCCCTTTAAGGGCAATGACCTTGAATCCTGCTTGAATCACTGCTCGAACCCCATTTTTCATAGCCGTTGCCTCCGCCACCAGGATCGAAGGCGGCTCCAGATTAGAAACTCCAGCTTGAAGAAATCTTCCTTCCTAGTTTCTAATTACAAACCTTGCAGCCGCTGACCACGAGGATTTTGACCCATCGAAATTGATTTTGATGAATCCTCCTAGCGGTTTATGCCATCTAATAAGTGCGGGAGGCTTAGAGAAAGTGGGAGTAAAAGATGTGTAGGTAGAAGAGATATGATCATCCAACTTCCCTCTAGTCTTCCATTCGGCCCAAGTCCTTTTTGCACGTAAAATCGCAGCCACCGGGTTAAAACCCCTATCGTTGAAAACCACATCATTTCTGCTCTTCCAAATGCTCCAAATCAAATAGGTTGCCCTAGCCAATAGGTTTGGTTTGTGTGTCATCCTAAATACAACATCTGTAATTTGCTTCGTATTTGATGTTATAAGCATATTAGTCTTTAATAGACTCGACAAAAGAGACCTGACCTGAATTGCCGATCGGAAATTCAAACCAAACCAAACCCGATCCGACACTTAAAAAGCCAAATTGAGATGGCCCGAGCTCGAATCGAACCGAACCGAACCCGACCCAAATATTTTTTGCCAAAATATTTTGTCTCTACAAGACAAGTTTATTAAATCATATATAAGTAAACTTGAAGTCAAAATCGATCTAAACTCGAACTCAACTCAACACCAACCAAATCATAATGACCCGAACATATGACCCGATCCGAATTAACCCAAACCGGAACAATTTAAAGGGTCTTATTGCCAGGTCTAATCTTTAAATTATCGTGATTGAATTTCTTCCATTAAGTGTGGTTTTTCTAATTTGTTGTTTTCTGTCATATAATTTTTTTCCCATCATACATCTAATCAACTACTCCAAACATAAGCCACAAGCTATAAACATACATTGCAAACCTCCCCCGCCCCCTCTCTCCAAAAAAGGAAAAACCTTGTCCTCTAACTTGCACTGCTGACGTTTTGCTTGAATGACAACTGAAATTTCTACATGGGTTCATTACTAACAGTCACATATTAGATTATGAAACAGAAAAGGGAGGATGATGAGGTCATTAATGTTGATCCTTTCAGCTTACCAATCAAAGGCTCAAGGCTTGAAAAAATTCACCAAAATATATGCGATGTTGGAGGGTATCAGTTATACATTAAGTACACAAAGGACACCTCATTAGGTCATTAATGTCAATTAGGTCACGCCACATCTTCTTGAAAAACAGAGGTCCCAAATCACAAGTAGACTCATCAACATTTTTTCAACCATGCCCAACCCTTGTGTTTAGCCCCTACCACAAGTTATACTATGTTTTTTGGTTGATTCTAAGTCCAGTCCTATTATATACTTCCTACTAGATGAAATGCGCTTTCCGTTTCACAATATATATCACTTTAATTAACTTTTTTCGTTTCACAATATTTATCATTTTACAATTTCAATGACTTATTAATGATTAGTTTACCAAATTTGTCCTTATTAATTATTTTTTTATTTCCTTTTCTTCATCGACTTTCTTCATTTTCCATGAACCTTGGATATTCTCTCACAACCCAAAAACGAAAAATATTATAAAATGGAAACGTAAATAGTTATTGATAGCATTTTCTCGTGTGCACGTTTATGTAGTACATTACTCATTAACATTAGTGTTAATATATGTTTACATTAATGTAAACTTTACAACATTTCTAGGTTCATACATTTTCTATATAAATGGGTCTGAAACCCATAAGATAAATGGGATATAATATGCTGCTCAGCATATATTATATTGTTGGCGACAATGCAATATTTATTTCCTTGGTTAATTTGCTCAAAGTTATTACTACCGTGTTTATCAGCATCGCTCATCTTGACGATGGTCATGGCCACGGCCACCCCAGCAGCCGGAGCTGTGAAGCTTCCACCGAATGTGAAGGTGCCAGCGCTCATCGTCTTCGGAGATTCAATAGTTGATTCCGGCAACAACAACTACATCAAGATACCCGTAAAGTGTAACTTCCAACCTTACGGAAAGGATTTCAAGGGTGGGATTGCGACTGGCCGGTGGAGCAATGGCAGGATTCTCACTGACTTTCTCGGTAATTAACTGATTATATATGCAATAGATTTACTTAGTCAATCCCCATATAAATTAATTATCCATAATTACAATTCTATGATATCAATTACGGGACACTTTGATATTGTTCAGAAAAGGAGTAAGAAAAATCAAAGTACTCTCTGCTTACTCTTGTTGGTTAGACCCCGAATTTAAAAAACATTGATGATTTACTATTTTCTATAAAAATAAAAAAAAAAAGTTGAGGAAGTTTAGAGATGTATTTTATTGTAAGTAATTCACCATAATCCAACCTGAAAAAATAATTAAAATTTAAGTTTTTTAACTATCCAAAATATGGACATAATTTAGTAGAGATTTTATTTAAAAAGAGTTAATAAGAGTAAAAGAGTTACTTTTACCCCTTTTTACTCTAGTACTCTAATATGGAATGTAAAAACTTATTTAATTATATCTTTTATGTTTTCAGTTTAATTTTTAAAAATCGACAAGGAAAGGTCCTTAATTATTTAATTCTAACAATAAATTTTTGGGGAACATATTTCAGTTGAGGAATTCTCAATTAAACAATATCTACCAGCCTACCTTGATCCAAATTTAGGGTCAGAGGATCTCCTCACTGGTGTGAGCTTTGCCTCTGGAAGCTCTGGATATGACCCATTTACATGCAAAACTGAGGTAAATTTAATTTATTTCGGTAAAACTATATTTTTTATCAAATTGTTCGATTTATTTGAGAAATATATATTTTTGGTGAACTAATTAATATGGATGGTATTTTGAGAATGCAGTTGGTGATACCAATATCTCAACAGTTAGAATATTTCAAAGAATACATTCAGAAAGTGAAGAAAATAGTTGGAGAAGAAAAGACCCAATTTATTCTGAGCAACAGCGTATTTATAGTTTTATCTGGAAATAATGATATTGCAAGTACCTGCGTTGACAACCCATTCAGAATTAAACTACTTAATGATAACTTCTTTACTGATCCTCTGCTCAAATTCGCTTCATCTTTTATTCAGGTATATTTGATTTGCAATGTGCCCCCTTTTTTGTGTATTAATAAAATATCGAGTTTTCTTACAAGTTGTATACCTAGTATAAATAGTACTCATATTTAATATCCTTATAAGAGATCTAAGAGTCTATTCATTTCAATCCGTCACAATGTTCTCCAAATCGGCAGATGTTTCTCTTCCCTTTTGATAATAGATTTTTAATCTACATTGAAAACTTTGCAATTTATTTAAGTGTCAACAAGAATTTTGTATAGCAAAAAAGGGCCATTTAATTTTTCTAAGTATGCTTAAACTCAAGTTTTCCTATGAGAAAAGTCTTTTTAGCCAATATTGTTCTTTTTTTCTTTTAAGACGAATTCCAGAAAGAATACAGTAGCAAACATACCCCAGACCCAAACTTAAAATTCATTATTGATGTATGTTTGGAAATTGGACAGGAGTTATACAGACTCGGGGCAAGGAGGATATCAGTATTTTCTGTACTACCGGTTGGGTGTTTACCATCAGCGAGAACGATCCAGGGAGGAATAGTGAGGAAATGTGCAGTAGTTGACAACCTTGCAGCTCAATTATTCAATTCTAAGTTGTCCGCTGAGACCCATTTGCTTGCCTCTAAACTCCCTGCTTCTACACTCGTCTTTATCGACATCTACACACCTTTCCTCCACATCCTGCAAAATGCCCACCAATATCTTTCTCTCTCTCTCTCTGTTACATACAACTTAGCTTCAAAGAGACTTATTCGATACAGTTTTATGTTGATTCAGGGTTCGAACAAGTGCATAAAGGATGCTGTGGGACAGGACTAGTAGAGCTGGGAATACTGTGCAACAGCATCGATCCGCTGTGCTCAGATGATTCCAAGTACATATTTTGGGATGGCGCACATCCCACTGAGAGAGCCTACCAAACACTCTTTAACTTGATTATTCATCAATATGTAAACCTCCTTTTGGAAACCTCAAATAGGATTATTCTTTCACAATTCCCCCTTTTGTTTTCCCTTCAAAGAAAAACAATCTCACCAAATTGATATATATGTCACATGTAATTATGACAATCAATTGGAATTGGTCCTTATTCCTGTTCATATGATCTCAAGGACTAATTATTTATTATATATTCGGACTACAATGGGTTAAAAAGTAATAAAACAATATACTCCCCTCGTCTAAATAAAAACTGCTTTATTTGATATTTTACGATTTTCAATGAATCACTTTGATCATCGATTTTAAAATTATACAGTAGAAAAAATTATAAAATTATACTATAACAAAAGTATATTTTTAAAGAAATTCATTGATGATTATTTTATATTATAAATTAATGTACATTTTGATTAAATATTGATCAAAATTCTTAAAATTTGACCTCAAAAATTTTAAATAAATATTTTTTGTGGGATGAAGGGAGTATTTTCTATTCTACCGTTTACATGGAAAGTAAATTTTCATTAATAAATAGTCATATATATATATATACTTTTTTTTCTTAAAATTAATAGGCCATATAGGTCAAGCAACTAGAGAAACTTAATTACAAATTTTTAGCAAAAAGAATAAATGGAAAAACAATAGTTACACAGCTAGAAGAATCAGTATAATCAATAAATATGATTATTCAAAAATTACAACATTTGATTAATATATTATATTCTAAAATAACATAGTTGTGAATAATCAATAATTTGGCCGGCGAGTCAAATCAAAGGGTGATATTCTTATTGATTGGTTCCCCTCACTTAACGTGCCCTCTATAGAAGGCTAAATTGAAGAGAAGGCAAAAATGACTATTCTAACTAACGGTCACGTGTTACTAGTTAAAATTGTCCCTTATTCTATGATCATCTCTATGTGTTATTTAATACTCAAGTTAAAAAATACTATACTTCTTACAATAACTAATTTATATTTAATTTAATTTTTATTATTTAAAGTACAAACTACGGTACGAAAAAGAATTTGTTTAATAATTATTCATAGATAATTTGATGAAAATAACTTTAACCAATAGTTTCTAGTCTAATTAATTTAAATCATTTACTCTCTATAGCCCTATCTTGTCAAAAAAAAAAAAAATCAATTAACCCTAGCTTCTAGCCTCCTCACGTGCCAATCCCTCGAAGAGTCGACACTAGACAGTGGAGTCCCGCCCAAGCAAATTGGCAGTTCTTCTCTCTCTCTCTCTCGATTTTCTAGTTTTCGCTAGGGTTCCTAAATGGAGCCGGTGGCCTCAATTGCCGATAAACTCAAGGCGTTTGCGAAATCTGGCAAAGATTTCTTTGCTGGTTTGACCTCCCGCTCGGAGAATAAGGCTCGTCGCAATCCGGTACTTGTTGATTACCCCTTTTTCTTAAAGTGATTTGCTTTATGTCATTACTTACTACTAATATTCTATAATCTAGCTCTTCAAGCTTGATGCTTTTCTGGGAATTGGTTATTTATGTAAACAAAATATGGGTGTTGGTTCACTTTCAGCTGTTACAAAACTGAAATTTGCTCTGAATTGTCTCACTCTGATTCTGTAGAAATAAGATTCAAGTTGTCGATAGTTTTCAGCTGATTGTGGGTATTAGAGGGCAGGAATTCTTGAACCCTTTTTAATTCCATTATCACAAGCAGAATCGGGTAAAGGGATTATCTTCCTTTCTCTTACCAAGCCTTCAAAAATGTTTTTGTTGGTCATTGCTTTTATGGAATTGTCTGACTTGAAACTTGTGTTTCACGTTAGAGGGCAGCTTGTTGCTTCTTGTGTTAGTATTTTGAACCTTCAGTTCTTGAACTTGTTAATTGGTGTAGAGGAAGTTCAGACTTTCAGTTGGCTAAAATATTTGCTTGTTGAATTGTAGTATATTTTTATGTTCCGTCTCCAAGAACTGGAATTTGACAGTGTGTTTTTGTTGGCTACAAATGATATGTAAGTGCTCGAAGAAATTGGGGATGTGTTTGGATTAGAATTTGCCAGTAGTGACTTAACTATATTGACCTTTGTTCATTGTCGGGTAGGGTACCCTGGTCCATGGATTAATTTGACTCTGAGTGATCTCAATGCTTTCCTCTAACAATTTGCCACGTTCCTTCAGTGCTTTTGTCCGAAAATTTCTCTAATGGAAAGGAATGGAACATGAAGAGGTTTCTTTGATTTGGTTTCCAACTATTTTATGTTCATAGGAGTAATGAGATGGGTATGAATCATGAATAGCATTCCCAACAAAATAAGAATCTAAGACTGCAAAATTGTGATAGTCCTCAGCAATGTCAGTAAAAGTTTGGCTTTTTGGTCACCAAAAGTAATGGATTCCTCAGCAGGATTGTGTAAGTTGTCAAGACACAAAGATCCATATGAGGGTGTTTAGCTACCTTGGGCAGCTCTAGACAGTGCAAATACAAGTTGAAATTATGCTCTTGATCTCTTGGCCTTCCACAATAGGAAGAGAAGGAGAGAATCATTATAAGAAGAAACAGAGAAATGTAGACCATAAGATTACGTATGAAGGAAGTCAAATAGGAGAAGGGAAAGGCCATAAAAAGTACCAAACCATTAAACTAAATAATCAGTTGTGGAGAACCTAATCACTTAACAGTGTTCCACCTACAGGATTTGTTGCACTACATCTCAGTTTCAACTTCTTGGGTTTTATCTTCTAGTTGAATATGCCCTTTTTTCTGTCACAGTTGGTACTGTCATATGTAAAATTGATCAGTAGTTGATTTTGGAATTACTAATCTAAATATCCTAAAACTGTGGCTTCTACTGCAGTCATGTGAGTATTTGCTTGACGGATTTGCTACTTTCATAGGTAACGAGCTGTATGATGGAGCTTTACAACTCTTCCCATGATATAATTTTCAGATTGAAATCTTGAAGCGGTTGCAGCGAGAAGCATTTTCAGACTTGATGAAACAAAGGGATAGGTTGGACAAAGTGGAGAAGCTGTTGACCTTCTATGGTTCATCTAAGGGAGGTCCTTTCCGAGGAGATGGTACCCTTGTGGGAGGTGAAGTTGATCTGATGGGAAGTTTATTCTTGAAGGATTATCTTGATCAGGAGAATGTTGATATGATCAAAAGATCAGGAACTAAAACAGGAATTGATGCGAGAATAACTTTTGAAACCAAAGTCCGTGAGAGAGATATTCTTGAGGCAGAATTCATCTCTAGTCAGATCAGCCACAGAGAGACTAGTGAATCTCTAGGGACTGCTCTTTCTCTTGCAAGAGTAAGTTACACAGCAAACATGACTGATTGGTTCTCAATTTCTGCCATTCCTATGGGAGCCAGATGTAGAGACATGGCAGTTTCAATAAATACCCAGGTATGTCTTCTACCTTTGTCACCTGGGATTTGGCTCTTGCAGAATTTTTGTTGAACTTTAAGAGCCATTTTACCCTCCACAGCGCCCAAACGCCCCTCTTTAGATTGACAATATTTGATTTCATTTTGACAGGAAAAGGGCCTTACGTATTACTCATCCTTTGGACCACCCTTATTGCATGGAGACCATGGAGGTTCAATTGGCATGACAGTGAAGAAGTCCGATGTTGTTGCTTCATTAGCTCAGTTTGTCGTCGACCTCCCCAATTCCTTTGGGCATTGCTTCAGTACCTTTGGTCAAATTGTGTACCAACTCCGTAAGAGCACAAAGATCTCTCTATTTGGACTTTACCATGTTACTAAATCAAGACAACAAGAAGCCAGTCTCGGACCCTTGACAATGCCACTAGGCATTTTGAGACGCTGTAAACCTCAGACATCAGTGGGGACATCTTCTCCTCCCATGGAAACAACCTCCGAAGCAAACATCCCAGCAGGTTCAGTTGCTATGATGCTTGAATCAGAGTTAGATGAGAGTACCAGAATTCAAGGGTGGGTACAGATGAAGAACACTAACCCAAGGCATCATCAATGGGCAGTCAGCATGTCTGATTTTCCTGAAGATGATATCGGTTGGGGTTTGAGTTTGGGAGGGTCAATGCAACATCCAGCAAGTTGGGACCACTTTCAGGTTGAAGCCTTTCTGAAATTCAATTTAGGCAGGAGATTTTGTTTGCAGCCAGGTTTTGTTTACCTAATGGACAGGAACAATCAGACACCAGTTCTTATGCTTCGTTCTACATGGTCTCTTTGATGATTTCTGATATCATTACATCATCAACTTTCGATCAAGTTTCTCAAATTGTTTAGGGTTATTATCCAGATCCCAAAAACCCCAACTGTATTTAGATGATGGTGCCATCATTAGTAAATTTTATACCATGAAACCCATGATTCCATGAATCAAAGTATGGAAAGGGAGAGTAGCCATATCTTATTTACTGGTGCTGCTATGCTACTCGGCAAATTTTTTAATTGTATTGAATTTTTTATTTTTTGGGTCAGAAAATTCTATTGAATTCTAACTGAAAGTACGGTAAACTTGGAGAACTATGGGCCATGGCCCAAAGATTGCAGGCTTGGAGTTCACTTGGTTCGACCAAGTTCGAATGGAATGTAAGTAGATTTGAAACTATTATGTATGTGAATAGTTTTTGATTCCCAATTATAAAAGTTTACACAAATCAGGGAAGGTTTACATAAATCAATACTCGAATATTGAAGTCATACCTTAGGTATATGATTCCGATCAAAAAATTATGAACCAAACATCAAATATGAGAATCTCATTCCCGAACCTAAAGCAAGAAAAAGACAAAATAATTACGAGCCTTTCATAGAATTAAGATATGTTTTTTTCTACTTGGAGGGAGAAAATAAGCCAAAAGTTCCCCTAAGAAAGTGGGCGTCAATTGTCATCTCCCTTTTTCTCCTCCTTACTTCTCTCTATGCCCCTCCTTATTAATATTTACTTCTTTTTTTTCACTCTAATTTCTCCTTCCCTTATTCTCTCTTGTTTTCCTTTTTCCTCCTTATTCCAAAAAAAAAAAAAAAAAAATCACAGCAAAGCAAATTGAATGTAGTTGCATTTCTTGATCTAAGGTTCTGGGCATCACTACTTATTTGGTCAGTCTCTCTCTTTCTCCATAATCTGTGTGTGTTCTTTTAAGTACTATTTTTATTAATATTTTTTAATAGCTTACATTCAAATTAAAATAATAATTAATTATATTTTTAGCAATAATCTTTTTAATATATTTTCTGTAATATTAGGAGAAGATTAATGGCTGTTTTGTTTTGCAATTAATTGATTTTCTTCTAAATATAAGGGTTTTTTTTTTGTCCAGCTAAGATTAGAGTTGGAAAAAACTAACCGGATACGATTACGACACGAATTCAATTGAAATTAAGGGGTTTAGGTAGAGATTTTCAACGTGTTTACTTAAATGGGTTGACATGTTCAACCCATTTAATTAATTGGATTAGGTTTAGGTTGAGATTCTTGACACGACAATAAAACATTTAACCCGTTTATTTTAAAAAATCAAAATAAAAAATATTATGTGATTTTTGAAAATGAATGGGAATTGAAAATTAAAGGGGATAGGGCTCATTAAGGGAAATAAAAATGTGAAAACCAAAGGTTTCTTACATATTTATGGCAGAGGTATGTATATGAAGTTACAAAGTATGCATAACGGCCTTGTGATGATGGACGAGATTCAAGGACTATTTCTTATATTAATGATTTTAATATAATTGATTATCCGAAAAGGAAAAATATGTATTTAGATATTCTAAACTTGAAGTAAACGGGTAAATGGGTCGGTTTCGAGTCAATTTGTTTAAAAAATAAACAAGTATAGTAGGATTTTCAACCTATTTAATAAACGTGTTAGGTTCGAGTCAATACTTTTTCAACTCGTTTAAATTCAATACAAACCCGACCTAACTCGACCTATTTGCCAACTCTAGCTAAGATATAAGAAGTTTGCTATGTATGTGTCTAATTTGACTTTCTATTTGATTATCGACATTGTCAATTATACAAAAAGAAAAAAGGCAAATCATGGTAAGTTGAGTAAAGATCGAGTCTTAAAAGGGATTCGTACAACACAAATTTTAAAGTACATATTTGTATAGATTATAAATTCAAAAAATCATTTCAAAGGACTGATCTGTAAAATATAAGATACAATTCAAAAATTCTAAACTAATCCAACCACTAATTATGCCGTACAATACTTAAAACCCTACTTTGATATATTTATATATATAACATACTTTAAAACCCAAACCACAATACTTTTGACATCTCCATGAGCATAAATTTTTTAAATTTTTTGCCAATGGTAAGTACAAGGCTCCTTATTTTGGGCCTATCTCAGGAGACCTAGTAGAACTTGACATTATGTGAAAGGGGGACTGGATCCAAAGACACGTTGTGAGTTACTCCCTGCACGCTCAAGGCTTCACAATACTGTATCTCATTGACATCAATATGATCAGCCTAAAATTAACCCGATTGAAAATCGACACGAATGATCATTGATCAGGCTTGATGGGTACAACTACTAAGCTAAGCTAAGCTAAGCTAAGCTAGGTAGTGTAGCTCCAAAAGTGTGTTGGAAATTATCACTTAGCAGGGCTTTTAAATAGCCAATCGCAAGACTTTTTGGCTGACATATCAACGTTGAGCCCTCATCAATTATTCTTCTACCGACAAATTAAAGTAGTCAATGTATTCATGAAAGACTTTAGGTCTACCTCAATATATGCACACCTTAAGGATATAATCACTTAGCTTTTGTTTTCTCCAACAATCATTCTAAGCCCTTGTTCTCTTCACTTTATGTTTTATAAAATAAGTTTAGGTAAATAAGTTCATATAAATTTTATACACCGGTTTATAATAAGTTTTACATATAAATTTAAAATAAGTCAAGAATGAGATCACCAAATTTGTTCGGAGTATGTTAAGTTTAGAATAAGTTCAGTCAAAATAAGCTGAAAATAATAGGACCTGAATATACTAATAAAATAGATTCCGAATTCTTAGTAACCCGAAGTGGTACATCGGATGAAAATTGTTACCGAAAAAATAACAGATTTTAAAGAAAAAAATCAAAATAAATCAATCATAATAATGAGTCAATATACTCTTAATGTATTTTTTATTGGTGCGAATAAAATATCTTTTTTCAATTAAATTCTATTAGAGTGCTAATGTTAAAAAGACAAGACAAAAAGATGATATACCATCGATCACACGATTTGGATGTTGTTTGAAATGTATTAAAAATTAAAATGTCGTGTTTTATAACAAAAACCCATAATAAGAATTGAGTAGCATCCCTTATTTTTGGTGAGGATTACAGTAAGGGACGTACCTAATTGATGGATATGACTTATGAGTGTCTCAAGTGTCATTAGTTGAACTTTCTATTAAAATTCTACAAAAACTTCTCTCATTTTTCCCCTCAAATATTAACACCCATAGAGATATATTCGTATCTATTGAGGGTCTGTTTGAATTAGCGTTTATAAAAGTGTTTTTAACCTCTAACCGCTCATAACCACTCATAAATACTCATAACCGCTCATAAGCTGCTATAGAAGCTCATTACATCTCATAACAAATAGTTATAACCGCTATAACAGCTTACCCACTGTAATGACTAATCATAAACTCATATAATCTATACACTATATAATGCCAGTCTTTTCAAATTTTGAAATGCTGCAACCGGAGTGAATTAAGGAGTTTCGTCCAATAAAAAAATAAATAATTTATCATTTAAAAAATAAGTTTCCTCTCATCTATGGACTCTAATAATAATAATAATAATAATAATAATAATAATAATAATAATAATAATCTATACACTATATAATGCCAATCTTTTCAAATTTCAAAATGTCGCAACTGAGTAATTTTCAGAATTTAAAATGATCTCAACCATTAAAATTGTGTAGATAAATTTCAACCGTTGATCTCAATTAATTTATCAATAAAAAAATAAATCAAATATCCTTTCTCAATCCTTTCGCTAAACTCCAACCGACGTCTTATCACGTCTCTATCCCTTTTGCTTCTCTCTCCTCCACCAAATCCCCGTAGTTGTTCTTCTACCTCTATCTTCACCCCTGTCTCTCTCTCTCTCTCTCCCACCACTTCTCACTGGAACCCCTGTCTTTCTCTCTCTCTTCCTCCACTTCTCACCGGAATCAATCGGCCTCGCACCGCCATCGTCGTCCTGCTATGAAATCGAGGCCGCAGTCGTCTCCCATCGTCTCTCGGAATCAACCAGCCACTTCTTGTAACGCCCCCAATCACCATTACTTAATAACCCCCTCATCGGGGACTATTACATAAGGTCGCAGCGGAAGGTAACGATCGAAGGCGCTACCGCCGTCCTAAAACTAGGACAAGGCTCAATAATTGAAATAAAATGAAATACAATATGGTGCATCCACCGTTATATTTCCAATAATCTCGTTAGGAGTAGTTACTCATTACCCAAGTAGTTAGGACATCCCAAAATACAGTTTACGGGTTTAACAATGCAATATTTATACAACCTAGACTTTTGTCTAATCCACAAGATAATGTACAATGGTTCCCAAGGCCATACCTAACCCTGGTTGAAGGTAAAATCACTCGTGAGCGTCTATGTACCTTCAAATTTGCGAATGCCACGTGGCTGGCTAGGGTTTGCCTTCATTAGACTTAGGAAATGATTGATTGTTCACCAATGCTTCTTCCTAAAACAAAAACAGTAAAATATTTGGAAGAGTGAGTCGAAACTCGATACGAACATTCCTGTACAGATCAAATAATTTTGAAACACATTGATTGAGCGCGAGCATTTCAATTCATTTTAGTTTGGAAACAGGGGAGAGAATATAATTAAAACTTGCTTGCCGGTTATTAACTGAAAGTGGAGCCCCTTGATAATTGATACGATCTTAGTAAGGTGCACACCTCCCGGGCCGACCGAGAACCCGAGTTGAAGCCGCGCGGGTTGGGCATAAGCCACGATGATTGATAATTGATTGGCATAAGCCCCGATAATTGATGATTGGGCGGGGACCACTTGATTAGGTGGCAAAACTTGATTTGCAAATGATTCATTATTAATTATATATATGAGAAATGTTGAAATTTGATGAAATATGTGAATTTTCGAAGGGTACGAGTGCAATGAACGTACTCGAATTGAGAATGTTTGTTTCTCTCCTTTTTGCGAAATTTGAGTTACCAGCTATTCGGCAACGGAAGTGGCCTTAGTTCCGTTTAAAATAGATTTCTAGGGTTAATAATGTTTCTCTTGAGTTTCGATAATTGAATTTGTATAAGCTTTAACAATTTATTTCATTTCCTATACTCATATGCAAATCGGTTAACTAATGTTGGTACCACTCAGCTGCATCTGCGTTGATCACGTTTCAATTCATCGAATACAATTTATATTAATTAGAGAAGTTGATTAGGTTGACTAAATACTCAATTGTTTTGACGGAATTCAATCCGTTAGCTGACTTGGATTGACAATGGTGTCTATATATATGGATATACCTAACAAACACTTATTCCTAGTTTATTTTCTCTCCCTTCGTTGCATTCAACCCCTGGTTAAGTAATTAATTAATCCGTCAAACGCCTCTCTATAGGAAGGTTCCATAATCTACTAAATTGCTCAAACTCATGCATGCACCATTTTAAGGTCATAAGCATTGTTTTCCGACAACTTCACATTCACAACTACAATTAGGCACGCTTAATACTTAGTTATTTTCCACACTCGCACATTACCGAATTTCAAGTTTTACGTATGCATTCCTCTTCATTTGCTCAATATAACCAAAATGTAACAATTCCATCTACTTGCTAAATTCTACAATAGAACATCCCCTAAACTCATTCACCGATTCACAGTCTCCCCAAGAAAATCACATTCGTTTACATTCATACACAATCGAGACCATCAAACCGCCACAACTCGCTTGTTCACACCAATTCGAATTTTCCCAATTTAATTTTTGAATTCACTCCACAAATATATTTCTAATCATACTTCAATTTACAGCTACAATTGCTCAAATAGATAATGAAATTGATAATTTAGGGTCTAGAGTTTTACCTTCGAATTCACGGAGGAGGAGGCAAGGAGAGGATGCTTGGGGGTGCTCGGTTGCTCCGGCGACTGCGGGGCAGCACCGGCGTCGAGCTCCGACAGCCGTGTTGCGGGTGGTGATTGGCAAAAGAGTGGGTTGCCGCGGTGGGGAGGCGGGGCAACCGCCCGTACACGAGCGACAAGCAAGCGGTGGCGAGAGAGAGGCGTCGAGCGCCTTCCCGACGACGCCGACGTCGGCTTCGGCCGGCGTTGGTGGCGCTTGGTGGCCGGGAGCGGGCCGCAAGTGGAGGCAGGGGAAAGAGCGAGGCGCGCGAGGGAGAGCGAGACAGAGAGCAATAGCGTGAGGAGGGAGGCCGGTGGCCTTCGGCCGGTGCTAGCGCCGGCTTTTGCCCGGCGTTGGCGGCAGCGGTCGCCGGGACCAACCCGACCGAGGGGAGAGCGTGGAGAGGCAGGGGAAGGGGAGAACGAATGAGCACGGAGAGAGAGAGGATGAGCCCGAACATTTTTAAGTCTGTCTAACATATTCCAGAGAATTCTTTCTCTGGATTTTTCTTTAGAAAAATCTAATTTCGTCATTTTATTATTTTGATTTATTTCTTTATTTACTTATTTTGATTTCTTTTATTGTTACTTTTAATTTTGTTTTTAATAACGATGTTCACAAATTAAAATCTTATTATGAGATTTTTATTAGGGCCACTTCGTCGCCTTAGTCGCATAACATACGAGATAAAACTAGTTTAAATATAAGATATCAAATTGAAGTGCACGCGCTCAATTATATAAATAGTGTAATTAATAAAATAAATAATGTGATTTAAAATAAATAATTGTGATTTAGGGTCGGGTTGTTACACTTCTCACCGGAATCAACCACCCTCGCACCGCCATCGTCATCTCGCTCTGAATCCCGGGCCACGGTCGTCTTCCGGAATCAACCAGCCTCGCACTCGCCATCGTCCTCCTCATCCGAAGCCCCACCGTCGTCGTCCACGGTCGCCGAGGCCACCGTCGTCTCCTTCCTCTTCGGGTTACGACGTCCTCTATCTCTCTCTCTCTCTCTCACTTTCTCATGTTCGCAATTTGAAAACCACTGCGTATTCTAATCTTTTGTACGTTTAGTGGGTGTCGGGAAGCTGTTTTGTCCTCTCGCTCGCCGGTACTCGACGAATTGTTTGTGCGAATTCCTCACTTTTTTTCCCTTTTCCCTTCTCTCCGGACCCGTGCTATTTGATTATTTCTTCGGGGCCTTCAACTTAAGGTTATTAGTACATGCATATTTGGTTTGAATCCATAACAAATTAGCATTCATCATGATTTTGTTTGACATTTTATTTGGTTTGATCGCCTACTGATGAGAATGCATATTTGGTTGTAGCATATTGTGGGTAATGGATGATAGAGGATTTGTGAGTTTGAGTTTGTCAAAGACTGTAAAAAGAAAAACCAATTTTACGAGTATGATTCTGAATTTTAAATTTAATCCAAATCAATTTTCTTTGCCTGTGATTATCACTGCGTATTCTAAACTTTTGTACGTTTAGTGGGTGTCGGGAAGCTGTTTTGTCCTCTCGCTTTCCAGGTGCTCGACGAATTGTTTGTGTGAATTCCTCACTTTTTTTCCCTTTTCCCTTCTCTACTGGACCTATGCTATTTGATTATTTCTTCGGGGCCTTCAACTTAAGGTTATTAGTACATGCATATTTGGTTTGAATCCGAAGCAGTTAGCATTCATCATGATTTTGTTTGATATTTTATTTGGTTTGACTGCCACTCGATGAGAATGCATATTTGGTTGTAGCATATTGTGGGTAATGGATGATAGAGGATTTGTGAGTTTGAGTTTGTCAAAGACTGTAAAAAGAAAAACCAATTTTACGAGTATGATTCTGAATTTTAAATTTAATCCAAATCAATTTTCTTTGCCTCTAATTATTTCGACTCATGATTAGGGTTGCTTGCTTAAATAAGGAAAAGTTTAGGGCTTTTCTTGACAATTTCGGGTGATTTTGATGTGGGTATCTTTACGAGCTTTTTAGAGTTATGTTGTTAAGATTGCTTTACGGGTATGATGATTTCTTCTAACTATGGTTGTCAATGAAGTCAATCTCGTTGCTTATATATGTTCATTCATTATTAAATTTGTCGCAAAATATTATTAAATTATCAAATAAGTTTCCTATATATTTGTTTTGATTTCATAGTTTATAATTGCTTGAGATGTATAACGCTTAAAGAATATGGGTTGTTTTAAGTGTGTGTTTACTTGCTTTACGTATCATAGTTACATTTGGGGTTAGAGACTATATTACCGATTTCACCGATAATGCAAATCGAAGTCGAGCTACTTTTGGTTATTGCATTTTGAAGTAATCTTTTCTCCTCCCCCCCAAAAAAAAAACATAGTTCAAGATCAGTGAGGGTAACAAATAAGGAAGTAGGTATTTTTCTATCTTCATTAGAAAGATGTTTTTGTATTGGGTCGGCTGATCGGGGCACTATGCTCCATGTAATTTGATTTGCTTTAACATAACGTGGTGAATTTTAAACCCTTTCTAAACGTATAATTCAATTTGAGACCACACCTCTTGGGGTTTATTTGGTGAGAATAAGACCCCCCCAAAATAAGTTACATCTCGCTTTATTAAAAGATCTGTTTAGCTGTTCGTATGTCTTAGATTACGTCAACTATTATTATTTTATAAGATCGAGGTGGTTTTTCTTTTTATATATATAATGGTATTTGAGTGATCCGATCATTAATTTTATAGGTTGACAATTATATATATATATGAATTGTCTATTATATGTTAGATTTAAAATTCACATTCTCTTTTTTTAATAAACAAATACTTTACTAATTCATACTTCACTAAGGTTTATTATATTATTTCGTAATTTTTAGATTGCTTCTCATGATCCTCTAAAGTGTTAGATTTTTGAACCTAAATGCCACTGAGTTTGATTTACCTTTACTTGAAAAATGAATAAAAAATTGGACAAGTATTTCCAAGCATTCTCAATTTTTGTTACAAACGCTTAACCGGAGAAGCTGTAGGCATAATGTCAAGTATTTTCGGGGTCATTTGCAACAAACCAGCAATCTAAGAGAGCAATTTAAGAGAGACTACTCGCTTGAAACATATCTTAAGAAAGTCTATCATCCCTGTTTCGATAGTAAATAGACACTAGACACCGAGGACTTTTATGTTACTTATGGAGGCCAAATTTTTGTGAATATGATAATGAACCTTCAAGACTTCACGGAGATATTTTGTGACTAATATAATATCCATAAAGCATGCATCTAGATAATGATAAATCGAGACAGACTGTTTTATCCTCGGTTTTATTTCATAATACAACAGATCGTGCTAAGCATAAATGCCATCGATGCATTGAAGAAGCTAGACACTCGTACTCGGAGTAGCAACAGGGCTTATATTCACGGATAGCCTGGAAGGAATGTAGTATCCACGGAGTCTAGAAGGTGAATTGGGGGGGAAGATATGGTTAGAAAGGTTAAGGTGTTGGGCACTTTTTGTATTCCAGAACAAATTGCTATTATTGTAATTGTTTTTTTAAAAATTTTCTTTCCTTATATTTTTCCTTACTTCATTGTTGCTATTTAAATTACGAAATAGAAAATACTATTTCATTAGTAATTCATGACATTGTAGAAATTACAATGGAAGATATCTATTAAGAATTTTGAAAAGGGCCCGAGGCTAGGCTCTCTTCATTGTTTTTGGTAAGATGAAGCTGCATATGAGACTAAGCGGAATTATGTGGACTATCAGCTACCGACCACTCAATCCCATTGAACCCACCGATTCCGAAAGTTCCGCCCTTTTCTTGCATGATTTCATTTGCGAGTCATTAAGGAACAAGGGATCACAATCATACTTTGGGTGTATAGAAAACAGATTTGGTGATTCCTACTTAATTTTTCACATCATTTCATTAGTTAAAACATTCAAATATTGATTTCCAAAGTTGTTCTCTCCTTTCAATTAGAAAAAAGGCAATTAACTTTACATTGGAGCTGGAAAAATGTGATTATACTAAAAAGTTATTGATTTATTGTTTGTTGATTGCTTGGAAAAGTTATGTGTTTCTACCATGATATTTAAGCATCGGATGGAATTTCTTTGTAAAATCATTTGCTGCTCCCGTGCCTTAAAAATGGAAAATATTGACAAGGGATACTTTGCAAAATAGGGGCTGGGGGTGGTTCTTGGATACTATGTGCTGTATGTGTAACTAGGAGATGGAATTTGTTAGGTAATTAATTTTTCATGCATTGTTGGTTTGACAATGTTCTTTGAGGGTTAGCTTTAAATTTCTTGGGCTTTTTATCGGTGATGGTAAATGTACAAGACAATATGTGTTGACTTGGGAGGGGTCCTTTAAAGTAATTAATATAGTATTCTTAAAGAAATTATGGTGTTTAATCCATCCACAATTATTGTAGTAGTTGTTGTTCATGTGTCTGCAGAAATATGCCTTTCCAATTTGTAATGTTGTTTGATTTTGGGTGGAATTTGGTGATTAATGACTACTAATATCATATTTCTTCCTGTATTAGGCTATGCAACAAGGGAAAGATCCCAATTAAATTTGGGATGGGTCTAACCCACTTCAATGTTCCAACCAAGAACAGTAAAGAGAAAATGGTTTCGGGATCCGCGGATAAAGAGATGAAATGCTATGCAACAAGGGAAAGATCCCAATTAAATTTGGGATGGGTCTAACCCACTTCAATGTTCCAACCAAGAATAGTAAAGAGAAAATGGTTTCGGGATCCGCGGATAAAGAGATGAAATGCTATGCAACAAGGGAAAGATCCCAATTAAATTTGGGATGGGTCCAACCCACTTCAATGTTCCAATCAAGAACAATAAAGAGAAAATGGTTTCGGGATCCGGCAGATAAAGAGATGAAATTCACGTAAACATTGTAGTATGAAACGTAAAGATAGAAATTACACCTTTTTTATGAATTAAGAATACTACCTTGCTCCTTGATGTAATATTTGAGTTATTATATTTAACTTAAGTCTATAATAGTAATTTGTACAATGTATAGTAACAAATGGGCTTCAACTTAAAGTTATTATTTGGAATAGTTGTCTAGCAATTTAAAGTTATTTATGAATTAATAACCATAATTTATCCTTTGATGTTATCGATATTTGTTTTTTAATGTCGTTATTGATTCTTTAATTTAATATTCGCGTTATTGATTCTTTATCACGCAAAGAAAAGAGCATAACTTTTTCTAATTCTATAATTTGAACAGAAATTTTTGACTTAAGTATAAATTTGTTTTTAAAATTTTGATTAGGTCTGTTTTATCATTCTCGGGCATTACTTGGATGTACTCAAATTCAAGTTTCTTCTAAAGTTTTATTTTGATTTCACACGTTTCTTCTTTGGCAGGTAGATTTCAAATTCATATTTTCTTTTTATCTTAAGTTTATCATTTATATGTTATTATATGTATATATGTATTAATTTTTTCAGTCTCTTTATTTGAAATATTTTAAATTTTATAGTTTTTCAATAAATTTGTTTGGTATATTAAATTATGTTGTTATGCACCCCTAATTTACATTGAATATGACCATGCCTTATTGTTTTATAATTATATTAATTTTTTATCATTTTATTTTTATTTTTATTTTATCTTTGATTATAAATATTAAATTCCAATCCAATAGAAAATTAATAAAAAATATTACTTAACGTCCGTATCGTATTTCTTTTAATCCTCTATAATTAATTTAAAGTTAATGTGCACCTCCAATTTTTATCTACATATTTCCTTACTAGGACTATAAAAAATATGAAATATTATAGCATATGTGCTTTTTAAAAATTATTATATTTCTCTGTGCATAGCGTGGTGTAACGTTTTAAAAAATAATATGTGCTGAAGCTCATTCATATTTTTACATATTATAAAAAATTAAAAATAATATATACATTTAAAAATAATATATACATTAAAAATTATTATATTTTTCTGTACATGTATTTATGACGTTGCTATTTTTATTACCGTAATTATTTTTTATAAATATTTTAAGATTTATTACATTACTCAGTGCATAGCACGAGTCCGGACTAGTTATTTATAATGATAATGATAATAATAATAATAATAATAATAATAATAATAATAATAATTATTATTATTATTATTATTATTATCATTATTATTTTATTGATGTTATTATTATTATTGATATTATTATTATTCTTATTATTATTAAGAAAAAAATTTATTAATATTATTATTATCATTATAACTGCTCATAACCTCTATAGCCACTTGTAACCGCTATAACGAGTTATAACCGCTAATTATAACAGACTCCTAAAATCTCATAACAGCTCATAAAAACTCATAACAACTCATAACGACTCATAATCGATATAAACACTATAAGCTGTTAGTTTTAACGAGTTGAAATGAATAGACACCGAATTTCACGAAAGTAAAAAAAAGAAATACAATCATTATTATTATAATTGTAATAATTATGGAGTAATTAGTTATTGTTTTTTTGTGTATAATTGAGGGCCTAAATCCAATTATATACTCTATCTGTTTTACAATACATGTTATTTTTTGTAAGAATATATATTCTATTACCACATAGGAAATTAAAAGTTCAAGTACAACCATCTAAAGGGAGTAGTGTCCCCCAGGCCTTTAGATAAGCAATCGTAATAATTCCTATATTTATCCAAATATGATTTACTCACTTTTGCTAGAAATCAAATTCTAGGAAAAAAAAAAAAACTAAGTATTTACATATCTTCATAAGATGAGCTTCTTCTTTGCCCTCTTTTCTGAAGAGTCTTGCATTTCTTTCACCCCAAAGGCACTATGCAGTTACCGTGACACTTGGCATATATAAATCATCCTCTGCTTTTGCTGCAGCTTCCTAACACTTCTTTGGATGTCCTGTACATTGGATACATGTCTTGGGAATCCCATAATGGTTAAGCACTAGTGCGAAAACAACCTGAGAGTAATCACAGCAAAAGAAAAAAATGATCATGGCATTCTGCAATGGCGTTACAGAGACAACAGAGATTTGGAGGCACAGAGATGTTTCTTTGTTTTATCATAAATTTTGTGCAACACACAAAAATGCATTTTTTTCTTTTTTTCACCATTTTCAACGAAAATTTCAAAAGTCCTTTGACTTTTAACACAAATTTTATCATAATTTTTGTGTTTTTCTTGTATTTTCAGACAGTAAAAAATGACAAGTCATATAAAATGAATAATAAAGATTAAAATATAAATGTAAACAGGTGTAAAAAGTTATAAATAATTGTAAAAAGTGTAAAACTGTAAGTTAAAAAGCTAAATAAAACAATTTCGTAGACTAAAATTTAAAATTGAAGCAAAGAAGCAGAAAAAGGAAAATTTAGAAAAGCCAGCCACAAAAAGGAGGGGAAAAAGAATAGTATTAGATACCTCAAAGACAAGGGTAGAGACTATGACTTGAGGTCAGCATAGTAAAAATAATAAAGATTAAAAAGAAGGAACAAGGAAGTTACGGTGATGGGGTACCTTTCAAAACCAGCACCCTCTTTTATATTTATGTGTTCAGTTCAGACAAATTATGTAACACACACTTCACTAGTGCATATTGTGGATCTGGTTGATTAAATATTCCCTAATTATATATTAAAGTGCTTCTTTAGTACACACATGTTGGGGACGACACTGTGTTGGATAATTAATTATTAAAGTTAAATGAGTTGGCTTATTTAAAATATCGTTAATAAAGTTGTTATCATGCTTATTGTAAGTTGGTCAATAGTAAGGCCACCCACTTTAAGCATGTTAAAAGGCTCGAATTAGGTTATCTATCAATGATCTTATTGTTGATCTAATATTTTGTCTACTTACTGTTTTTATATTTAATTTTATTATGAATAAATATATTATAATGATTATTATATCGATGACTTTTTACGTAAGTTATACACTATAAAATAGTCCAAACGAATTAACATCCAATCCTGCTTTAAATGTAAAAAAAACACACACACAAGAACAAACTCACTCGATTAATAGGTTCGACTAAATTATATTAACTAACTAAACCAAATTTCCTTAAAAAATATATCCATAAACCCTTTAAAACCATACTAAGGGTGTGTTCGGCACTAATTTTTGAGGTAGTGGTTAGTGTTTTGGAGGAGGTAAAACACTACTTATTGTAAGCATTTGGCAAATTAGTGTTTGACATAGTGGCTAAAGGTTTAGATAGTATTTTCGAAAAATTACTCAAAATAACTTTTTCAAAAACACAACCTAGTGTTTGCACATATATTTCCGAAATTCTCATTTTTATTTTCTAAAAACTTTTATTAATTATATCATTTTAAATAATTTTATATAAATCTGCTACTTAAATAACTATTATTACCAAACATACTTATCTTAAATCACTAGTTAAACATCTAACCAATAACCATTAGTCAATAACAGCTAATCGCTAATAAATCACGTAACCATTACTAAAACAACTAATTTTACCAAACACACCTTAAATTATACTCAATTCATGTCAATATAAAACCATACTATATATGAAAGAGGTTACCTACCGTTATGTCAAATTTGTATCATTGAAACTTCCATACTAATCTAAAAAACTAGTAACAAACAGTGGACACCATCTGATTAAAAAAATTACATATTATAAGCAAGACAACATTTAACATATGGTCCTCTATGATGTGAAATTTATTAGAGTATGCTCCCAAACCAAAATATAACCCTGCACCATCTCAATCCTAATCCGACCATCCAAGATAAAAAGGTACACATATATTAATATACATTTTTTTTCCCAAAAAAAAAGAGTTATATATATACATAATGCATTACATTACATTAGCGAAATGCAAATTCTTGAATAAGAACGTCTGTAATTAACTTTTTAGATATTATAATATCCCAAAATACGAAACCATTCATCGGGTTGTAGACGGTGTTCGCTTAAAATTTATCTTTAATTTATATTTCTTTCTCTTTTTTTTAATTTTAAATATAGGAATTTTAAGGTGACTAAATATATATATTTGAGAGTATCTTTTTAATATGTGAGTAATTAATTAGGGTAGTTTAATAAAAGCCTCTCTAAATAAATAATTAGTCATCCCTATGACTATTAGAAGTCATCTTTAACATATTTGTCTCACAATATCTCTTTAAGACAACTTATGTAGAATCAGTGCAATTGTTTTCTTCTATATCGACCATAGTTAAAAAATAAAAGGAAAACTAAAAAGGAGAGAGGAAGATATGTACCTTCTCTTCTCTGTTTTTTTTTGGGAGGGGAAGGGGGACTAAGTTAGAAAAGCTCAAAATGGTGCCGTGAAGGATCTGGTGTGAGTAGGCTTTTTTGGTATCTTGTTCTCAGCTTCAGGAGCACATAACAGCAACTGCAATTTCCAGACCAACAATTTGCAAAATATCATACATTCATACTTTTATTAGGAGCACATAACAGCAGATCTGACAGATAAAATAACTGCTAGCAATGACAGTGGATCCACACTCAAGCTCGACACTTATTTTTGGTAAACAATATCTCACATTCGGAAATCTAAAAGGGAGAACTCAAGTTAAAAGGCTCGGAGCATCCCATCGTGGAAGTTTTAACTGAACTGACAACTACTGGTACGTGTTTAGTGTGACTAACAATGTAATTGTCACTTTTAGGTTGATTATGGTTCCTCACTATATATGGTACATACCTCATCTTGACTAAGTACTCTACTGTTGTACAATTCTGTTCTTCATCGATTGTGATATGTCAGACAGAGAGGGAAAAAAATTACTTACTTTTTCCCAGTTTCCCCTCTTTCATTTTCATTTTTCCAATTTTCAGGTGAATAGAATAATTTATGGTGTCAAGTCAAAGTTAAGATACTAATTTATTATGAAAAATAAAAGAAAGATGTGCACCTTTTTCTGCTCCTTTTTGAGCTCAGCGTTCTCTTCCATCAATTGAGCAATCTCCATCTCCAGCTCATTCGTATAAGCCTAACAAAACACAACACGCAAGTCCAATAATTTCGATTGTTTGACTTAAAGATATGTTTTTTTCTTATTATCATTGCTTATCATCGACATTTAATATTTATTATCGTGGACCAACCCTCATCAGCATTATAAGTAATAAGTAGTTATATAAGTTGAAAAGAACATGTTTTTGAGAGAGAGAGAGAGAGAGAGAGTTACGCGCACGCATAGGGAGAGAGTAAGAGGACCTGTCGTCGAGCTCGAGAGCGAGCCGCGGATTCTCTGTTCTTCATCATGCGCTTATGTCTTCGATCACTCCCGGAATCATCGGTTTTGTGGAGATCCTCAGAAACCCTTTTGTTTTTGGTAGTAGAGCAGCTCAAAAACACCCAATGAGAGGAAGCAGAGGAGGCAGAGGGCTCAAGTCGGGAGTTATTAATTGAAGACATGAAACAAGGGGTGCTAATAACAGCAGTGCTGTGATCCTCCTCCTCATTGTGATCCCTTCCGCCGCCTCGGTCGGTGGTTGTAGGCCTAAGAGAGAGAAAGTCTTGGAAGACTGTGGGAGTGGAGTTGGCGGTGAGGTTTTCATGGAGAGAAGATAGTTGGATGTCTTTCCACAAGTCTTCCATGTTCAATTATTTCTTTCTGGGGATTTGGTGAAGAATGCAGCAGGGGAGATTTTAGCTTGTGAAATTTGTGGGCCTCTTCTTTTTGAATGCAAACAAATGGGGGAAAGCGTTTTGGTGAGGTGATAAGGTGAGAGAGAGAGCGGAGGGACACAGGGATACTGATGTGAAATGGTGGGGACTGGAGGGAGAGGGGATAGAGAGAGAAAGAGTCGAGGGTGTACTGAAAAGGGAAAGATGTGTCGTCCAGAGATATCCCCATAATTTTGGGTGGCCTCATATTTATTCTTTGTTCTGTTCTCTAATCCTATGTGAAAGATAATTTGCTTCGTTGACCATGTTCCACGTTTAATATGTATTATATGCTTTTAAAAGCCAAGGTCCTTCAACCATACAACACCCAAATACACATCCCATCTTGTCTGCATAATCATATTCAAGAATAATTTCTCCTTTTGGGTGCACGCTTTAATTAGTTTAATTACTCGTTTTTATAAGTTGGTATTAGAATTTTGCATCGGTAATTTGATCATATTCTCTAAAACAATGAAACATATCGAGAAACTATCTAAGGAGATGGTTTTTGGACTTTTTGCACTCTTGAAAGACGTAGAATTCACTAACGAATATTGATTCTTTCAGCTGTGGCCATTCTTAATCCATAAAGAAGGGATGAGTGTTTAACTTATGTTTTAATCGAAGGTTTTTTTTTTCCAAATCCTCATGTCTTTATTAGAGTCAAGGGTGATGATGTGCTCTGAGAAAAACATGAAGATTATGGGTTATCTTAGTTGCTTTTTGGTTGCCCACTAAGAGATTGTACTAACACCCCACATATAACGGTAGCAGCAAAATCAACAAGGCCCTTTTTGGTGTGTTGAAGTGGGAGAGGAATTGGCAAAGGAGGACAAAGTGCATGGTGCACTAGTGTATGGTCAAGTATGGCAAAACAAAGGGCAAATCCCACATCGTGTTGAACTCTTGTCCTCAATCTCCCTTAAATAGTACATGGGTATTTACGAGTTATATAAATGACTAATTTATGAGATTTTATGACGTATTATTTAGAAAAGTAGTCTTTATAATTTTTTATTATGACAATCATTTTTCAATTCAAAATCATATATATCTCTATTGTTTATACATGTTAACTTAATTTTTGGAATCAATCTCTCTAATTTGATTGATACTATCAGCCATCATGATCTATCAATTAAGAAACACATAATCCTAAAAGTTTACAACACCAAAGGAGTTTTTAATGTGATGAACTATTCTCATGGTTCTCATCCAAGTGGACTTTTTGAGAAAATTGTGTGTGGTGGGTTTAGTTTAGCTTAATATCCCCTCACCCGAGTCACTCAACCCTTTGAACTTTCTCTCGATATAGGAGCCCAAACAAGTGGACCTACTTATTGATAAAAAAAATAAAAATGTGATAGACATGGGTCATTATGAGTCTTCAATAAAGTTGAAAACATCATTCCTTGGGGATATGATATGATGCCTCCAGAATTGATTCCTACTATATAGTTTTCATGTGTATACAAATTTTTATATTCAAGAAGAGGAGAGGAATCTATGAGGTAAAATTGTTTGATCCTAATGGGCCTTGGTCCACAACTGTGTCGTGTTTAGGTCCATGTCCCGGCCTAGCACTAGAATCCATACTAAGGAAACTCGCTTACCCACATTTTACAAAAAATAAAATAAAATAAAATAAATACCCATACTGTAGTCTGCTAAGTAGGAGTGAGCATGAATCGATACACTTTAATTCAGTTATCTTGCCATGAACAAATTGTGTTGATGCCAATTGAGCCAATTGAGCCTATTGAGCTACAAGAGAGCAGCAAAGCTCCAGTCCAAATATTGATTCACGAGCACAGGTATTTAGATAGACTAATTTTTAAATTATCATAACATTAAATATCATTCAAAACTTAATTTTGATCTTAAATTTAATAAATAAGTATTATCATTTTTTAAAATATTATTTCCGCGTAAACTAAGGGTATTGATGATGAAGAAGAATGGACTTACATTAGGAATATGGAAGGGTAACTTGGCTCTGTATTCGTTCAAATGTCCTACAAAAAAGACCTAAGAGTATTTATGGAAGAACTTCCTCCGACGGTCAAATTAAATAATCAAAATAAATATAAATTAAGATCAAATTTTCATCTCAAAAGATGATAAAGTATCTAACAGGGTAAATATGTATTGATAGTTCAATTCCTATATCATGCTCCCATAAATTATTTAAACATTCATATTAAAAATATAATATATAAAAAATATATATTTTAAAAAATGTACACGTAACAGTGAGAGTAAATAGTGTGGGAGCACATATTCTTTCTCTGGCTTCTTCTAATGGCATGGAACATCAGCTGTCGCCATGGTGCATATTATCCGCATCAATCACCTTTTTTATTGGATAGAAATCATGAATCACTTTAACTAAGATTTGTCGGAGAAAAGAGAATTGTAGTGGTAAAATACGTAGATAGGCAGTACCAATAAAGTGTTGGATAAGATCAGATTTCATTCTGTTAAGGAGAATATATATTTAAATATCTGAAAATGTAATTATTAGAAAGACTTTTATCATAACTATTTACGGTTAAAAGAGAGTACATCATTGCTCAAAAAAATAAATAAAATTGCAACCTACTAAAGTGATCAACAACCCACGAAGCTCAATCACACATAAAATAAGAATTAGTGCTAGTAAAAATTCATCTTCACAATACACATTTGAAATATTTTGGACGAAAAACTCATAGCCGACCTTACGTGTGTTACCTATTTGTATTTCTCGTTCAGACATCCTAATTAGATTCAAATCCAAACTCAAATATCCAATTGGCTAACTGTCCAAATTTTTCATTAAATTCAGCCCAAAATTATATATATAGTTGAACATAAACCCAAATTTTTAATGTGGGGACTTGATTGCTTGAATTTTATAAAAACTTTTGGAAGTTTCCGATTGATTTTGTACTTGGACCTAAACTCTGTTTTCCAAAGCCAAATTAGTGGGAAAATTAGTTCCAAAAACGATGAATTATTCAAATTTTAATTAAAGTCAGAAGGAAATTTTATGATGGGATTCCTTTTTTCAATATGATAAGTTTTGGTAATTGAATCAGACTTAATTTTGCTGTGGATGGCGAGGATGTGGATTAAAGAAAATAAGTATATGATAGTAATTAAAACACCTAATTATATACTTTAAAAAATAAAATAAAATAAAAATTTTTAAATACAAATATCCCCTTTGTTTCAATAAAAAAATTTCAATAAAAGTTTTGGTAATTTAATGTGTCTTCTACATTTTTGAATGTGTTTTTTATAATCTGAATCTTCTATTATTGGATATACTATTTTGAAAATAAGATTATATTAAGGGTGTGTTTGGTTGTAGGGAAAATATTTTTCATGGGAAAATGAATTACCAAAGAAAATCATTTTCCACCTACATTTTCCTTTGTTTGGTAGAAGAAAAATAATTTTCTAAATAGTTACTTAAGTGCAAAAACCAACCATAAAAACCTCATAAATATGAAAACAAAAGGTAAATAACTAATTCAATTTCAAAATCCAAATATATATATATATATATATGTTGAGCACCTAAATGTGATAAGTTTGTACATCTCCCTATAATCAAACCTTTTCATGTATAAAATAATAGAAATTAAAAAAATAAATATTGTAAAAAAACTTTGCATATATGAACTTTACAATAAAAAAGGAAACAAGATAAGGACAAAATTTGGAAAAAGAAACCGAAGGTGGCAAATTAAGAGAAGTTTAGAACTTAAACTCCCATTGATAAGACTTTATTTTCCCTTGATTGAGGTAGAGGAAAATTAACTTCCATCCTTATAAAAGGGAATTTATTTTCCCTTGATTGAGGAAAATTATTTTCCACCGGAAAATATTTATCCACCACTTATGCTACCAAAAGTCGGAAAATAGAATGATAATTTTTCGAAAAATATTTTCCATCGAAACAAACACACCATAAATATGTTGTTTTTTGAATATGTGTGAATTTTAGTTATGAATATGTTAATGGGCGTGTTCGGCAAGTAACTTTTGAGGTAGTGGTTAGTATTTTAGAGGAGGTAAAACACTACTTATCTAAAAATGTAAGTGTTTGGCAACGTAGTGTTTGACATAGTGATTAGAGTTTTAGATAGTATTTTTGAAAAGCTACTCAAAGTAACGTTTTCAAAAACTACCTAGAGTTTGCACATAATTTCTGAAATTCTCCTTTTTATTTTCTAAAAACTTTTATCAATTATGTCCTTTTAAGTCATTTTATACAAATCTGCTACTTAAACAAACTAATATTACCAAACACGCTTATTTTAAATCACTAGTTAAACATCTAACCACTAACCACTAGTCGATGAATGACTAATCGCCGATAAAACAACTAACAACTACTAAAACAGCTTAACCACTACTAAAACAGACTAATTTTACCAAACACGTCCAATTACTACTGACGACCACATATTAATTCTTGATGAATTTATCTTATATTTAGGAAAGTATGTATGATTTGTAGAATTTATGAATATGTATCATTTGTAGGATTTATCTTATATTGATGAATTTATCAATTTTAGTGATCAATATACTAATTTTCTTCTAAATATTTAGTTATTGTTCATAAATTTATGCAGTACTAAGTAACAAAAGTTAACGAAGATCTTGGAGGAAAAGTGTTGAATATGTAGAAAGAGTTGGATGAATATTGACAAGTGTAAACGTATTTTTGAAAATTCATCAATATTATTGTAAAATTCATATGCATTATTGTAAAATTTATCAGTTAATTACAAATTCATCTGTAAATTATTTGATATATTTGTATATATTTTTTATATAAATTAATAAAATATTTATATCGATACGTTTTTTAGAAAAATTGAAAATATATATGTTCAGTTTAAATATTCACGATATTACATTAAATTCATCAAGTATATATCGATAATATTGAGTCAAGTGCATTCAAATGTGTAGTTAAGTGGTTAAACTTTAATTAATAGAGTGTTTGTAAAAAAAGTATACATATGCACCCAGATTCATTAGTGTTTTTTTTTTAAAAATTGAAGATATATATGCTTAATTCAAACATTCATCATATTTATATTAAATTCATTAGTATCCATTGATAATATTGAGTCAAGTACATTGAAAAAGTGTACTTAAATAATTAAACTTTATTGAAAAAATAAGGAAACCCCAAAAATAATACATTATAAAAATTCAGCAAATTGAAAAAAAAATCATTACTTTATTATAAAAATTCATCACATATAAATTTGAGTAAAAATATACACTTGATACTATATTTAACCATCTAGCTAGGTGATTGAGTGAACACTATAGAATTTTCGGATTAATGGAGAGGGGATAGGAAAGAGTGGAACAGACAATTACCAAAATCATAGTCATTCCATGCGAAAAGAAACATTATAATTTCTGACCCATGGACTGTGCTTTCTTGGCTAATAAATAAGTGCTACACTATTTATTTTTTTAAAAAGCTGCTACACTATTATTGGAAGTGTGTGGAGAGTCATTTTCTGTATTGACCAAAAAGTTGAAACCTGTAGGCCACTTAATTTATTTGCACCCTACCCAAATTTGTGCTACGTTTCAACCAATTGACCATAGCCTTGGAAGTCCTGCGGAAATTCTATAGTTTCTGGTAGCTGAGGTCCTTTCACATTCAGCATACCGTCAAATCAACTGACCCATTTCAATTAAGTTTCTAGGAAATTAACTTGATTGTTTTGGTAGTTTACACAATTTTTCCATGTATTTACACCCTAATTTATTATGCTTCTCCTTGGTGTCCCCTATAAACTCTATGCAAATGCTCACCTTGTGTCCAGGCAGAAAGTAACACATCCATCATTCACTACCAGACTCCTTTTGGTCTCTGACATACGATATTATGGCTCAAACTACTCCGAACCACACACAGACTGTGCGCGGATGGGCCGCTCAAGATTGCTCCGGCGAGATTAAGCCTTACGTCTTCAAGAGAAGGTATATTTTGTGGGTATTGTTAGCTTATGTGATATGGGCTACGTATGATGATTGGTTTGTTTATCTATGAACAGAGAAAATGGTGTAAATGACGTGACAATCAAGATAATGTACTGCGGGATGTGCCATACAGATCTCCACTACGCTAAGAATGACTGGGGAATCACCATGTACCCTGTTGTTCCTGGGTAAGTCTCTCTCTACTCTACCGCCTTCTCATAAAAAAGAATTCTCCTGAGTTTCTCCATTAGTTTCTAACGTGCTAGTTTGTTGGAAAACAGGCATGAAATTACAGGAGTAGTAACAAAGGTAGGAGAGAACGTGAAGAGATTCAAGGTGGGAGATAGAGTAGGGGTGGGTTGCTTGGCAGCTTCCTGCTTGGAGTGTGAATTTTGCAAGAATTCCGAGGAGAATTACTGTGATCAAATCCAGTTTACCTACAATGGTATATTCTGGGATGGTAGCATCACTTATGGGGGCTACTCTACTATGCTGGTTGCTGATCACAGGTATATCAAACCCTTCCGGCTTCTGTCAAGACGTTCAAAACTAAATGGAGAATAATCAAATCGACCTCAAAATGACAGGACCCGAACATGACTTGAGCTAGAATCGAATCAAAATGACCTCTTTGCCAAGTCCGCCATAATCTCATTATTTTCTTTTTCGAAATAGTACCCCGTATATTGTGATTTCTGACACTTTCCGAATGATGGATTTTGCAAGGTATGTAGTACACGTACCAGAAAATTTGCCAATGGATGCAGCAGCACCACTGCTATGTGCGGGGGTCACAGTGTTCAGCCCTTTGAAGAGCCACAACTTGCTGGAGCCATCAGCCACTCCTAAGAAAGTCGGGGTAGTTGGGCTTGGTGGTCTTGGCCATATTGCGGTTAAATTTGCCAAGGCATTTGGCCACCATGTCACCGTCATCAGTACTTCTCCTAGCAAAGAGAAAGAAGCCAAGCACCGGCTGGGAGCTGATGATTTCATCGTCAGTACCAATGCTAACCAAATGCAGGTAAATTTCTCTACCAAATCGGCAGACAAAGTATTCACTACACTAACAGTAATAACTCTTCTCCAATCTTATATTACACAAAACATCCTTATTCTCTTAGCTCGAATTTAAAATATGAACAAAATACATTTAGTAGTTTTCTTGTCTAGGCATGTTGCTAAACCCGAACTCAAATTTTGGATATTTCATATCATCTATATGGATTCATGTTTTGATGCGACTAATATTGTCTTGTTGATTTTGTTGGGGCATTGATAGGCAAAGAGGAGGAGCCTGGATTTCATACTGAATACGGTATCAGCCCACCACTCTCTTGGGCCTATGCTTGAGTTGTTGAAAGTGAATGGGACACTCGTCATTGTTGGTGCTCCTGACAAGCCCATAGAATTGCCTTCATTCCCTCTCATTTTTGGTATATTCTCCCTTCTTCCTTCAATAGCTATGGCCTATAGATGTACCAACAATTAGAGATCATTTGGTACAACTTAGTTGAATTAGGTAAACTCTATACAATCAAGAGGTCCAAGACCGTCTAGATTGGGTTAGACTAGACAATTGGATCGATTTAGTATGAACTAATTACACAAATAATTTAAGTTGATTCTTTAACAGTAATATTTACTTTAATCGAATGATCGTGTGACAGGAAAAAGAGTGGTGAAGGGAAGCATGACGGGAGGGATGAGAGAGACGCAAGAGATGATGGATATATGTGGGGAACGTGGGATCACTTGCGACATAGAGCTAGTTAGCCCCGACAACATCAACCAATCTCTCCAACGTCTCGCTAAAAATGACGTTCGTTACCGCTTTGTTATTGACATTGCTAGCAATGCATTGTCTTCTAGACTTTGACCCCAACGTTGTTGCTGTATTCTTATATATAGGATCCCAACGTTTAGCGCCAAAAAAAAAAAAGAATTGTATTTCTTTTTCGGAGTTGTATTTTCAATAAATATGTTTAAATCTTATTAATATTGGTGAATATCGAATTTTGTATTTCAGAAGTCCAAGTATTTTCTTATATTTTGTATAATAAGATGTTTATATTGTTTTATAATAAATGTATCTCCAAGATACATTGAGGTTTCTATCTATTTTTATTTATTTATTTTGTTTTTTCTTTAATACTTCACTTGATTAGAGTAGAAATATCACTAGCTTATAATGAGTATAGTTTTTCCATCACATAAATAAAGAGAGTAGGTCAGGTGAGACGCGAGTTATTATGAAATGTATGAGATAAGTAAATCCGAATCATTAAATATAAAGCATAACACTGAGATTAAAAGCAGTTAATAATCCATATGAAGTCTTCTAAACTATCAAAAGCTTGCCATGTGTTTTTGTCCATCGCTTGACCCGACCCTACATATGTAATATAAATTTAAATACTCCATATTACTTTTATCAACTGATCTATGTCTTGATTTGTTTATGCAAAGGGAAAAAATCTGAATTTTATGATGATATAGATTAGATATTTGTACAAATCATAAGTAAGATGAGATAAAATCCAATGAGTATGAGCCGAATTAGGCATGATGATAGAGAGGGGGCTGCAACGTGGCCATACTAAACTAAGACGTTAGAGTGAAAGCAATATTTATAGACGCCATTCAATAAAAAGTTTGGACCGTCAAGCAACAAAACTGCTCTATCCCATTTTTTGAGTTTGCCAATTTGCTTCTTTCTTCGACTTTATTTTCTATAAAAAAATAACAATAATAAAATTTATATATATAAAAAAAACCTATTATATGAATGATATGATCCTCTTATGTCTTTTTGCCCCACATTTATGGAGAAAAACATTGAATTAATGAATAACTGTCAAATGTTTCTTGCATGAAAAGCCACCAAATTAGCTAGCTAGGATCATGATCATGATCATGATCATGATCATCCCCTTTTGGTGCCCTAAAACCAATTTTTTAAGTTTAAGGGATAAGTACCACTTTGATTTTCTTTTTCGATAGTTTTGTCATGCATTATCCATTCCATATCATGTAAAAAGTAAGAAGGTTTGCCCATTTAAGGGGGAGTTTTTTGATATTTTATCGGATTTATATAGATATATATTTTTTTTATTGTTCTATCTTCATATTAGACAAGGTAATGTTATTTTTATTTAGACAATCTTTAAAAGGAAAAAAATGAATTCAATGTATTTGAATTTCTTTAGTTTGAGGTCAAGTTATATCATAGTTATAGTTCATGTTTAAAACGACTATTATAACCAACTGTTATAACTGAAATGATTACCTGTCAGTAGATGTTATGATGTGAAATGATTAGTTGTTATATTTGAAATGAGGTCAAAATTGTTATAAATATTAGTATAAATGTCATTTTAACGGACTGTGTTGAGCTTATATATATGCTAATCGGATGAAATCAGATCAAAACACGACGGAATTGAAGCTTAT
Source organism: Talinum fruticosum (assembly GCA_021018815.1). NCBI lineage: Eukaryota > Viridiplantae > Streptophyta > Magnoliopsida > Caryophyllales > Talinaceae > Talinum > Talinum fruticosum. Next base: position 8,702,741 of record JAITYX010000014.1, read on the forward strand.
TTATTACTGCATCAAGGGTCATGCCTGATCAATTGAATGACTCAAGTGACTATCTCTTGTTTAAGAAAGATTTTTCAAAGATCGTAGGATATATAGATAAGAAGCCCATGATACTAAAAAGAATGTACAAATGCATCAAATATTTTTATTAAGAGGTAAGAAAATTACTTTTATCAATAGGGATAATAGCAAAGTAACATAAAAATCAACTAGATCTGACTCCAAAATGATTTCTCAAGAAAACTGGATAATTAAGGTAAGAAAACTACTCAATGGTGCCTCTATTTTTGGTGCAATTATTTTCAGGATTCCGACTAATTAGAAATGATTATGAGGTATCCTATATTTTAATATAATAAATTTTTAGAACCTCTAATTTTATTTATTTATTTTTTGATAGAAGATTCTTATTTCATATTAAAAGACATAATTATCCTTTATTGAAGTAAAAATTTAAAAACAAACTAAATGCAAAACATAAAGAAATGATATAAACAAAAGAAAAGAAAAATATAATAATGTTATTTTCCGTCTTTTTATAAGGATTATGCTAAATTACTTTTTTATTATATATTTATATAATTTCATTATGTTTTTATATTTAATTTATTTTAAAATTTACTTTAATAAAAGACAATTATGTTTTTTAATATGAAATAAGGATCTTCTATTAAAAATAAAATAAAAATTTTATTATGTTAAGATAAGATAACTTATAATCATTTTCAGTATTAAACCTGAAGGTACCATTAAATAGTTTTTTGAACGTAATTTTCTTGAGAAATCATTTCCATTTTCACGGAGGAAAACTATTTGTTATTTTTGAAGAGGGGAAGTTAATTTTCTTTTTTCCTTCCAAATTAGTATTGTCGTTTCCCTCTACCTCCCCCAACTCCTGACCGATGTCTTCCATTCTGCACATGGTTGGGTTCCATATATGATACATCCATATCCAACAAAGAGAACTGTGACTTGAAAGTTCAATTTCCATAAAAATACATTTTCTACAGAAAAATTATTTCCCCTTAATGAAATTACCCTAACAACACAACCCCTCAAAAAAAAAAAAAAAAGACTACTCAGTGAGGGATGCATTTTGGATGGCAATCAATTCTTGTAGTACCTCTACTAATTAAATTTGCAAACTCGCCATATTTAGAATATGGTCATCAAAGATAATTTGTTTTTTAATTGTAATTTCTTGAATTCCTCTTCAAGTAATTTATATTCCACATACAAATAAAACACGAAATTAAGTATAGTAATAACCTATGTATAGTCATTCCAAAAAGCTATAATTGGCTTCATGACTTACACAAGAATTGAACATCATATCTCAATTTATCAATTTTAATACTAAAATTAACATGTACTCTCTTCGTTTAAAACATTTGTCGTTTCGAGGTTATGAGGGAGTGTTAAGAAAATACTAAATTCACGACAAAATTTGTGTTAAAAGACCAAGTTGTTCCAAGATTTCAATAGAAATGAAGAAAATTAATGGAAAAAAAGAAAAATAAAGCAATTAATAAGCATAAGATTGGTAAATTAGTTATTAATACGTCATTATTATTATTATTATAAAGTAACAAGTATTTTAAAACCAAAAAATAACATATATTTTAAATAAAATATATTTTAATTACAGTAATAATGTTTAATATTATATATAATTTTCGATAAATTATATAAGTATGTACTCTAGATATATGGTGTGTTTATATTTAAATTGTAAAAGCAGGTATAGAAGTAGAGAAGTGAAGAGAGGAACAGGTGGGCGGCAAGTGAGAGGCGGCAAAATAACGAAATCGATGAGAATGAAGTCGTCATCGACGAGAGTTTTCTTGGAGTCTTCCACTAACGAGCTTCTCATCTCTCTGGAGAACGTGGAGCCCACGAAATCAATTATTTCCTAAAAATAGTATCCCTCCATTGTTTTTCCTTTTTTCAATCTCACATCCCCACGTTCCCCTCACGTGACTTTCTTCTCCTTTGTATTTCTCTGAATTTACAGTCAACTAACTTATACCATGACATATAACTCTCTCTCAATTCAGATATTTTCTGTACCTGCTATTACCTTATTATGTCATACTATGCATCATCAAACTATTCCACTAATCGTAATTTATAATTTTATTATTACATCGCATTAAAAGTCATACAACAAATTTTTAATAACTATACTATATATTTATACATTATTATTGACACTTTAGTACCTTATATTATCGATAGATAATTAAAAAAATTTAAAATTATTATTAATAATAACTTAATATTTTAAAGTTTTTTACAGTTGTAGAAGTCAACTCTTTGGAAGTTAAATGACGACATTGTTCTCATTTCCTTTTTATTTACATGGGTAAGATTGTATTCTAGAAAATATATATAAAAACTTAGAAAAATAAATAAGTTATTTGGATCAAAATCAAAGGCCTTGATTTAATTATTTTATAAAAAAATATTCATGAATTGAACTTTGTTTTTTTTTTAAAAAAATAAGTAAGGGTGGTTGATTTGATTTTTGAAAAAAAAATTCATAATTGGGGCCCTACAGATAAATGGTTTTTATTTATTACATATCTAATTTATATTTAAAAATACCTTTACACGTAAATAAAAATAAAAAAGTATAATTAATGTTTACCAAAAAAAATTAAAATATTCCAGCAATAAAAATTAAAATTTAAAAATGGACTAAGGATATTTATGGAATAATTTTCTCAAAAATTGCTCCAAATTAGTCGCAATTTATTTACACCAAATTATAAGGTAGTAAGATATCAAACATACAATATCTTATGTAATACTTTATTATTTATAGTACCTCATAGATTTTTTTTTCATTTTTCATACCAAATGATAATAAAGCGTGAATAATTCTAAAAAAATTAGAAATTAGATTTTTTTATGGCATTGCATTAATTCATCAATTTCCATGTACATATCATAAAAATGCGGGTTAAATGTCCTTGAGAATCTTAGCTTGTGTCACATCACATTAATACATGATAGCATAAACGTTGACACGAAAATAAAACTTTAAACACTGAACAAAGCTATATATCTTGCACCAAGGAGCCAAATTATGCAGCATTCTTCACAAAAAAATGTGCAAGAATTAATATATCTTGACCTAAATGCAATGACTATTGTTTCTGAGGGTTTAAATCTTTATTTAAAATAATGTATATATATAAATTGATACTTGTAGGAAATTCTTGAATGCATTTTGAATTTTTATAATAAACCGGAAAAATATGTTATACATTAGAAATTATACCTTTCAAATCCTCGGTTCCTGAATAGTGTAAAGGAAGAAAAATATTAATGAAGTCATGACTACTTTAGTGGTTAAAACTTAGATCCCGAATACATTACGTTACGTGTTATAAAAATTAAAATAGTTAATGTTATAAATAGATAAATCCATGAATAAAATTATTTGGATGCTTTGTTGACTAAGCTAAATTGAAATTACTTAACGTATGCCAAACTCCACCAAATTCGTTTGTAAAATAACAACCTCTGAAAGTAGTTGTATGTGTTTATCTCTCTCTTGGCTTGCCACCTGTGACATAATCTATGTGTCTAAATAGTGATCCTTTTAATCATTTAATTTTGAGGCTTCTATAAACTCTTTCGCTTGTCCAAAACCCTCACACAATAATATTACTCCCCAATTCCAATAATAATAATAATAATAATAATAATAATAAATTAATACTCTTATGATTGACGTTACCGTGTCACCAAAGCCACCCTATCTACGAATATTTCTTCAACTTCATTTCTTCCTCCAGGCGCTCCACCTTTGCGTTTATATATAACCGCCAAACCCCACTTTCTTGTTCTCTTCCTCTTAACTCTCTCCCTCCCTTCCTCTTCTTCAGTCTTCTCAATGTATATATAGATATGTACGTAATCTATCACTCTTCTTTCTCTCCCTAGTTCTCTCTCTGTCTCTCTGGAAAAAGCATGATGGAGGATGAGGCTATGTGTTCCGCAAGGAGCAAGAAGATTTGGTGGTCCAAGTTGAAATCTTCGTTGTTTTCATCAAAAAAGGTGAGTATAGCTTTTTCTGGGTATTTTATGATGAGTTATTGGGTTATACATATATGCTTAATGATTAAGGATTTTGGGGAAATTGTCTTGCTGTTTCTCAGGAAAATGCAGCAAAGATGGAGAGGAGAGAAATTGCTTATCAAGGAAGCTAAATGTGAACGAGGAGTACAAGGAAGTGTTCAGGACCCAATCCTATGCAGAAATCTGGAGCAAAGTTCAGCTTCGACTCAAAAGATCGACAACTAGTGCAACACTTGATCATAATAAGATCTCTTCTCCTTCTTTTTCTTTACCTTCTCCTTATTCTTCCTCCTCCAATTCGTGTTCTCCGCTTCCACTTTACGTGCATCTCTCCGATTGCCTCCTTGAACCGCGCCAGGAGGCTGTTTCCGACATCATAAAATCCTCGGATCTCAAGGTCCTCCTCGTGGACTACTTTGAGGCCAGTCTGGAGGCCTATAATGTTTGTGAGTTGCTCCTGGGAGGGATCTACAAGACTCGGTCCAACCACCGCCTCATCAAAAGGGTTATCAAGTTATCATCACGAGGAGGCGGAGGACATGATGAGGAAGGGAAAAACATTTGTTTGAGAAATAAGATTGTCCAATGTAGAGAGAAGGTGATTCAAGACCTCGCTTGCTTTTCAAGGCAAAGCAACCCTCTATCAATCATCCTCAATGGCAAGGTGGATTTCCGGGAGATCCATGACAAGAACGCCCTCCTGCTTAAAAACTTGACCTCAAGGAGGAGGAAGATCAAGCGAAGGGAAAAATTGAGTCGATTTTTCAAAAAGGCAGCTGGATACAGCTTCGTGGTGACCTACGTTGTGCTTGCTGTAGTTGTGCTAGCCCTAGCAATGCATAGCGTGGTGGGGTTGCTAGGGGCACCAGGGATACTAATTGCATCCTCCTCGAGCTTGATCAGGAAGGCAAAGCGAGGAAAAGGAGGACTAAAAGTGAGCTTGCTCCAAAAGCTGGCATCACAACTCGACATCGCGGCTAAGGGTGTTTATATCTTGATCAACGACTTTGACACAGTTGGGAGGCTCGCGATGAGGGTCCACGATGAAGTCGAGCACATGAGGGCGTTGGCTGATATGTGTGTCCGGAATAGCAAGAACCAGGAGTTGGTGAAGGAGGCCCTAAGGGAGCTCAATGTGCATCAGGATGGGTTTGTTGAGCAGCTGGATGAGCTTGAGGAGCATATTTACTTGTGTTTCCTCACCATCAATAGATCAAGGAGACTGGTTATCCAACAACTCTTGTCCCCTTGATCGCTAAATATGAGAGGGATTTGAAATCGAATCCCTCCTCCCACTCTCAGTTATATTTATGGGCTTCCAAAAACAACTTCGGATGCGTATTCTTTCTTAGAGAAATGTAATAGTTTCATTATAGTTTCTGTACATATCATATCATATATCAGTAAGTCCATCACTATTTTCACTATGAGGCATAATGTGATTTCGCCAATTTATAATTAGGGTATGCTTGTATATATTTGTATGTATCTCCATCTTTCAACACAATAATTAGATCAGAAAAATTAATGTAAAACACCATAAAAAAATGACACAATGTTCATATATGGCAAGATTATACTTGGTGAACGTATTCAAAATTTGTGATGTCCATAAGGAGATTAGTTAAAAGTCGTTATTATTGAATCAAAGAATTGAGATGGTTTTGGTATATTAACATCTCAAGCATCTTAAAATGTGAAATAGATGGGAAAATGAACCATAAAAAATGGTATAGTTTGCATTTCGTTTCATCAACTTGAGAGTATATACGAGGCAATAATTCATAAATATTTATATATATGATGCACTTAGATTGGCTGTTAGTCATACTTACGTCATATTATCACAAATAATGAAGATGATGACATAAAGGGGGGAGAAGAATAGCATGATAGGAAGACATATATATGTTAAATTTATTGAGTGATGTATTAAGCTGATGAGGTAGATTATGGATTAATCTAGTGTTAACTTGAAGGGTCACGAAATGAGGCTTTAACACCACACTTGTCCAGCCTAACTTAAATTACTAAATCACTTAAAAACCTTTAAGAGGACAATATTCTCTCCAGTTTCACATTCTGCTACCAGGGAATATCAAGGAAATAGAAAATTTATGACAAAATTTATAGTGAAAGATCAAGTAATCCAAAATTTATTAGAAATGAAGGAAGTTAATGAAAAAAATAAGAGAAAAAAACAATAAATAAGGACGAAATTAATAAAGTTGTCATTAAAATTAGAAAGTATCAGATATTATAAAACAAAAAAAAAAGCTAAAGTAACAAATATTGTAAAACAGAATATACAATTTGTATTTGATAACAATAAACAATAGACTAAATTTTTATTTGTTAACTTACACTATACTCACTCCTCACTCCAGGGAGAATCTCCATAATAAACTCTGCAATACTAGTATCCTGGTTGAAAGCCTAATAATATTTATTGCATAAAAAAAAAAAGCCTAATAATATTATTGTTTATTAGCCATAGCTTTACTTAAGCAATACCTGATCAAGTAATCCGCTTCATGTCTTTTTCCACAAGACAAACTAAGAACCAGATATTGTTGTGTACCCCTTAAAGTTATATATATATATATATATATATATATATATATATATATATATATATATATATATATATATATATATATATAATTTGACATTTTCGAATTATATAGCTTATTCCCTAACCTTTGTCTTCATTAATAATATTGAACCTCCCAAATTGTTAGTGTAACAGTTAAGTATTCGTCCAATGGTTATACCATTCGTGAAAAATATTTAAATTTGATGAAATATTATACGTGTAATTTTCTTATTGTTCGAAAGTCACAGTTTGGGATCAACACGGTGTTGGTTGAGTTGGCATCAACTTTACTTAATAAGACGACACAAATTCGAATTTTTATAAGCGTATTTATTGGGAGGATTTTTACCTTAAACACTTACGGGTAGGATGATATTGTATGCCTTTGATTAAATAAATAAAAAAGAAGGAAAGTCCGGCCTTTGGAGATTTTAGAAAAAGAAAGGTCGTCATGGTGATAGCGTCATCATTTTCTACACTAACACTCGTCTTCCTGCTGTTTTCGTCATTGGCCCAAATACCCAATGAAGCCCAGCGAAAGGGCCTCATCAAGGCCCATAGTGTACTACACTTCAGTCTTATTAGTAAAAAAAGAGGAAAACGTACGATTAAAAACTTACAATGCAATTTCAATCATGAAGGTTCCAAATACTTTATGTTAAAATATTCTCTTAGAAAAATAGAGACTTGTCAATCTTATTTATGATATATGTAAAACTCATATTTTTATATTCACCGTCGTGCAAAATTCCAAACTTTAAATATGTTAAAAAAATTAAAAGATGTGAAGGTAAACAAATCTATATTTCTAATTAATAATCTAGAACTTAACTCCAAGTAATAATATAAATATAATCATTCATATAACACAATCGGTAGGATACCTTTTATGAAGAATTGCAAAACCAATAAATGGGTCATCCAAGTTCATGTATTAATGAATAGCTTTCTCTTGTGGGGTTCTTATAAAGAAGCATGTGTGTGTTTTATGTACGCATATGTTGCGTTTTGATATCAACTACAAGTCAATTTATCGAGTAACAGTGTAACACATTCAGGCTTATATGTTATTATCAAGATATATTTGTCATAATTTCAGCTGTATATATATGATGAATTCTTGAAAATAGGTATTAGTCAATTTTTATCCAGTTACACATTAAGTTATAGAAATTGAAACCCCAAGTATTACACTGCTCTTTATAACTTTTCAAAATAGAATTAATACAAAAAAACTGTACCAAGGGCACCTCAGTGAGCACCTTTTATGGTGATTTGAGCTATCCAACAGGTGAATGTCTTAATGACTCCATGAAAAAATGCACATGATGAAACAATGAAAACTAGCATTGAATAATGTTCTGAACAACTAACACTGTCTGTCATTCATTAGAATTGTGTGGTAAGACAGAATCTAATTGAAATCTAAAAATAGACATGAATTCACTGACACAATACAAACCCAGAACAAATTACACCCTCAATGTTTAAAAGAAAAAGAAAAACAGATCTTATATGTATATATATGGTGAAAGCAACAAGCTTCTGGATGCTTTCTTATTTGATAAGCTCAAAATCCCCTTCCAACTCTGATTCCAATATGTATAGTTTGTGTTTACTACTGCAGTGTCCTTGAGTCTGCACTTTTGCCTCCCCATCCATCCGAATTTGGGTTTCATAATGATAGATTTGGCGGGCTGCTTCGAGGGAGAGAAAGAGAGAAAAAATCGACGAGCACGCCTCTGCCTATCAAAATCCCTGCAAACCCATAAGCCCCAAGACATCGCACTGGTTTGGGGCTTATGAGAATTGTACAGGGCTAGAAAAGGTCTGGCCAAACTGCCAATTAGCAGGAATAATGTTGTCAAATTCCCGGGTTTGGCCATCGGTGGTGGTGACCCTGAATGAGAGGGATTGCCCATTTAGGTAGGCTAGTGATTGCCAGTTAGCCCCCAGTTCCTTGACATGGCCATCCAGTTGGTCTTCGATCCCTTGATCGAAACTGATTGGATGGACCCTGCTGCTGCAACGTTGCTGATCAAGACTAGCTCGAAGTAGTCTCTGCCGTTGATGCTGAATCTTACTCCTCCATGCTTCTTGCAGGATACCCTGTTACATGATCAAGATCATTGCCTTTAGAACAAAGGAGTAACTGAAAGTCTTTTGTTGTTGGTTTACTGGATAATCATGGGACAAAATTGTAGTCATAGGAAAATTTTAGGTCAGTTTAGATATAAGTGTAATTTTGAATGACTTGGAAATTAGACATAGGCTAGTTTTACTGGTCTAATCAGAATAAAAAAGATGGGTGCTAACCTTTGGAAGAGGACGGGAATGATACCACCCTTGTAGATCCCAATTTTTTCCCAAGCGGGCTGAGCCATGTCAAAGTGCTGAAGGGGAGGGTTGCACCACCCTCCAGCATTGTTCGGCAGAGCGTAGTTCGGAGGGCAGAAGTTGGTGGCAGTAATAGTAACCGAGACGCCCTTTCTGCACCACTGAGGATCCGAGTTGTAGTCACAAATGATCTTGTAGCATTGTCCACACGAAGCACCGTTGTTGAACAATGCAGTACTTAGAGCCGCGGTCCTAGTCCCATACCCAGTCGAGTACAAGTTGCCGTACCCACAAGCTCCCCTGCATATGTACATACACAACCAAACAATTCATACGATTCAGTCATATGTCTGTTCGATTTGACTGATACAGAAGTACTGAATAGGGATAACATGAAGAAGATCAGTAAAAGTAGTCGACGTACCCATAGTTCCTGAAGCATCGCTACCGCCATAGAAAGTGGCATGAGCCTTCTGCCATCCAGAAGCCGCAAAGGCATCAACATTGAGAGCAAGGCAGCATAACCCAACAAGGGTAGCTAAGGCCAAGACTGGTCTGGCCATCTTCTTCCTTAGTTCAGAGGCAGAGATCGAGAGAGAATTAAACAGAGAAGAATAAGTGGCTAAGAAAGAAGATGTTGATCAACTCAGAGAAGATGATGCTGACAATAAATGTGTAGTGACATGGAGCCTTTTATAAGGGAGGCCTTTCTGGCAATATGCAACCACACTCACATGGATTCAATAACAGGGAGGAGGAGAGAGACAGAGAAGCTGAGAGAGAATATAATGCAATTTATGAAAAAGAAAAAAATGGAACAATTATCTCTGCGATTCAATAATTTCCACGTTGAGGTCTCATGACAATTTCCCCAAAACCCACATGGATATTCCAATCCCAGCACAGAATAAATCAAAATAATACCCAACAAATGGTGGCTTTTCTAAGATTTTCTCAAAGAATTAGGGGTTGTTTGGTTTAATTTGGTGGCATATGAATATTGATATTTTTATCAATTAAGTAGATAAAATATAAAAATAAATGAGAAAATTAGAATATTGAGATGATGCATCTGATCTAGATGCAGCCTCTCACATGGTATTTCTTTGACCTTATGTGATTAAAAATCCTGATTAAGCCATTATTCTCATGTGTTATGCACATGACTCTCTCATTTATTGGCACAATACATTGATTGGCATAAATAGATAATGCACATATGAATGTGTGTGTGAATGTATCACTGCCATCTTTATCAGGGTTGGCAGGAATTTTTGCAACGACAATATATAATACCCTTATTACTACCAAAAATTAAGCCTATCAAAAACTTACAAACCCTTCATTCGATTTGTATATTACGTATAATGTGTTTATAATGAGTGTCGGTAAGATTAATCAATAGAATATATAATATTAGTTTTTTAAAATTTTGTTCAAATTCTGTTAGCATCATATTTTATATGTCTCCTTATACATAATCAGAAAAGGAACTTTTATCACAAATTATCTCCTAATTTGATATCTATTTTGAGGTCAACTTGGAGACTGGCACAAGCACAACTAGTTGCAAGGCATGGAATTTTGTGCAATCTTACCAATGTTGAGGTCATTAGTACAGTAGATCTCGGTTTTCATTCCTCCCTCCCTACTATGTTGTATTGTCTTTTGTAATTCATTTGGACAAAAAAGATGGTATTTGTTTCGTTAGTCGGAGATTATAGTCTCGACTAGTTGGAGAAAAATAGGAAAATTTGGAAGGCAAAAGGAGAAAAGAACAAGGCAAAGAAATTAGGGATACAACAAAATAAATTCTATTGAGTAAATTATGGTATTATTTGTAATTGGTTTCAGCTAGTTGGCTCTACACGACTAGCTAAAAATGAATTGTGCAAATTTTATTTTTTTAATATTTTTATTTCTATTTTATTGAAGTCAACCTAACTTAAAAGAAATAAGTATCGAACTGTTGCCCTCAAGCGCTAAGCCACAAAGCCATCCAATTCGTTGCGGAGTTTCGAAAGCTTCAGCTAGTTTGGAGCCAGTTACTATAGAGCGGTGTGATAAGTGGAAGGTGCCTACTCCAAGTGAGTGGAAGCTTAACATGGATGGAGCCAAAATTGGAGTGTGGGGTTTCGGTTGGAGAGCTGTATTGCATAACTGGCTCGGAGTGGTGGAGCTTTGTGGAGTACGCTAAGGATCGGGTTTTCTGGGTGCAGAAATTGAAGAGGCTCGTGCTTGTTTGTTCGCGTTGAGGTTGGCACATCAATCCATCTTTTCCACCATAGTTATTAAAAGTGACTGCGAGTCTGTCTTTTCCAAGATCAAGAAATGTTCGAATCTTGGTTTTGAGTTAGGACTTTTTATTTGTGATATCTTGGACCTTTGTAAGTATTTTAATTCTTGTTCCTTTGTGCATATTAGGAGGGGGTAATACGGTAACCCATTTTATCGCACATCTTCAACCCTATGCTGCTTCGTTAGATTTTAGGTTGGGGATGGTCCGAATTCTATTATGGAATTAGTTACCAAGGACTTGATTTTGTACGAGACCATTAATCATTAATATACCCCTTTCTTATGATTAAAAAAAAAAAGTATCGAAATGTGTATTGAACTATTTATTTTGTAAGTCTATGAGGTCAATTTTTTTTTTTTTTTGGTGTGTAAAATGTGATACATGATTCAGGACTAAATATTTCCATATAAAATTGGTTGATCATCCATTTGATTTGTGATCTGACTTGCTGAAAATTGCCGGTAGGCGGTGATAACAGCACCGTCAAACTTTCTTTTCTTTTTTTTATATATATATAATAAAAAAATCGAAATCTAAATAGTAGGTAGCTACCTACTGGATCAATTTTTTATTTTTTATTTTTTATTTTTCATTTTGAGTGAAAGGTAGCTACTAGCTAGTAGATAAACTAAAAATAATAACAGGACAAAATTTATTTAAACGTAAATAAATAAAACAAAGTCAGGGCAATCCCGTTACAACAAGGGCTAGTTGAACTATAAATTTATCAATAAATATTAATTCATAATAATAATAATAATAATAATAAAATTAGTTTTTTTATTAAAAAAGTCGTGGGGAAGCGAATGAATTAAAATGATAGTTTTTTTTTTTTGGACAAAGAATTAAAATGATAGTTTTGTTTATGAAAGAATTAAAATGATAATTAAGAGAAAGTCATCGCAATTAGTGGACTGGGTTGTTAGAGATAATGATGAATTTAAGGTATTATTATGTACTTGCAAGTGCCACGGAATTAATTTGGAATTATTAGCGTTAATTCATGCGTATTTTTGGGGAATACAGATGAGATTTAGATTTCTTGCCTTACCTTCACGATCAAAACTTATGATCACGGTTAGATCACAAATTAAGGTATTAAATTCTAATTTGGTACTCTCAAATTATTCAAATTTACACAAAATTTTAAACTACTAGCTAATCTAAATGCTGAAACTTTACAAGTTACTCATAATATCCTACATTTATATGTAAATTTACATACGTAAAGTGTTATCAAATCAGTCGTTAACACTATTCTGAAGACTTCTGCTAAAATATAAAAGTAATAAAAAAATAGTTACATTCCATGTTTAAACTATTCCGTCTAAAATAGTATTATTGGAAAGGAATACGAAAGTAGATTTGACTAACAAGTTACAATGTAATCAAAATAATTTGTCACGAATAATCGTTAAAATGATAAATAGTTGAAACTTAGATATGAATACAAATTTTACAACATAGGCCGGTTCAATTCTTTTATTAGTTTCACTTTAAAAGATATTCTACTGACTAAGATTATATATATATATATATATATATATATATATATATATATATATAAAGTTTATAAGAGTTCGACCTTATTATTCTTCATAAAAATCACACATCATATATAATAAGCCAAATTATCTTTATGTGACCTTTTATTTTTAAAAATCAAGTGTGCAAATGGAATAATAAATACAGTTGTGCCTTCTAGTGGTAATTGACTTGTAAATAAAGGGAGACGCAGTTGAAAAATACCGACATAATAAAATTATCTGCTATTTTTTTAATTATCATTTATGGCCAACGTCCAACATCCACATGACAATGATGCAATTATACATGTCGATTATGTCATTCATGACTCAATTTATTGCAAGCTAAGTACATATCAATTCACTCCACAAAATACTCTTTGCTAGCAGCAATGAAATCGTTCTCAGTTCTATGTGTTGTGCTGATGATGTGGAGAGAAATAGTGATGGTTGGGCCCCACGCCTACGATTGGACACGTGGATCGTGAAGATAACAGATGAGTCGTTCGGTCGTGTACTCCCTTACTTATGCGTACTCCGTACATACTCAAACTTGCAAAATAGATGAATTATAATAAGGAAGGATCAAGGGCGGGTCAAATTAAGTTGATATGACTAGTGGCAAGTGGGGAGAGGATAACACAAAATAACTTAGTGCGGTTCGATTTGTTAATAGCAATTTATCTACTACGGAGGAAGCGACACTCTATTTATCGAAAGGTGTACGCTTAATTAAAAGTCTTTGACCTTTACTTTTTAGATCATCTATTGCGTGAGTTGTTTATAGTAAAAGCCAGATAGAAGGTTTTATTAAAAATATTAGTAAACTTTTCCTTTAAAAGGAAGGAAGAAAAGGATATGCAAACCCTCTACTCCCATATGAGGTGAGAAATTGATATGGATAGCTAGAGTTATATTTATATATTATAAATTCAAGGCAGCCAAAAAATTCAAATTCGTATTTCTGATTGAGCTGAATCAAAATGTGTTTATCATTGACAGAAAATTTTGGTCTAATGTCATGGATCTCGAATTTCATGTAAAATCCAAATTTAAAATGGATCATTTTCCCCGATTTTTAACTATCTCACAAGCACATTATGGCCTTGTTTTTATTTGGCACGATAGGACACACCTTTATTTTGGCGCCTTGAATCTTGATGTTTGGGCATTTGGACTTATAGACAATTTGCTAACGTATAACAAAGTCGATTATTTCAACTTCCGAGTCAAAAATGAACTCACTGGCGGCCTTCAACCAGACCGAACGTGGAACAAGCATTGGCAGAGAGAGAGAGAGAGAGAGAGAGAGAGAGAGAACCTTAGCATCACGAACATAAGTAATTATGGAATCTACAACTGGTTAATGTAACTTGCCTTTCCAATTTGGGGAATGGGGGCCGTAATCAGATTTGCTCAATTCAAATTTGGCAAAGGGGGTAATTTTAAGTTAGATAGGGCAAAATCTAGAACCTAACAGAAGTCACATTATGAACGTAAAATTTTGGTTTAATACCATTAAGGCTAAAATCCTGCTGAATACCAAATTGGAAGTAACCAATCTGGCCAGTTGACCTGAACCGATAAGCATCATAGAGATAAATAGCACATTCCAACAGCAACTAAACCATTGTCGGGTTTAAAACATAAAACAAGCACATCAAAAAATGTCGGTATCCTGTAAGAAATTCTTCAGACGACCCAAAAGGGTCTCCACCTTAGGAGAGAACAGACACATGAACGATGGATTTGATCAGAAATCGTCATCCTCCTCCTCGGCAATGTGCTTAGCAAGTTCTTGCTCCTGCTGTTGCCTTTCCCTCCTCTTTTCAGCGCTTTCCTTTTCCTTGTGGGAGTTTGGTGGGTACCTCAGTGCCCGAACTGCCTCGTTGTGCATGTTGAGACAGAATGCAATTCTCGAGTCAAAGGCGGACTGTGGCTCAGTTGTTGAGTAGATGTCTCCAGTCTCCTTTGATAGCATACACCCGTTTGCATGATCCAATGTGGCATCTATTGCACCATCACGAATAGCCTTAGCAACAATGCTTTCAGCATCAGCAACCGGGTTGGCAGAGTCCAGTCTGAGTTTCTTAGCAACATCTGACAGCGAGATGCGGGAATAGGAAATGCTAATGTTTCTCAACCCGGTCCTGATGACGTTGTGCCTGAGACGGACAATCAAATTATGGGTCCGATCTTTGTCAAAGGTATCAGAGAACTTTTCAGTAACCTTTTGAACAGCTCCAAGTCACCAATTCGAACAGCCTGCAAAATGAATGCACCATTAGAAACTAGAAATCCTTGGCGACAACCTGAATCGAAAATCCAAAACTGATAGACCATGGTACAACTGCTCCCATCATGGGCCCCACTTTTGCAGGGTCTGAGGAGATCCAAATGTAGACAGCCCTGCCCCTACTAGCATTCCTGCGAGTAGAGAAAGCGGTTCCAAAAGACCCACAAAAATTTTTGTAAAATTATTTTATTTAGTTGAAATTTTTTTAAAAACATTATCAATAAGTGAATTAAACCAAAAAGTAGTTGTAACAATTTGAATTACATATAAATGAAACGTAGGCACAGTACGTAACATCAGTGAAACATTTGTGTTGGATAGAGTCTAGGTCTGTCACTTCAGGCTCACGTCTTGTTCAGGCTTCGTCTTCAGATTGTTATATAAGCTTTCTAAAAAGATATACAATTAATTACGTTGGTAAAATTCCAAGACAAGGCAGTTACCCAATTTCAGATCAATTCAAGTTGGTCTTACTTGGCCCTGGTCCACTTTTCCCCTCCTTTTCTTTTGTGTTTTCTTTTTCTGTTTTTTTTTGGGGGGATTAGTTGGTTTAAAATAATGTCCCAACAGCCAATTTATCAGGTCAGCAAATCAAAGGAATCATGAAGAAGGTATAGAGCAAACAGAGTATTTGTGTTCTAGTCAATAAGCATTTCGAGCCAACAGGCCAACTCCTCCAGCTCTTAACAAAGCACACCTCATTTCACATCAACTAATGCTGCAAATGAAGCAAAGACATATACTCACATTGGTCAGCTCAAAGTAAGGTCGCAAGGCTTTCTCCATGCCTTTCTGCATAAAAATAGTCCTCTCAGGAATTTCCCCAAAAGTAATCTCACTATCACAGCCCATTTATTGCACTGAATCCTGAAACCCCGGGCTGCAACTGGGGCTTTCCTAGCAGCCTGAAGAAGGCTCTCTTTTGCATCAGTGTATTCCAATTGAATTGTCTGGATCTTTCCAACGTAGAAGAGATACCTACAGTGCTGCAACAAACAATTATGTCAGAAACTAAAATCATATTGTTTATAAGGAAAATGTAGTTAAGTTGATAAAAAAATGAACAAAAGAATTGGATGCAAAGGTAGCATCCTACAAAAGATTATATACAACCAAAATACAAACTATCCACAAAATCAGCCACCTCAACTGAGGAAGAGCATAACTTTCCATTCTCCAAAACAATAATCTTGATGAAGTCATCCTTAGTGCTGAAGAGTATTTTCAACATTCTAAAAACTCTTCTATTTCTCTCTCCAAATACTACAAAAATCATGAGATAAAAACATGGTCGCCTTCTTTTCTTCACTTTCCTACTGAAGAAACCCTCCCAAGCTAGAAGATGATTCCGGATGGAATTGGAAGCCTCCCAAGAGATGCCCAAGCAACAAAATGCGAGTTCCTAGAGAGCCCTAGCGAAAGGACAATGAAGCATCACAATCCCCTTTGCACACAAAGCATCTATTAACCAAGATCTTTCCCCTTTTTTTGTAAGTTATCACAACTTAAAAATCCTTACATGCATAGCCTCCTACACAAAAAAAGACACCTTTAGTGGGGCTGACAACTTCCAAATGAGCATAGAAGGCAAACCTTCATTCAAATGAGACTGTTGGGATGGAAACTTCAAGTGAAAAAGCTTCAAATAATAGGATCTAACCGTGAAATCCCCCTTAGACTTCAAGTTCCATCTCAACATATCATGCAGAGAATCCCTAGTTTGGCCTCATTAAGCTTGTTAAAAAAGCTTAACCACGTGCCATCATCAGTAAAGCAAACACGCACAAAAATAGGCGACCTAACATTAAGATCAGACACTCGCTCTCGATAATTAGCAACAGAGGCATCTCTATCTACTGCCAGAACAAAAGGAAGGGAAAAGCTCTCTCAAAAGAATCAGAAAACTAAAATCATATTAAGCAAGAGGCAAACCAAAGGCCTCCAACATATAGTATAGGCAGCCAATGGAAAAAACACATAGTATCTATATCACTCTAACTCCTATTTTGAACAGGGCCAACATATTCAACTTAAGAGACAACCCCGGATGCCTCGCAAGATTGAACAAGATTATGTCCCCTCCTTAAGCCTCAACATTCACAAACACCCAAACAACCTTGCCCCAAAGCAATTATTTTCTCATCTAGTTTTCAGATGAAAACAGCCTATACCTATATGCTGTGCCAATTAATTAGGTCAAGAAGCACATAGTGAATAGTAAATCAAGCCTCCTCTTTCTCCTTCATTCTCCTTTTATATTCTTTCCACTTATTGAAGTGGAGGGGAGGGAGATATGTACAAGAGATAATAATAGACATTTAATGGGGAAAAAATTGTTCCACAGCATCATACATAACATTTATTTGTTTGAGAGTTTAAAACTTGACATACATGTTGAGAAAAACCCAGCACCACATTGATTGGTCTCCTGAGTCGTATAGTTCACGAATTAAGACCATAAAGGCACAGGGTTTCGGTGATTTGACAGAAATCCTTTCCTATACCACTTATGTCATTGGTTAACGTTATCAAATGGAGAAAATAACCCCTCAGATGCACACAGTTACTGTCCTCCACAGTAAAGAAACCTTTTTCTTTTTCTTTTCAACTGCATCATACATCAGTCATCTCTGTATCAACAATGGATAAAACCCCAGGACCACACACAATAAATCAGGAAACATAATAATTATCCTAAACAACACAAAATGACTCTTAGTTAGAAAAAGAACACTGTATAACATGCTACAACATTCTTCGGTCTCTCCTTTCTATCGTCCTCACGGCAGATACAGTATTCCTTCTTTGGGTGGGGGCGGGATTTTGAGATGTACACAATTTTAACTTTGATTGTTAACAAAAGCAAATGTATGTCGAAAAGCCCACGGAGTTCACAGAAATGACCTCCATTTCCCAAAAAACAAATATCTCAAGTGATGTCCAAAATTCTATTACAAAGCATAAACACTATTGAAGACTATAAGTTTTGAATTACACCAACCTCATTGTTACAAACAAAATCAGATAGCATCGTTAGTCAACCCTGACAGCAAGAAAACAGGGGAGACAATACCACCAACAAAGGTGGCAATTTTCAAAGTCCAAGAACTGACCATCATATTAGTATGCTAAAGACAGAAGAAATTTCAGAATCTCAGGCCTTAGGAGATACCTGTTGGTTGGAATGGGCCCCAAAACTTGGTGCCTTTGATCTCAACTTCTCAGCCTGATCGTATAAGTTATAATGCAGATAATTGCGGAGGAGGAGGTTAAGAAGTGTTTCCTGCCAGCATAAATAAATAAATTTCAAATACTGATCCCAACGGAAAAGTGGCCAACTCAAGCGCTTTCAAGTTATTTTCAGACTGTAACATTAACATTCCTGAAAACCTAGCCTATGAACAAACAACAGAAGAGAGCTACTCATGAGCAGGAGACAAACCTGTCCAAGCTCATCATGGTGCAAGGTGGCTAGGCGATGTAGGGCAAGCAGTTCACTGGAAGACGAGAGCACAAACATAGAAAAACAAATTAGAACTGGCAGGAAATAAACAAATTCGTCGACCACAGATACTCCCACCTACCTTCTTGACATGAATGGGATCATAATTGAACACATAGACAACAAAAAGAATCACTAGACCCTAACAGGATTGAAGGAAAATAGTGAATATGAACCTACCCACGAATTGCCGCAAGATCACCAGTAAGCTCATAACTCAACGAATAGTAGGTATACAATTTTGATGCCAGAACATCTGCAACCCTTCTTTTCAAAGACTTCAAACGGGCAATGCTCGCAGAAGCACAAGCTTTAGCCTGAAAACACTTACAGAACTCAGCTCCAAAAAGACCGATGCAGATAATGTGGACAATGGCAAGAGAAACCAAGATTAGACCTCATTGTACATTTTCTGATCAATTAGAAACAGTAATACAAGCAAGTAGCAGAAAATCTCTAGCTCAGGCAATGTACTCTTTGCTGGGGTTTGTGCAGCAGATGTGGCAGTATCAACTTCCATCTCATGTTCACCTCCCTGGGACAATTATTATGAAATAAAGTCAGTCATACATATTTCATTTAAAAGAGTGCACATAACGAAACTAACGAGAACTCCAAGTGCAGATCCTGCTTTATCAGTGTGTAGAGAGATCCAAATGTGTCCGACACACAACGCGTGAACAGTTCAAATTAGCTTAAAATTCACAAGACTGAAAATATCCAATTCCTGTACTTGGACATGTATTCATGTCAAACACTTGTACCCAAGTGCAAGAAACACAGCCCACCAAAAGGTCGCAGGTCTACCCGGAAAAATTTACCCGATCCGAACCCACCCGAAAAAGTTAGGTCTTGGATAAGATTTTAGAATTCGAACCCGTTTGGGTCAAACCCATTAGGGTTAGGGATCAACTGTTTGGGTTAGGCTATTTTTTAGAAAGTTTTTCATGTGAAATTTCTACTTTGCATTTATTTTTTAATAAGTATAGGCAATCATCAAACTTAACTTCAAAAGAGCAAAACCCATATGTTTCCCATTTCTTTAAAACTTTTTCTATCTTTACTTCCCAGCAAGCCATTATTGTAGTCTTCGTTAAGTATTTTACCATTAGAAATCAGGTATCCAGACATATGTAATTTTCTTTTCTAAAAATTGGCCATTGAAAATAGGTCATTTTAGTATCAAGTGGAGAAAGTCAATATATTAGATCATTCTTATTTAGAAAAAATTATTTTAATGCTTACAATCTTGTAGAGGAAAAAAATCATTAAATAAACTTCTAACTCGTTCACCCGAACCCGAAATTTAGGATAGGGTTTAGCACTTTAAAATCCGAACACAAAACATGACCCACGAACATATTACCCGTCCGCCCGAATCGTCGGGTTTATTAGCCGGTAATACGATGATTTAACACAAGACACATGGATATTATAAGATCCAAAAAAGAGGTCTCACATAAGGTCTCTCATCTCTTGGAGCATCATGACATCAACACTTTTGTCATACTCCTTAAATTACTCATGCTTAGACCTTAAGATTAGCATCCCAAGACCCACTTTATAGCCGGAAGGTGATGATGAGAAACTACCATGGCAAACCTCACAAAAACCCTTCACTGGTATGTGGAAAGTTGTTCTACACTAAAATAATCCCTGCAGGGAAAACATCCCATAAGAGGTACATGATCATTTTGAATCTTCAGCTTTAAGGCTGACACTAAAGGTTCCAGAAAGCTCAAATTTGAAAGGCGATGCACGTTGAGGTGCAAAAGACCCATAAAGCCAAAGTGCACAACTAAAAACGTTACTACAACCCTTCCCGCCCCTGCCCCCGGTCGAAGAAGAAAGAATCAATTTTTGCTCATTGGCCAAGCTCATTGCACATCAGCCAGCGTAGATAGACTGCCATGATACTATGAGGAAAATAGTTGACCTTTCTCTACATTCGATCGTACAATACCCTCAGTTTGAGCAAAAGACACGGTTGGATTATTCAGGTACTTGACATTACTTTACCCAAATCAAGGGTTTATCATCAAATACAGGTCCTTCTCTGAATGCACTTTTATGGCTAAGGTAAGTATAAATTTAAAGAATATTGACATTATCAAGAGCTGTCTTCTCCCTCTTCCGTAACTTTACCCCTCAAAAACACGATGGGCTAAATGCACCTTGCTTCACACCTTGTATAAGGCACGTGCCGTAGGTCACTTCCTACTGTCAGTGAGTCACTGCACCCAGGGGTTTTTGATACGCAAAGACCAGTGTCTCTAGCCTAGGCGCATTTTTTGACATGAGATTTAACCCCTTATTGATATGTTATTAACAGTCAGCATTCCAACAAAGCTACTTGGTCAAATCCCATTTTTTGGTAGTCCAGTTTCCATAAAAGAAATAGTAACAGAATTTCTCTTTCTAATTTTTTAGCTTCGTCCTTGCTGGACTAGAAGTGTGTATGTTTCCTTCCCTTCTTGCTATGCATGCCATAACTTTGTCATTCCCATTCTTCACTTGTCTCATTCTATGACTAGCACAAGCAGCCTACCTTATATTGTTTTCAAACAGGCTCCAATATCTTTAGACGTCCCCATGAAATATTACTTTTGGATGTTGCATGCTCTCCTTTTATCATTATTAACATTGCTTACATCTAGACTTACCAAACCCCTTCCTATTAAAGGACTCAATATATGACTTGTTGGTGTAATGTTACCCCTCAACAAATGGCTAGTTTCTGCAGAAACCAGATCTCCCCAAACAACCTCTGCCTAGTACGCAATTAATGGACAATGACAAAATTTCAATGAAGTTTTATGAAAACATGGTTGAAGCAAGTTCAATAGTTGATGAATATAAATCTGTAACTTTTTCTCTTAACCTTACTCCCACCATGGTTACCCTTCGTCTTTGTAGGCTGTTTAGTACGCAATTTCATAAAATTTCGCAGATCACTAACCAAACTTTTTTAAAAAATAAAGGGCTGTTCTTTAAGTATCTCCGAGCAACACATAACTCAGAATACGAGATCCCAGAACAAGATACGAACAATGTCACTGATGAATCATCGTACCTTAGGAAGAAATCCGGACAATTTAGTATGAGCCTCGGCCCCAGGAACAAGGGAATAATCAAGGAAAAGCGAGAGCACACGCGAGGTGAGCTTCCGGCGAATACCAAAGGTGAGGCGAACAGCACGAGAAATTCTACGGGTCTCCTTGGTGTAAGAACCAGTCTCAATTAGCGACGCTATCTCCTTCAAATCTGCAAAAATATTTTATCCCTTTTAACCCCATCAAAATCGACGGAACCCAACAAAACCCTAGAATTGGACAAGAACAGATGAGAGAAAAAATAAATGGGAGGGGTGGGGATTGAGGCATACGCTTCAAAGTGGGTGGATCAGTCAATGAGAGAGAATTGGAGTGGGCTTGAGTGTCCTTCATCTCCACATCTTGCGTCATTTTTCTGGAATCAAAGACAAAACTGCGAAGCGTTTAATGCTGGAAATAAATCGATAAACTGGAAACAATTCGATAGAAAAACAAGCAGCTGAAAGGGTTTACGAGTGATATATAATCAGAGAAAATCGAAACGACAATTGAAGTTGAAGAGAAAACCTTACGAATCTGACGAGATTTGGGAGGTTAGGGTTCGTAGCTCAAAGCTGGAGTCTTCTACCTCCCGGTCTTGCTAAGTAGCGCTGCTACCTTTCTTTCTCTACAAGAAGCAATCCGGTTGGTTTACTTTCTTTGAAAATAAAAAGTAGAAAAAGAAAAAGAAAATTCTATTTTCTTCTTTTTTGAGGTTTTTCTATGGTAAGAAAACACAACTTTAAAAAAAAATTGAATGCGGGACAAAAAAAAAAAAGGAAATGGTAACTCCGATAGCTTTATTTATAAATTTGCTTGGTGACATCGTCTCATGAAAATGTTACGTTGAGATGAATTTTCGTGAGAGATGACTTTTGAAAGGTTTGAAGTAACTAATGAATGTGACTTTTTAAACATTTTATAGTGATTAATAATGATTTTAAAGTCACACTAAATGTATCTGTCTCACACTATCATTTAAGTAATTCATTTTATATAAGACTTACTATAGCTCGACATAGTAGAAGTAATAGGACAAGATCAAAATCTAACAATCTACTATAATATCCTAAATTAAAATTTAAAGTTGCGTAGGTGTTTTGTATTTCCAACCTACATTTTATAATTTAACTTGTCTTAGTTTGCCCATCCAAAACAAACTTGAAGTTTCATATCTTAATATGTTCTTTTTGTCCATATTTTTGGCGCTATATTAGGGCAGACCCTGCATGGAAAAAAAATACCAACAAAAACTCTTAATTATTAAAGCGAAGAGTTTAGTGGCAAATCTAGATTATGACAACGTCACATAGGTTCTAGGTTGGGTGGCTGATGGTTTAAGTTTCAAATCTCAGTGAGATTGCAAGAAATTCGAGATTTTTGTAAAATATTATACCTTGCATGAGATAAAAATTTGCATAATGTTACTCTTAACTCGATAAAAGAACAAAAAATTATTAGGAGGTACCCTCGTATTGTATGAAAGTTATTTAAACGAGACATAATTTTGAGAATATATTTAAAAGTTCTATATATTTAGTGAAAAATATTTTCAGAGTATTTTTCATTTATTTTTTATTTTTAATAAATTATAAAAAAAAAGGCGTAAATACTCTCATTTTCTCCGTTTTCTTTCTCCTCCATTTTTTTATTCAACCTCTTCTTCTTTGTCTTTCTCCTTGTTCCTCTTTCTCCTCTCTTCTTATTCAAGCAAACAAAACCCACAAATTCAATCTTTTGTTGGGATGTGTCCCAAATCTCCAATCGTGTCTAGCCTAATACGAACGTGTCCGAACCGAGCTGTGCCGGTTAGTTGAAGTGCTTACGGCACTTATATTTCAAGTGGACTTTGTTGTTGCGCTTTTCAAGGACCGTGGAGACATGCAAGCCGTTTTGCTGAGTAGTAGACAAGGGAGAGTTTCATTATATTAATGAGACTCAATCTCCATCATGATAAGCGTGAGTTTTGATTGAAAAATCACAGAGAGATTAAAAATATCATCATCAAGTGCCATCAAGAAAGCTTGCACGTGAAAGTTAGGCAAGGTTTTGAGTGATCAATTTTCCCTTTCACTTATAGTGAGTTTTGAGAGAGTTTTGTGAGAGAATTATTATTCTCATCAATCGATTAAATCATCGTTTCGATTGCGATCGTTTTGTACTCCTTCAAATTATAGTGGATTAAGTGTGCTCTTTGCCTATGTGGTTTTTTCCTTTATTGGGTTTCCACGTAAATTTCTTGTGTCAATTGATTTATCGCTTTCGTTTGTTACATACTTTTAATTATCGTATTACATTCAAATCGCTTTTACATTCAAGTTGCTCAAAAATCCTAACACCTTTAATGAAGAGACAAATGACATTTTATTTTATTATTATCATCGCGATAAATTACTTCAACTGTTATTTGCATTTTGGCCTCGCTAAACATTTTTCTCTAGCTATTGTACCCTTACCCCGCCCCCACCCCTTCTTTTTAAATATATAACCTTCTGATTTACACTTCCTTAACCTCCCTATAAGTACTTAAAAAAGGAAGAAAAAGGCTTTTTTTTCCCTCTGTTTCTTTACTATGTTTTTCTCATTTTTCTCCTCTTTCTGTTTCATAGTTTGTTGAGAACTACCCATACTCCGTTTGAGTCTTGCTTGAACAAGACAAGAGGAAGAGGAGGAACGAGGAGGAAGAAGATCAAAAATAAGAAATGGAGGAGATGAAGAAGATGAGGATTTTCGTTTTTCCTAACAATTCATTGAAAATTTAAAAATAACCGAAAAACTCCATATAAATATTTTCTATAAAATGTACACAACTTTTAAATACATTCTCAAAATGACGCATCCTTTAAATAGTTTTCACATAATATCATTAATTGCATTCATAAAATGGGCCTGCACACACGCTAGTAATTGGAGGTTAATTCTTCAGAGTCATAAGGTTGTATTGTTGAAGTATCATCTAAATGGCATGTTTCGTGTTCTACAAGTTTATCAACAAAAAGACTTATGATGGAAAAGGCTTTAGGGTCTATGACGGTAGTTTATTAGGAATAGGGCAATATTCTTGGGGTCATATACACACACACGTATAAGGCAAGCTAAACTTCTCTGATTGTCATGATTATAATGCTTTACAATGATGATATGATCTAGATATCACCCACAGTCACAAAGAAGGTAATTAAGTTGCAAATAAATTGGTTAATTTAGAATTAAATATAAATTTAAGTTATCATTTCTTTCGAACTCTATTTAGGGATGTTAGAGATATGTTTTTGCACACCATATAGGTGCCACCTGGCCAAATTTATTAAAAATTAATATTATTTTTTAGGGACCTAATTCCCCTTCTACCCCAAAAAAAAATGATGATATGATGCAGATTATTATAAGTTGTCTTCGAATATATATACTAACAAATATGGGTTCCTCCGACCAATTTTTTGATAAAAGAACATCAAAATGCAATTAAGCTTCCCACAATCACAGTTAATTTGCCTGACGCACACATCAATTACAGTGAAGCTTCCCGCAATCAAAGTCAGCAAGTTTAAGTTGAGCATTCATCATAATCCGTGACAGAATTATCTTTCTTAGAAAGCCTATCACCACTCCATTGCTCTGCTGTATTTTGCCTGTCAAATACGAAGCAGAAGAAATCAAAAAACTCCTCCATTGCCTCGATTTGGCATACTTATCCAATGCCTTTTGATCCTTTCACATCTCTCTTCTGCCTCTTGTTGATCATCTGAGTTTTTCTTCAAGGCCTCACAAAGGCACCTTGCTAGAACAACAGCATCCTCTAAGGCCGAGCATGCACCTTGCCCTATATCAGGTGTCATGGGGTGGAAGGCATCACCAGCAACACAGACATTGCCTTTGTGCATGTTTCCTAACAACATATCCAGCGGCCACCTCATCTTTATCGTGGTTTTAGAGAGGTCGTTGAGCTCAGTGTTCTGTATCATCGTCTCTATTTGTGGTGGTAGGATATTGAGTTTGTCTAACAGAAATTGCTTGATTTCAAGTGGATGGTTCTTGAGATCTTCTGCACAAGTGATCATAAGAAATAGCCACAATTATCTTCTGTAGAGAGAAGGAGCGAAGGGAAGATGCATGCGGGAGGCAGCTATGTAAGACTCCTCACTCCAAGTACCTCTCTGTCAGGCGCTTAACATTGACATGGGTAATCGGTACTTCATTTTAAACCAAAAACATGCAATATTTTCAAAATATAGGTGAGTCCCACACTTGGATATAGACTTCTGTTTTAAACCTCTCTGGACATTTCTTATACCCCCCTCCCCTGAACCATTCAGATAAACGATACAATTTCCTTTCTTTTCCCCTAATGCCCTCTAGAACCCCCCAAACAAAAAACATCTAAATGAGTTGAGTAGCTTACTTGCTCGAGATGAGCTACAGGTTAAGAACCAATACACATAGGTTTCATCACAAGGAACATAGGCATATCGATACCCTTCTCCAATATGCTGAACAAACATAGGCTCGAAGCCATGCCCATCGGAGAACTCTGCAAGGCCTCGAATGCCACACCGTTGGGTGGAGACTGTTGTTGCAAGACCAAGGTATTTAGCCACCACAGAATTAATTCCATCACATCCTATCAGCACCTTCAATTCAAAGATGAATAAGGAATAGTCAGATATTAACTGATAAATGCTGACCTATTGTTAGTGGTATATAATTCTTAGATAGATATATACCTTGGCTTTAATGATGGAACCATCAGCAAGGTGCAACCGTTTAAAGTAGCCAGATTCTTGTATAGAAACAACCTCAGAGGAATACCTGATAGTGCCTGGGGAAGTTCCTTCCCAAGGGTTTCAAGCAATGATTTCCTTTTCACACATCGAACCTCTCGTCTTCCGCTGCATTTGTGACCCGGGATCAAAACATTATGTGACGCTTAAATCTCTGTTTGGTTGAGGGACATATCAAAGCCTATGACATTTGAACATTTCTGCAAAGCAGAACTAGCAAAAGCGTGGTCCAGGTGAAGCCCATGTCGGGCTATTCTAGATGGAATCTCTAGATTGTGTCATATCAAGTTACATTTGAGTATGCTATTAATCTTCCAATAAGCTTGCCACAAAAATACAACCAACATTGATTTGGCAGTCAAAAATCGGGTTGTCTTGTTTCAAGTTGGAGCATAACAAGTTCTAGATTTTCTTTTTGGCTTTGGGAGGGGTATGGTTTAATTCAGTGCGGAGCCCTATCCCGAACTCCTGCTCCACTTGGCATGATATAATACATTAAGAATGATACATTTGAATGAACCACTAAAGTATACAGTTGCTGGATTTAGGTGATTATGGAAAAGATTAGTCAGAGATAACAGAAGCAAGGAGGGAGAGAATTTACCACTTCCCTTCCCCCAGTAATGGTATTGTTATTGAGTTGGGAACACCTTTGTGCATAGGAATAATTTGCAGCCTGCACCATGTACCCATGGGATCAATAATGGGATTTGAAAAGATTTTGAATCAAGAGTTCAAGTGATTTTTTGATTTTTCAAAATGAATTTAGTCATCTCTTCGATGAAGAATTACACAGTATTTCAAGCCAAATAAGGTTTCGTTTTAATTCAAATTGGCAATATGTACATAGGCCACCTTAGATAACATAGCAATACTTCAATTTGTGAGATAGTAATCGAATTCATATCTGGACCTAACATATACGAATCCAGCCGAAGTTAGGTAATATACTATAGCCCAAGATGTTAAGCTATTGGGAAAATTGACAATAAATTTTCTGAGTTTTGGTCTGCCAAGAACTGTATCTTTCTTCTTGCTAGATTTAGGGCTACAAACATATATTGCCACATTTCCAAAAGCTGATTTCTAGAGGAATTGTACCATATTGTTGATATTGTTGTTGTTACTTTAATAAAAGAGATTATGATGGTCTAGGCTCATACCCTTGGATTTGCGGGTGGTGTTGTCTA
This sequence comes from Talinum fruticosum, assembly GCA_021018815.1. NCBI lineage: Eukaryota > Viridiplantae > Streptophyta > Magnoliopsida > Caryophyllales > Talinaceae > Talinum > Talinum fruticosum. The sequence goes on from JAITYX010000014.1 coordinate 8,730,449, forward strand.
AGGGCATCTCCAACTCCCACAGCATCAAGAGCTCTCCATGCATTTCCTGACATTACTAATCCATACCCTGAAACTCTCAGACTCTCTGATGATTCCAGAATCAAACTCTTCATCCCCAGTCTGCATCACAACATTGTCTTACATACAGAAGGGAGAGAGAGAGAGAGAGAGAGAGAGAGAGAGAGAGAGAGAGACCTGTGGAGTCCCAAGGAAGTGGTGAGCCCAGCAATACCAGCACCCACAATGACAACGTCTTCATTCATCTCCATTCTTGTTCTAGTTAATTCTTCTGACATAGAAAAAAAGTCAATTACTCCAAACGTACTACCTCAAGGTTTTGCTTTTCTACAGGAAAGAAGAAGGGAAAGCAGTAGAATACAAGAATTGCAGATCTAGTGGGAGGATGCGAAAAGGACAGGGAAGTTGAAATAATTCATCTGTTGCCAATTGGGGCTAAATGCCATTACTCAAAACTGAAACTATTATGAAAGCAGATGTATGTTCACAATAAATAATAATTGCTGCATCCATCGTCCATGGTGGGACATTTTTTATTTTTCACATTTTCTTATGGAGGATGAGAGGCAAGGTGCTTCACATCATTGACAAGACCAGTCTAGTCCTTGGGAAATTCATGAAAATTCACCATGGAGAGTAAGGTTACTTTCGAGGCAAGAGTAAGTTTGAGCAATAAGAGGGAATAAGATATTAATTTATATTAATAATTGGAGGTTAATCCATCAAGTCATAAGATTGTATTATTTAAATATTATTTGATGGGTGCATTTCATGTTCTACAAATTTATTAATAAAAAGTCTGATGAAAAAGTCTAGAGTTTTATAACAGTAGTTTACTAGGAATAGAGAGCACTATCATTCTTTTATTTACTTTTAACATTTAAAAAAGGATAATTAAAATTTTGGGGGAAGGGTGTTTTAGTAGCGTACACCAAATTTGAATTATTTACTTTTGAAATTATGTAATTATCATGTATAAATTTTTGAAACTGGAATGAATTTTTTTGGTCTATTAAACTATTAAATATGTGAACAAATAGAGGAATATAACCAAAATATCATTCCTTTATTTGGTGTGTATATTATATTATAGAAATAATAATTTATTTAATAAATTTATAAATAAATTTGTTTAATAATAAATTTTAAAAAATTTATTTTATGATTATTATTTTTTGTAATAGGTTTTCAAACATCAGCAACACCATTTGACATAAAAATATATAATCCAACTTTTTTAAAAAATTCACATCTTCCTAATTTTCTCGTCCCTCCCGTAAACAAAAATTATTTTCTTCTTTATTCAGACTAGATGAGGATTCCAATAAGGGGCGAATGAGATAAAAATAAACAAACTAAGACATAGAAAAATAAAGATTTCTAAATTCTATGAGAAAAAAGAAAGAAAATTTATACATATTATGTTATACAAGGTGTTAATGGCAATAATACGTATAGGTATTTACACGTGTAATTCAATAATTTTTTATATTTATATTTTTTGTATCTTTGTTGTACCGTTTTATTTTATGGAAGCCAACATTTTTAATATATTAGATTTTAAATTATGTATCATTGTTTATATTTTCTTAATAGTACATATATTATAATCTTAGGTTTATAGCAAAATCATTCAAACATACGCTCAATTGATGTATAAGAAAATATAAGAAAAAGATTTTTTGGGGGGATGGGGATGAGTTTAAACTTAGAAATCTTATAAAATTCGATAATCTTTATTTTTTAATTTCTTAATTTGTTTGTTTCTTATCTCACTCGGCCTCATAGCAATCATTGTCCGGTGTCAATAAAGAGGGAAAAAAATTAGATGAACAAGAAAATTAAAGAGATGTAGATTTTTTAAAAACTTTGGATAATATATTTTTATGTCAAATAGTATTGTTATTCAAAAATATATAAAAAATAATAATTGTAAAATAGTACTAGTTTTTTGAATTTATTAAACAAATTTATTTACAAATTTCTAAGATAAAATTTCATTTTCGTAATATAATACACATATTGCATTAAAAGAGATTTTTTTTCGCCATATTACTCCATTTATTCATATATTCAATAATTTAATGCACTCAAAAATCTATTTCCATAGTTACAAGTTTCAAAAATTCATATCACCAAAAAAAAAGTTTCAAAAATTCATAGTTCATAACTGGATGCTTCCATAAGTAAATAATTCACCGATTGTTAAGGTAACTAGAAGTGAAGTTTTAAAATGGCGAGATCTTATATTAGATGCACTAGACTTTAAAGTCTACTTTTGTAATTTAACATCAAGATTAGTGGAACCCACTCTTTATTAATGTGAAATCTTGTAAATAAATTTTCTTCTCCAAGGTTCGAACCCTATGGAAAAGATGAAAGTATAAAGTGTTTGTCATTAAGACAAGACTCAATCGGGATCGAAAGTCCAAGTCTTCCATATATTTATATCATCATAATAGAGCGAGGAAGGAGGAATTGAGAGGAAATGTGGGAAACAAAAAGATAGTGAAAATTCTTCCAAATACTCTTTTTTCAAATTTAAATCATTCAATTTTTTTCAATGGAAATAGGTTAACATGTTGCTTATTTGGTGATTGACATTCATCAAATTGTGTCAAAAATCTTTTACCATGTCCTATCACACAAAAAATGCAAGTGAACATCAAATTTCTGCCATGAAAAAGTAATCATCATTTGGTCAAACAAAGAAGATTCATAACTCTATTAACAGAAAAGAACTACAACTTGATCAAATAGTGTGATCAATCATTCATCAAGAAATATGATTAATCCTACATTAATCAACAATAAAAGGGAAGCAAGCCCTTTTAACTGAATCCCAATCAAATTCATCATCAAACATACAACAAACCCTAGTCGTCTAAGTTAGAAAGAAAAGATGAACTTTGTTCAACAGCAAATTGGGCAGTGAACAAGCCCATTTTCATTGCACTCCCCACACCTCACCATCTTGTTTTGGTTCTCATCCAAAACCTTGCAACTCCCATTACAATCCATACACATTATGAACCTAATTCCCCACATCCTTCACAAATAGCCCGAGCTTTTGGGATCCCATCAAGCATCCCCTCTAACTTTCCTTCCTCTTCCAACTTCACAACTTCATCAGCCCCTCCAACCAATCTTCCCTTTATAAAAACAAGGGGCACCTTCGCCTCCTTTGTGCCCATCAACTTCCTTAGCTCTTCCTTGAAGCCTGAATCCATCGAAATGTCTCGTTCGATCATTCTAATATGATATGATTCGATGATGGACCGAACCACATTGCAGTCCTCAAAAGTCTTCCTGATACCTCTCAATGTGGTAGTGTAGATCACGACAGAGTTTTCACCCCCAGGTGGGCATTTTTCCTCAAATTTCTCAAGAATAGACAAAGAAGAATTGGTTGTCGAGTACCTGGCTTTCAGGGTTTGGGATTTGGGTTTTTGTGGGGAGACCATCTTCTTGATTTGCTCTGCTTCTTGAGACAACTCCTTGTGAATTGAGTCGATGAGGTCTGGATCAAACAGTGGGCTAAGACTCTTCCTCCTTGAGGGCAAACCCCTGAATTACTCCTCCGAGGACTATCAAAGGAAGTCGCCTTTCGATGTTTACTGCTCGAATTTGTAGAAAAATTCCATGATTTCAACACCCCTTTGGGAGTGCTATAACAATCCAATCTGCCCACTTTTCCATCACCCCCAAAATCATTCCCAGAACCCTGCTGCCCTGCTAATTTGTTCTCTTTCCCTCCCAATTTCTTCACTGTTTTCGGCGAACCCAGTTGTGTTAAACTCTTAAAAGGACTTCTTTCCATTTTCTCCAAACGCCCACCTCGAAAACCTATCAATTTAGGGCTCTTCTTTTGCTGATTTGAAATGGGTATTTCCTCCTCAAGATCCCCCATAAGTTCCCAAGCGTTAATCACTTCCAAATCTTCCTTCTTCGGTGATTTCTTAGTGCCAATTACTTCAACTTTAGGTGCATCCTCTTCTCGTTTCTGCTCTCCCACTTCATTACTCTTTTTAATTTGAAGATGTGCCTGGTCTTGCTCCAGTTTCAGGACACCATAAGTACTAGAAGTGAGAGAAACAACATGATTGGGGTACTCCCCATTGCCATATAACAATTCCTGCTGTAGATTTTTCTTCAGTAGTTTGGATGAAACACAACCCATTGGAATGGAATGGAAAACAACAAAACTTTCCCTCTCTCTTTTTCTTCCCCAAGCCGTTTCTTCGGTTTGCTTGCAATTCACAAAGGTGTTTTTTGAGAGAGAAAAAGTGCTGTATGTGTTGGATAGTGGGAAATAAAGGAAGAAGGGATGTTAAATTGTGTTTTATTGTTTTGAATACAGAGAATGGGGTTTTTTTAACCGTTATCTCCCTGTCTGGAACGGGCCCCCAACGGTCGGAAAAGGAAAAAATTCGAACACATTGGTGGGAAGTTTGCAAAGTGGTCCTTCTGTTTTTGTTTATTTACCGGGTTTGGCCCCTGTAACTTGCAGATTGGAAGTATCCACTGTGGCACTAGCCGTTTGGTCCAGTGACCCTCACTCCAAGGCTAACCTCTCTCTCCCCTCCTCTTCCTCGCCTCTTCTCAAGTCAAAAATAGAAATCTCTGAATGAAAATATGGATATTGGAAATTTATTCTTACGTCAAACCTTCAATTGCTTATTAGTAATTAGGTTTCTTTCATAGATTATTAGTAATTAGGTAAATACATATTAAAACTATGCTGATCAAATAATTTTTTCACAAATTTTAATATTTGTGTCTCTCAAGGTATATATATGTTTATCATTTTTTTGCACACAAACCATGTAAAATGATTTACAATCCCTCTAACATTATGATAATATTGTAAGTAAAAGTCAATCTTGCAAAAACCATCGATCAGCGCAATAAAAATATCGAAATACTTCTCTTATATATATTAACAGCTAAAATGAGATGTTAGAATGATTTTACCAATTTAGCTAACCTCTTTCCTTTTCTCTTTCATCTTTAGGTTTCTCTCTCTCTCTCTTGAATTAGGATTTCAGATGAGGAAAAGCCCCGCTACCATTCAACCCTCTTAGATAAATTTCTTCCTCAAGGTAAAAAAATTCATGCATTAGATAAGGGGTGACTTTTGTAATTTTAGATTCACGACAATGAATTTGAAGGTGAGATGTTTTTTCATAGGCAAAGTTCATTGTTTTTATCAATGAAACTAGTTTTAATTTTTCTGTTAGTATATTATACTCTTCCGTTTTAAAATACATGTTACTCTAACTAATTTTTTCGTTTTACAATACTTGTCGCTTTATCATTTCAATGATGTATTAATGACTATTTTATTGATTTTGTCATTATTAATTGCTTTATTTTTCTCTTTTTCACATTGATTTTCTTTATTTCCAATAAAATCTTAGGGTAACTTGGTCTTTTAACATAAATTTAGTGTTTCCTTGTTACTCCCTCGAACCTTAAAACAACAAATATTTTAAAATAGAGAGAGTACTATTTTAATACTAAATGTATTTTACATGATTAACTCAAATTTTCTTGTTATACAAACTTCATAAAAAAACATATTTAATATTGTCAGATAAAAAGTATGCATTAAAAGTAAATTTAACACATTTCACCCAATATTTTTCTTCAAAATGTAGAAGCAAAAACCAACTAAATTAAATTGTAGCATAAATTATCAAAACTATACCTTTTTAATTAGCTAATGTCCATAAATTATACTCCCTCCATTTAATAAAAATTGTCAAAAGTTTCTATTTTGAATGTTCCGAAAACATTGTCAAAAAATCTCTATACTAATTTTTAACCCATGCTTTGTATGGTTGATATTATTCCTAATGTATAATATTTATTTATCTTATTTTATTTTAAAGATTACATAAATTTTTAATTTACTTTTTAAAAATTTAATGTATTAAACATACATGCAAGAGGATAATATGCTTGTGTACTATCTACAATTTATGATAACGTAAATATCATGTCAATTAAGAAAAAATATAAACTAAGAAACATGAATATTAATGACTTTAGATTCTTATAATGAGAATATAAATCCATAATTTATTTTTTATTTTTTGATATATCTATAAGAAATTATAAATAATTATGTTACTTTTTATATTTTTAAAATATTGATACTTTTATAATTGAGTGATAAATGATGTTCCTTAACTTTTTATATTGATGAATTCAGGCGCTCTTTCTTTATTTTACCCCTTTAAACGGGAAAATGACTAACAACTTTTAGAAACGGAGGGAATATATGTTTATCGATGTGCTCAAACACCTTATCGGACCAATTCCGTTGGGTGGTGTCCCAAAATCTCATATTTTAGGAAAGATCTGTTTCCTTATAGAATTGGGTATCCTAAACCTAATTATATTTTGTTTCCTATTTGTATTAGGTAATTGTTATCTACTAGAACTAGGAGTAAGAGTTTTGGTAGGTTTAGGATATTCTCTTGGGTTAGGATTTTTTCCTATTTAAAGGAGGGTTGGCCTCCATTGTAAAGATCAAGAGAGTTATTGTGAGGAGAGTGTTGTGAGATTGGGATATCTCGGGTTTAGGAAGATCTCTGGATTTGAGATCATATTGTACTATCTCATAATAGTGAAATCATTGTGCTCGTGTCGTTCGTGGTTTTTCCCGATTTAGGTTTTTCACGTTAAAATCTTGTCTCGTTCCTATTTTTCGATTTCTATCTAATTTCTTGGTATTGTTTTTGTCATCCTAAATCACTTCCGCATCTTTGCTCTAACTTCACCTATTAAGTGAGGTTTAGAGTGGGGCTAATTTCTAACCAATTCAAATATAAATATTGGGAAAAAATTATGATGTTAATAGTACATTTTGCACTCAATATTATCTTAAATATCAAAATTGCATTTCACAGAAAAAGTCCGGATTATCATAATTGCTTTCTTCGGCCTTGGCTTCGTGGGAGGGGGTTGGGGGCTTTTATTTCAATTTTCATTCATTTTCTCGCTCCGACTCATGTGATAATGGTGAAATTGTGATTTCACCTTTTTCAGAGCTTTTTTCCTTTTTTTTCCCCTTTGTTTTTAGATATTTAGATTCATGATTATGTTGTAAATTTATACGGAGTAATTCATCAACATACTATCCGTGATCATAAGGCGGAGCTATTCAACTTGAGGATCATTGTGATGACATTAGTTTTTGAAAGTTTGAACTTTGAAGTAACCTAGATTTACTTCAAGATTGTGAAGTAATAAAAATAATAATAATTAAAGTTGAGAACCGATCATACGGGTCTACTTGTGATAATATTATGAAGGTTTACTTGAACTTTCAGTATTGTATATTACATTTTGTTAGGAGGGATAATAAAGTTGCCTATCGACTCATCCGATCATCTTTATCTTTATGATTTAGATGTTTAAATTTAGAGTGAAAATAGTACAAATTGTATCTACCAACCAGATTACATCTAAAATTTGTCCACCCTTGATTACAATCTCACAAAAGTCTTGGAATCGAACAAAATTAAATTCTATGACTTACCAGTAACTCAACTTTAATTAATAAAGGTGCTCGGAAAATAAAAGTCTCAGCACTACTAATGTGGGCCCCAAAAATTCAGTAGTAAAAAGTCAAAATCCGAAGACGTGCATGTGGTTCGTACATATGGGTTTTTCCAGATGGTCATAATGGGCCCACGCTTTGAGGCCCAACAAACTGATTTGATTTTCAAGGCCCTCAAGTCCCCTGTCTTTGTCCCTTCATTGAAAATCTCAGCAAAAAGATTAATGAGAGATTGGAAAGTGAATTGTCATATGTATGATATGATCCAAGTGGCATCACCTGATTTGGCTTGCAAAATTTTCAAGGTTGAAAGAGATTTATGAGTTGAAATTCCACCAATATCAACCAACTTTTTTAATTATTTATATGTTATTATATTAAGACACACTAATTTAATAAAAAAAATATGTGAAAAAAGATAAGATGTCATCAAAACATGGTGCAACATCTTTAGATCTATGAATAAATTTTTATGTCAAGACTATATTCATTTAAATCCATCTTTATATACTCATTTATATAATTAAGATGATAAATATAGGTGTAAATTTCGTAAAGACTTTCCTGAAACCCCTCCCACATATGGAGATTTAATCATATACATGATGCAAAATATGTTGATATAAGATACCTAATAAACTTAGGGAAATTATTTTGACCTAAAAAATTTAATGATCAATTGATATTTAAATGGGAAGGATGATTTATGAATATCACACCTAAAAATTTATTCAGAACCTTCATCTATTATAAACCTAGGTCCACAATCCATGAATAAATTTTGTTAATACTAACATTTCAATATAGAATATCAGTTTTAGTTGTTAAATCAGATACAAGATATTGTACTTTTGTGTCACGTGTTAATAAATAGTTAGATAAAAGAGAAAGATAGGACGATGGTTTAGAGGGAGAAAAGCAAAAAAAAAAAATTGCAAGTCAAGGGACTACCTTAGTTTTTTTTTAACTTTATTTTTGCAATAGTAAGAGGGCTCACTAATTGACTTCCCTCTACAAGGTATTAGCCTAGTGAGTTCGCAGAAAGAGGGTAGGATTTGGATTCACTGGACTAGACCCCATGGAAGTCTAGCCTTATTTTGAAGTCCACAAGAGCCTACCATAAATCCACATCTTTCAAAAAGAAAGTTATGACTATCAGAGTTAAAACCCTAGTAAAAAGTATGAAATTTCACTCATACCAACCAAGTTACAAACTCTTAATAAGGAACTACCTTGTTAGTATTGAAACTTTGGTAAAATTTTCACCAAAATTACTATTCCAAATATTCATCTAATTAACTTTATTTGCGTACTCCGAAAAGTTAATAATCTCACTCTCCCTCCCCTTATTAGCTGATTAAAATCCGAAAAATATAAATTACAAAAAGATAGCTTTGAATAGAGCCTATCAACCCCCAACCAAGCTACGGACTTAACAAATAAACCCGTACATTCATAAATAATCCACACTTGCATTGAGGTAATCACAAAATATAAATTCATAAAGCTACTTTAATTAGAGCAAAGTGTGGAGTATAATTATCCCAAAAAAAAAAAGTGTGGAATATAATTACAAAGTATGAATTTTTAACACACATTTCTTTAAAAAATATCAAAAGTTGAGGAAAAGAAAAAAGAAAAGTTAAAAAGGGCATTGTTATGGTCCATTAAACTAACAAATACTCAAATAGATCTAAAACTTGCTTTCAGCTCAACGTTACTTGAATGGAGTATGTCTCATATTTGATCTTCTTCATCGTATCCAACATAAAATAGGCCATCGATGAAATTGGAAGGCATTCAATAATTTATCACGACATTGAATATACTGTCAAAAACTTATATGTCATTCTGAAAATAAGGCCTATAAAAATTTTTACATAAATTATCGACTACCTAATATAATATAGGATTTGATCCAAACTTTGGACATAACTTGCAGAGACTATGTATAGTTGGTGGTAAACTTTATCACATGGATATCAATATAGTTGGCAATAAGCTTTATCACATGGAAAATTATATGGCATTTTGGGTGTGTTTGGTTGGGGGAAAAATATTTTGCAAAGAAAATATTTTTCATGGGAAAATGAATTTTCAAGGAAAAGTATTTTCCACTCACATTTTCCTTTGTTTGGTAAAAGAAAAATAATTTTCTAAAATAGTTACTTAAACGCAAAAATCAACCATAAAAACCCCATAAATATGAAAAAAAGGTAAATAACTAATTCAACTTCAAATCCCATATATATATATATATATATATATATATATATATATATATATATATATATATATATGTATTGAACACCTAAATTTGATAAGTTTGTACATCTCTGTATGATCAAACTTTTCCATGTATAAAATAATAGAAATTAAAAAAAGAAACAAATACTGTAAAAAAATCATATATGAACTTTACAACAAAAAAGGGAAAAAGATAAGAACAAAACTTGGAAAAAGAAATTCAAAGTGGTAAAATAAGAGAAACTTAGAACTTGAACTCTCGTTGATAAGACTTTATTTTCCCTTTATTAAAACAAAGGAAAATTAACTTCCTTCCTCATAAAAGGAAATTTATTTTCCCTTGATTGAGGGAAATTATTTTCCCCAGAAAATATTTATCCACCACTTATACTACCAAACGCCGAAAAATAGAATGATAATTTTCCGAGAAAATATTTTCCACTCGAAAGCAGTACACACCATTCATTATTACAATCACTGCGAACTTAGGTTTAAAATTTAATATTGACTTCGGCTTATTGTTGGGGGTGGGGGTGGTTTTCGGGGACTCCAAGAGTATAATTTTCGGTTGGCTTCTCTCGTCGCGATGGCAAGGCACTCAGGAATGAAGATCGAGAGGAGATGGGGTGGTGGATAGAGAGGAGATGGGTCATTGAACTAGCCCATGAATGATTCGCAAGTGACCCGTTTTTAAATGCACTTTAGGGCCCGACCCTCTTACTAAATAAATGAGCCTTAACCCTCTTTTTTAAACCCGACCTTGGCTATCCATCGGGGCTGTGTCCACTGCCCAGGTCTAGTTTAAAGGCTTAATCTTGACTTCTTTTCTTGAACAATTAATTCTTATTACAGATCTATCCTTTATTACATAAGAACATTAATTAATTTTATTATTTGTAATTTATTTATAATGATAAAAATTAATAGTCAATTTAATATATATATATGGATATATTTTTCTTTAAATAATTAAAATAAGTTTTTTATTTTTTTATAACTTATTTCAATAACTTATTTTTCATTATTTATATTTTTTTTTAGAGAAAAGGGAAAGAGTGGCTTTATTCAACTAAATCAGTCTCCCCAGGGCTAAAGGCCTCGGGGGACAAGAGTTAACAAAAATTTGTTAAAATTATTATTTATATTTTTATTATTTATATAATTAGCTAGAAATTTGTCTTTTTTTCCTTTTTGCAACTTTAAATTTTACAATCCCAATTTTCTATCTATCAGGTGAAAACAAATTTTATCTTCCATCAATAAAAAAAAAGGATAATATTTCATCTAAATTAATAATATTACATGATATTATTTACAAAATTAAATAAATTAAGTTTAAAAATATACACATCCAATATAATAAATATATGATATGTAATTTTATAAAATTTAGTCAATCTTTAATTTAATTAAATAAATGAACTATCTAAGCACACATAACTATCTTACATTATAAGTATGATATATATGATATATAAGTATCTAGTGAGAACTGCCGGTTAAAATAAAAGTTAAGAATTATTAATCTCAACCATTAAAATTTAATTTAAAGGTGTAAATTTCACAACATCATCATCAACTCTAACCAACAATTCAAAACCCCCACACCCAAAACCACCACCTGTGTACACTGTCACCACCAAGAGCAACGCCCAACACCACCATCCAACAGCCGGCCGGAGGACAACAAACCTAGAACGAGGGTCGTTGTTAACCGGTGAATTCCATGGTGGGTATTGTCGATCAATTTCATGAACAAATTGGGCCTCGATCGAGCAAACCCTATCAAACGTTCCCGCCAAACTTGCCAAAATTCGTGCTTCTCCTGTAGTAGGTTCACCTTGCCCTTCTTTTTCACTTCCCCTAGGGTTTCGTTTGAATTTTGACGGTTTCGTCGGTAGAAAACCCATAAAATTAGCAAAATTTACAATCGTTAATCTTTAGTAAGCAAGATTATTAGTGAAAGAAGGGGTTGTGACGTAGGTTTCCGGCTCGGAAATGTTCACCTGAGGTTCGCCAACTTCCAATGCCACCATCATGACGGATGCAGCCAAGGGCCACCGGTGGTGATGGATGTTTTGGTATGGCAGTCATGAGTTTGCTTGGGAAATGGAGGAGAAGGAGAGGGAGATTGAGAGGGTAAATTTGACAATTAATAATTAGTTGACATGACATAATTTTGTATCTTGGTTGAGAAATCAACAACTCAAATTTAAAGTTTTTAGTTCTTAATTTATATTCTCTCTCTATATATATATATATATTTGATAGAAAGAGAAATTTTATTAATAAAAAGTCATGCAACATCTATAAAGATAATTCTCTAATAAGAATAAATCTAAAATAATAAAATAGATCTCTATTTCGATAAAGTTAATGGTAAATATATTTCCGCTTGGCTCCATACTTGTAGCATTAATCGACCACAAATCGTATTATTCGACTTCAATATGTCTTTCCCAAACATCGGTGAGCTATTGTATAACTTAATAAAATAGATTTTTAGGTGATATAATAGATCCAATTTGAAGGAAATATCATTTTGATCGAGCCATATGAAATTTCATTGTTGAATCATTTTCAACCAAAATCAATGAAACTAATTGATAAAAATATAAAAATATACTATCCGATCGAATCAACAATCCTAATAAAACTTGCTCGTATTGAAAAAAAATAACTTACACAAAGATGATAAATAAGAATCTCACAAAAAAAGAGAAACTCTAACCATCATAGGAATGAGAGAAACCAAACTCTCACAAAAAGTAGAGAAACTCAAACTTTCACAAAAAGGAGAGAAAATTTATTGGAAAGAAAATAACAATATCTTTAGATCTCGATTCGATTGAAAAATTGAGTAAAAGGGAGTTACCACTGGCTGAAATTAGAGTAGTAGCAACCCTAATAATTTAGAAAAGGGAAAAGAATTGAAGATACAAAATTAGAATTTATATATTATTATTATTATTATTATTATTATTATTATTATTATTATTATTACGAGAATGCACAATAAAAGTCATGAATGTCGGCGTTTATGTGATAGATGTTTGTGATATGATATGACAACTAATCTCTCAACTAAGGCCGCCAATCGAAGTAAAAGTTTAGTAAACCAAGTCAATGGGGTAATGTTCCATTTTAAGTCATTGTTGTTTTTTTTTTTTTTTTTTGGGTTAAAATAAAAATAAAAATAATCTTGAAATCCACAGTAAAATATTATATAATATACACACTAGATTTGGTGTAATATAGTCCACAATTACTTGTTTTAACTTTTAATCCTAGAATTAAAGTTGCTTCTAGAATGTGTGGGAAACATCCATTCAATATTATAGTTTACTTGACTTACTATTTACCAATCATTATCATGTGTCTACATCCTCTTTCAATTACTCTAGATTGTAGCTTGTTAGAGGTATTCTAGAAACTATATGACTAATATAATTCTCAAACAACATGAATTTCTTATCGAGAAATGAGTTAGATTTATATGTTTGGTCTGTAATTTTGCCAAATTTTTTTATAAGACTAATGTATGTAATATATTACAATATGATAATTACATGTATATGGTACAAAATGAGACGATATTAATTGTTATTTAAGATAGTCTTGTACCTTTTTTCTTAAAAAAGGGTAAATTGTATTCCTCTATTTGGAATCAATACTGGGCTAATCTCATTCACAATCATCACGAGTTGAGGCAGGACGGAAACAAATACACAAGCTTAAGGCCAAACAAAGACCATGATCTATTAATATTCACATATTTCTCGAGAATATTTTATACCTTATACTCAAACTCTAATAAAAAATTAAAATTTAAAATCGATATCAATTAAACTTAAATCCTTTATTTTGGTTTCCTTTACCGAACCCATCATCAATTGCTTATGATGGAATGTATAGGAGTATAGAACAAATCGAGTATGGTGGCGGCTTAATATTTTTAACATTTTTGTCATTCAATCTCAAAGACCCTCTCAAAACTCAGTAAACCGAGTAAAGCGATGTTATCATTTTGCAAATCAAAAAATTGAAGGTGGATTTCCATATCAGCCAACAGTAAAATTAATATATAACACCACTCACTATATTTGTTAATATAGGCTTCAGATAAAGCATCCAAAAAAAGGACAAGATTTGCTTATTTGAATCTGACATTTTTTCCCCTTCTAGAATATGTGGAAAACATGCTTCTCATAGTTTACTTGACTTGTCAATCATTATCATGCTTCTAGATGTTCTTTCAATTACTATAGGCTATGTAGCTAGTGGCAATCTAGAAACTACTATACAGATTATAATCAAACATTCAAATATGGACGTCGAAACGATAACTCCTCCGTCTTATATAAAAGGTGAAGGTTAACTTTTAATAATGACAAATTTATAAAATTGTTTTTATGATTAACGTGTCTTCTATTCCAGTATGATATCAACGACATGTATAAATATTTTGCATAGCTATATGTCTTGTAAATCCTGATTATAAGATCGAATTCTTTTCAAATTACTACCAAAATAATTTGTCGATTAGACGCTTTTTTTTAATATTTGAATTTTTTTTTAGATATAATATAATATGATTTGATCAAAGACAAATTCATGAGAAAATATCCCAACATCAACTAACATTAATTTTCTATTTTTTTTATTATACAACATATTCACCTTTAAAAAATCTCAAAATTTTTACCATATTTTACTGCAAAACTCACAATGCAATTTTCAAATCTCAAATTTGCCAAATTCAACTCCAACATTACCACTAACAAGTGCAATTTTTCAAATTTTGTATCCACACCATATTCAACTTTTAAATTTGTCAAATAGTTCATCAAGTACTAGTATATAACTGAGTATAATGTTATGCCATAACTAGGTTGTAACGGAACCGAGTTAGTTCATTAACATTCAGGCCTAACTCGGTCAAAACTTGGTTTGAAGGCATATCGAGTCAAGTCCGAGCTCAACAAGGCTTGACTCGTTTTATGTTCAAAGGTTTATTTTCCCTAAAAATACATGTGTGCAAAGTATAAAATTAATGTTAAAATCACCAAAATTTCATTCAAATCCTCATTTCTTAAATCTAGTACAAAAATATAATATTTAACTTTGATTATAACCTTAAATTTTAAATTTTTTCAAGGAAATAATGATTAAAAAACCGCGTCGAGCATGAGCCTAAACTTTAATAACTCGGTGAGCTTCAAGTGGAGCCCGAGCCGAGCTAAAATATGGTCGAGCCAAGCCCGAGTCTAGCTAGTTCGGCCTATTTACAACCCTAGCCACAACGATGCTCAATCCCAACATCAAGGAGCTAAAAATCACACAAGTAGTTGCTATAGTTTTCTTGAAGTTACAAAGTGCTCAATGTTAAACCTCGTTTTTATCGGTTTTTAAGGAATTATTTAACTCAATTCCGTGATGATTTCAATGATGTTTATTTAGTTTTTGGTTAGATTTTGCTCATTTTCTCTTTATCGTTATCTAAGTTCGTAAATCTCTTAATTATAGGTTTTTGTGCTTAAATTAGAGAGATTTGAGGCAAACTTGATGAAAAGGGATGAAGAGGAAAGTTCGGGCCTAAGAGGAGGCGAGAAAGGAGTCTAGAACCCATTAAGAGAAGTTGCACGAGCAACTGTGCGAGATCTCGCACAGTCGTGCATACCATCGACGAAGGGCTCATAGTCAAGGAAGGTCGCACGGACACTCGTGCACACCCCGCACGGTCGTGCAAGAGGTTAGGAAAATTAAAGTCGTGCACAGCCCATGCAAGAGAGTCGAAAGTTCGGGCATTCTCGCATGGCAAGTGCGGCACTGTTTCGACGACTTTATAAGCGATTTTTGTTTATTTTTGTTCACAATTCTTTTCTCCATTAGTTTTTAGGGTTTATAGGGTAGTTTCTAGCAGTCAAATCCCTTTAGATTGAAGATTAAGATTTTGAATTTTTGAAGATTAATTTGAATTCAAGCATTTGGATTTCTATTCGGTAATTCTTAATTCTCTCTCTTTATGTTTGCTCTTTACGGTTTCTCTATAGTCTTCATGTTTATATTCATTGAATCTTGTCAATTGTTTAATATCATATTTAGGGTTAATTTCTCTACTTAGGTTGGGATTGATCCTGTTATGCCTTGATAATCATAAATTGATCGCCAATTGAATTGTCTTATGCTTGTTAGGTTAGAATTCATGTCGCTCATCACTTTTTTGTTGATTGTCTTGAAAGAGGACTCATATACTTTTATTCGGATTTTGTAAACATCGAAAGATGAAAACTCACCTAGAATGACATTATGAACGATTAGAACTTTGATATGAAAATAATTAAGGTTTTAATCGGGGTTGTGAGATGCATTTTTTGTGATTTGCTCTTTATTAATCCCATGAAAATAGGCGATTAGATTGTGCAAGATTAGTCTTTGACCTTCAAAAGTAGGTGAAGATAGGTTTAATTGGTGTCTCCTCTTCTAAACTACTAGCATAGGCAAATCTCAGCGGTATTTGATTTTGATTTCAGGCATAGTAGTGTGATTAATCTCAATCTAAGGCTTGTTATCCATTGATTTCTCGTAATTATTTTGTTATTAGTTGAATCCATAAACGACATCATTGTCGAACCGAGTTTCACCTAAATTAGAGTTTTTAGGCGGATTTAGTACTTGAAAGCGAGTTCGTCGTGGACACGACCCGTACTCACCGGTTCCTAGCTACAACTCGTTGAGAGAAATATAATACCGCAAGTGCACGGTGTAGCTGTAGCTAGGAACCGGCAAGTACGGGTCGTGTCCACAAGGAACTCGTTTTCAAATACTAAATCCACCTAAAAACTCTAATTTAGGTAAAAACTCAGTTCGACAATGACTTGGTTTTTAGATCAACTAATAACAAAATAACTAAGAGAAACCGACGAATAAAAAGCCTTAGATTGGGATTAATCACACTAATATGCCTGAAACTAGAATCGAATACCGCTTGAGATTTGCCTATGCTAGTAGTTTAGAAGAGGGAGACACCAATTAAGCCTATCTTCGCCTACTTTCGAAGGTCAATGACTAATCTTGCACAATCCAATCACCTATTTTCATGGGATTAATAAAGGGCAAAATTACAATGAATGCATCTCACAACCCCCAATTAAAACCTTAATTATTTTCATATCAAAGTTATAATCGTTCACAACGTCATTCTAGGTAAGTTTTCATCTTTCGATACTCCACAAAACCCTAATAAAAGCATATGAGTCATCTCTCGAGGCAATCAATGAAAGAGTGATGAACGAAGTGAATTCTAACCTAAAAGCATAGAACAACCCAATTGGTACTCAATTCATGATTATCAAGGCATAATAGGGATCAATCCCAACCTAAGTAAAGAAATTAGCCCCTAAACATGGTACTAAACAATTGACAAAGATTAGAGAAAATAGCCATAGAGAAACAAAGAGAAATTGTGAAGAAAAGATAAAGAGAAGAAATTACGATTACCGAATAAAAAGTTTGATGCGATTCAATCATAAAAACTTGAAGTAGAATGACAATAATGAGTGTTCTTGAGTCTCCTCTCGGAGCCGCTCACGAAACCCTAACTAAATCTCTAAATTATGGCATAGAATCCCTCAATAAATACAATTAGGAAACTTAAATAATCGCCGAAACAAGTAGTCGCACGGCCGTGCGAAAGTCGCACGGGTATCGTGCGAAAAATCTGCCGCGTTCGTGCTCTCCGCTCGTTTCGCACGGCCATGCAGATCTCGCACGGGTACCGTGCGCGTCTTCAATCTTCCGTAATTTGTCGCACGGCCGTGCGGGATGTGCACAGGGGGCCGTGCGGCCTTCCTTCACTTCGGGCCCTTCGCTCGATGAGCCGCACGGTCAGTGCAGCTTCGCACGAGGGTCGTGCGACTTCTCTTGATGTGTTTTAGGCTTCTTTCTTGCCTCCTCTTGGGCCCGAACTCTTCTCTTCATCGCTTTTCATGAAATTTACCTCGAATCTCTCAAATTTAAGCCCAAAACCCGTAATAAAGAGATTTACAAACTTAGGTGACGATAAAGAGAAAATGAGCAAAATCTAACCCAAAACTAAATAAATTATCATGGAATTGGACTAAATAATGCCTTAAAAACCGGCAAAAACGAGGCCTAACAACAACTATACCGTGCGCTTACGGTATTTTCTCAACACTTAGATATCTCTCTCTGTAAGTAGTCACAAAAAGATAGAGGCCCGATAATGCTAACATACAAGTCATTTGAATTAGTTGTGCAAGTTTATGCTCCTAAAGCTAATCGGCTGATTTCTTTGCTTCGCTCCGTGGTTTGTGACTTGTATGTCAGCGTTATCGGATAAATTTTCTTGTAGGTTCAAATGAAATTATTCTCTATTTACAACGATTTAAGTATACCTCTTGAAAGTTTGAATGGTTACTTTGTTATCTTATTAAAAATAATTTTAGTCTTTATTATTTTCCCATTTGATTTATTGGATCAGATTATTTAATAAATAGAAGAGAATAACTCATATTATATATATATATATATATATATATATATATATATATATATATATATATATATATATATATATATGTGATTGTAAGTTAGTTGCATTATCATTTTATTTATCTATTTTACACTCCTATATTCCTTATGTGTTTTGTCATTCAATCATGAAATAATAAAATAAATTTTACATTGAAATTATTTAGTTGGAGTTAATTATAATGTCCATTATATTTACTTAGTACACACTTATATTTGATGACTTTATATATGAATATGATGCAGAAAGACGTGTTTCTAAATAATATGGTTTATTAAGAATATTTACATTAAAAATATAATAGTTAGGAAGTACAATAATTTTATCAAAAACTTAATATGATTCTCATATTTACCTTTTCAATTGTCAAAAATATCTTCTTTTTTCTACAAGGAGAATACTAAAAAGTAAATTTTGATAAACTTAAATTAATCTTGTACGCATGCATGTAACTCCAACCTAGTATATATATAAACCAACTACCATCAACTTTAGGGCAAAATAATGGATACCTGTTTTGCCTTTTTCCCGATCTAAATGGCCTCTCCTACCTTTAAAAGAACATAATACGCCAAAACCTAATAATTATTGAAGTCAATCATTTGATTGTCTTCATTAATCGAGTTGTTTGCAAACTCAATGTTTTTACCAAAACTTGTAATTTTAAATATAACCGTCATGTTATTATGCTCATATGAAATCCCGAGAGTAACAATGTATGTAACTTCTTTTATATAAGCCTTGAAATTACAATATAAGAATTGGTAGTTGCTAGCCCACCAAAAAAAAGAAAAAGAAAAAAGAAAAGTCAATGAGCTGAAATTCCCTCCAAATTATAATATATATCAATAAATCGAAACTAAACCAAAAACAATATTCCTACTGCAAAAAATAAAAATCTTGAAAGATCAACATTCAACCAACTCTCCTCTTTCTCTCTCCTCCCGTACTTCTTTAATATTCTTTACTTGCTCACATTTGCTACATATCCAACCCATCTACCCTCCCAAAAATTTTCAAACCCAAAAACCATGCCCCAGGTCGATCTCTCCTCAGTTTGCGCCGGCACCGGCAGCATTGCTCCTGACCGGAAAGTCGCCTGTGAGACGATCGCCGGAGCCGACGACCTGGACAGCGACGCCGAGGATCCACCGCTTCCGCCGCCGCAACTCGATTACGCTCCGGAATCGTTCTTCCTGTCGAAGGACGCCGAGATCGATTGGCTCGATCAGAACGCCTTCATAGAGCGGAAGAACTCCGGCAAAGGACCTAGCTCCACCAACCTAAACCCTAATCTTAATTCGACCTCGAATTCCAATTCGAATCCGAACTCGATCTATGGGTCGCAGCGTCACCTGAAATCGAAGGCCTCGATTCTCGGCTTGCCGAAGTCTCAAAAGCAGAACTATGCTCAAGCCAAGAACCGCCGAACCAGTAGACCGCCGAGCATTCAGCTGTTCCCAAAGCGGTCCGAATCGGTCGGGCGTAAACCGGCCTCGGCGCTGTCTGAACCGTCGTCCCCTAAGGTCTCCTGTATGGGCCGGGTTAGGTCGAGAAGGGACCGGAAGAAACAAACCGAACCAAAGCCGGCTTTGGCGAAGTCTAGGAGCATTAAGAAGACGAAAACCGGGTTCTGGAACAACTTCCGGTCCATGTTTCGGTCCAGAGGGGATAAAATCGGGTGCAAGGGGAACGAACCGGATAGTGAACCGGTGGTGCCTGGTCCGAAGAAAGGGTCGAATTCGAGGAGGAAATCCGGTGGAGAGAGAGAGATTCGACGCCGTGTGAGCCTCGGGGGTTGGGGGCGATGAACCGGTTCGCGTCGGGACGGAGATCGGACGCTTGGGCGGAAGAGATAGAAGTGAAATCTGAGCCGTTGGATCGAAGCCCGATCTGGCGGCGGAGAGAGAAAGGGGAACCGGCAAATGTCGGTATCGATCGTGATTGGCAGTCAGTGGGGCCCGCATCCGTGTGAGTTTGTTCCGGGTCCGGGTTCGGGTGGGTTCCACTCCCGCTATTTAAGGTGATGTCAGCCTAATTGGATACTTGTATGTTAAATTCCACGAGGTTGCGATTTTTTGTCCCTTGTTTTTTTTTTTTTGGGGTGGGCCATTTTAGCTTCTTGATCCCTCTTTTTCAGGGTTCGTTTTTTCTTTTTCTTTTTCTTTTTTGTGTTTATACGTTAGGTCTTAGATCATTTTTGTTTTTAAAGCCTTTTTGATTTTCAACATATTTTGTAAATATATATAAGTGTTTTCCACTTTTGTGGAAAGCTTATGTGTCATGTTTTCTCATAATTAATAATAACAGAAGAAGGTGTAATTTTTCATATCCTAGCAATTTTTGTATTCAATAGTTAGTTAAATTCATAGTTAATTAGTTTAATATTTATGCCACAACGACGAAAATAATGATCATTCATTAACCAACTAGTAATCAATTATAAAAGTAATAATTTGTCACACAAGGTCAAACACGGCATAAGCACATAATTTTTATTTTTATTTTTATTATCACTACTTTTTTTCCTTAAAAAATAATTCATGGTTATGGTTGAAGTTTCTGAGTTATTTAATTTTGGGTGTTAGATGTTGTGTTTAGGTGTAACATCCCTGTATTAATTAAGAAATAGGATTAATGAGGGGTCTTAAACCAATTTCA
This sequence comes from Talinum fruticosum, assembly GCA_021018815.1. Taxonomy (NCBI): domain Eukaryota; kingdom Viridiplantae; phylum Streptophyta; class Magnoliopsida; order Caryophyllales; family Talinaceae; genus Talinum; species Talinum fruticosum. Next base: position 8,751,499 of record JAITYX010000014.1, read on the forward strand.
TTATGGGTGGGTGGCTGGCTGGCTGATTGATGACTGAAGAAGATTTGGACTCCTCTCTCTGTCCTTTTGTGGGATTGCAATGACATACAACAAGTAGATGTGGACATCATTTTTACTTGGTCTTCATCTCATTCATATTTGCATAAATTATTGTCCATTGCACTGCTCTAAATTTTGTACCATACCAAAATTTACCTTACCCTTTCTTATAAATTGACATGTAGTGTTTCGGTTAAAAAAATATTATTGTGGTAAAATATATGTCAAAATTATTGATATATTTACTAACGGATCATTTTGTACCATTTAATTTGTGTAACATTAATGTTATACGACTATTATACTTCTTACTTTAACTTTCATGTTAAAATAGTACTAAAAAGTTTTGAAGAATGAAGATGTTACGAGTACTAATTACAAACATGCACAAAAATCAACATTAACCAACCTAAATTTATGCTACTTTTTACATGTTTGTAAGCATTAAACTGTATGTCATACCTAGCTTAATGACCATGAATGCCAATTTTAAACTTTTTTAAAATTTCTAACTGTTCAAGTTTATATAACTTGATATGAATATTCAATTTATTGACAGTAAAATAAAAAAAAAAAAGAAAGAAAGAAAGAGGCACAATAGATATAAATACAATCTAAACTTAAATTTTTGATAATTTGATATGATTCAATCCATCGACAATATATATAAAAAAGAGGCACAATAATTAGATATAAACATAATTTACACTTAAATTTTTAATAAATTGATACGAATATTGAATCCGTAGAAAAAGGAGATAGAATGATAGGTATAAACACAATTTAAACTTAAATTTTTAATGCTGGTCATAGATTTAGTAATAAAAAGTTGAATCATTTGATACAAATACAAACAACCAAGTAATGATAAAAATAAATAAATAAATTTGATCATATCAATTATTTAATATAGTACAATAATCTAATCAATCAACACAGAGATAATGATCATCAACCAATTATATTCCTGTACATGTTTGTTAATTATATTAGTCAATGAAAATTATATTATGATTAGTTATAGAAGAAATGTAATCTATTTGGTTTGAATTACCAAATCTACCACAAAGAGTATGCCTTTAGTTGAACCAAATCATTTCAAAAACAGAATCCTGAAAACCATACTTTTCTCAACATAAATTTACTTTTCAACAAAATATGAAATTATATGGAGTATTTGTTTATTTATTAAAATTCAGTCAAAAAATTCATGAGTGAGCCTAAATTTGGGTAATTGGATCGGACAAATTTAAGTAATTAGATTGGACAAAATTTTTTTGTCTTTGATTGATTGATTGATCGGGATTATTTAATTATATTTGACGATTAATTAAGCTGAAAGGACTTAATGTATTAAGCCATTGTTATTGTGAGAAAATTGTTACAAATAATGTTGTAGTAGGTTAAAACGTACGAAAGACTTCATGTAGGAGATGTTGAATAATGATGTCTTTTAACGTAAAATTTATATTTAAATTGAAAAATAAACTGTCAATTAAATCTTAAAATCTTGAATGTGAGTTGTGTAATATTTCTCTATCAAATTTGCACTCTTGCTTTCGTTCGAGGCTATTATGATTTGACCCAGTGATGAAGTCAAGTGACCCCGTCAGAAGGAAAACACAATAGCAGACAAGCTTGATTATTCTAATTTCTAAGCAAAATTAATCAAACTTTGGGCCGAAAACCCAATAAAATTATCTGAACGTCCTGGGCCGTAGGCCCATGTTCTCCATTCCTTAAAGATCCTGTCCTCAATGCCTTGCACTTTTTTGAAGTCTTGTGAAACTCCTTTTATTATTATTATTATTATTATTATTATTATTATTATTATTATTATTATTATTATCAGTCTTGTGTTGTGATACCATGTCAGACAAAAAATTAAAGATAAATTAAAGGCTTTTTAGATGCCAAATTTTTTTCCAGTTTAGGGATTTTAGACGGTAATAATTTAAAACTTTTAAACATAGTACCTAACCATTTGCATTTTAAATGTGTTTATTTTAATATCCTACTATAATTGAGATAAATGTAATTCGTTGTAATAATAACATGGTGACCGGTGAGATTTATCACATATATAAGTTAATAAGGTCCGATTTTAATCTTATTCTCAATCTCACTTTCTAATTCCGACCCTTCCCCTGCCTAATATCGAAATTATTTTCATTCTTGTATATCAAGCATGAAAAATTTATTAATGTTTTCCCAACATAGATGGTGTTGTTAGAAGAAATTTTAAGTCTTAAGTACACAATCTTGACGAATAATGACATGTCAACTCTTGATCAACTGAGACTCGCTGGTATAATAAATGTTGATTCTAACTCAACTCACTCCATAATAAATAATGTATTGAAAGTTGGAGAAGTTAAGCTGAAAGGAATTTCCATAATATTTGAACTATAAATAAATATAGTCGTTAAACAATTAATTTCCATCATATTTTTGGACAATTCTCCCATTTAATGGTTGTGTAGGCCTGGCATTCTTCTTGTTGGCCCCACAAACAGTAGCCTTAACCAAAGCAACCTGATCTTTTGACATTGTTTTCACCTGCATTTTCAATAGCAACCGTCAAACACTCTAAAGTATTAGTAACTAAAATCTCTCATTTAATCAACTTCACTAAAAAAAGACTATGAATTTTTTTTAATTTTTATTTTTACTTTTCAATATCAACCGTCAAACACTCAAAACTCAAAAACATAAAACTAATTAATAAGTAAAATACAAACTACGTTGTTTTTTTAATTATTTTTTATAGTCAACAAAAAGGACTTGAAGATTTTTTTGTCTTTTTAATTTAATTTTTGACATTTCAATGTCAATAGTCAAGTAATATAAAAACTACGTCATTATTTAGCAACTTCACTAAAAAGGATTCGAAGGTTATCTTATTTTATTTATTTATTTATTTTATTTTTTAGTGAGGGAAGTTCAGGTTGTTCATTAATTGGCTGGCCTTATATGATATATAGGGATGACTCAATGGGCTAAAGTCGCATGCTCACTTAAATAAGACCCCTTCTTTTTGTTGAGCAAAGCTCAATATTATAAGATAAATTTCAAAAGAAAAATTTTGTATGTAAACATTCTAACTAATGTAACACTCAAAAAATTTTCATTTACAAAAACAAAAATAAGATGTAGATATACTTTAGTAGGGTATAGTATACCTTGGCAAGGACATTCCAAAGGACCTTCTCAGTGCAAGGAGGGGTGGTGAGAGAGCCCATGTATCTGTAGTATTTGTGTGGTCTCCTCCTCAAGAAGCTTGAGTCAAACCTTGGGATATCAGCCTTCTCTTGGGGTCCTTCACAGGCTTTCTTTGCAAGTTCATCCAATTGGGGTTTCAGCTATACCCACCAATTCCAAAATATTTTAAATTCCAATTTGACTAATTAAAAATCCCATAAATTACAATAAAATTTCATTATCAAGCTAGTCGTTGGCTCAGGAAAGTTTTAAACAGGACACTGATCATATTGAAATTTAAATATTTAATATCTAATTGTTTTAGGATTAAATGAGATTTGGGCTTGGTACTTGTGTGTAGGCATGGATCTCATCTTTCTTGGGCCCTTGTGAAAGGCCCAATGGTTTTCATTTTTCTTTTTTCTTTTTTTTTGTGGATGTGTTTTAGAAGCTTACCATAGTAAGAAGTGGACTAGGGGGCCTTCCTTGAAGAGAATTCCTACCACCGTCGCACTACCATCGGCAGCTACGTGCACCTCATGTAGCTCAGCAGCGTACCTTTACATAATAATAACAATAATAATATACCCAAATTAAAGAAAATAAACAAAAATCGAGCAAAAAATATATCGTCACTTTACATGTTAATCAGTACAGGATATGAGTTTTTAATTTATGCAGTTTCGTGTTTCTAATTAGGTTACATTTTTCTTATATAAAATGACGTATTTTTATCTCAGCAAGTCTTTGAGTTTCATTTGTTTAAATTTTATGTGTGTGATGCAAAAATGTGTATATTGTGGCTTTCAAGTTTTTGATATTAATTTTGGGAGTTTTGAAAGTAAATTAAACTTTAAAGGTGAAAAATGAGGAAGAAAGAAAAATGGGTTAATTACTGGACGCCATTAAGACGGTGTTCAGAAGGAGTATGCCAATGCATCTGCTTCAAGCTGTATGTCTTGCCCTCAATTATCAATCCTCCTCTCACATTCAAAGGCACCTGCACACACACACATATATCAATACCAACCCTTCTCTTTTGGATTTTTTGTAAAGTGCATAGTAGAATTCATGCATTTGACATTTTTTAAAAAAATCATTTGTAAAAAAATTTCAAAACTTTCAGCGTAAACATCCATGGTAGAGAGACTATGTAATATTCGCAATTTAAAATATAATGACTATTTAATAGAGAGGTATATTAGATTATATATAATAGAACATATTTGCAAGTATTAAAAACTAGTAATTTTTTATTTAATCTGCCCCTTTTTAAGCAGCTAAAAAGTCGTTAAAAAGATTTTATATAATTTAATCTATTTGACGGCGGATTAACGCAAAATGTCTCACTAAATTGCTTTCTATTTTTTAGTGTATAATATCAGTATGTCAATACCTTCGAATATGAAATCTAACCAAGTTAGACTCTCTATGGCTTCACTACAAGGATATAATAAGTAGACACAAATGAACCATCAAACCTCAGTATATAGTTACCACCCTCTTTAATTTGAGATACAGGGTAGGTTTGCAGAATCTACATAGGTTGTACTGGTAATTAGTATGCAGTGTCCACCACAATCCCGACCACCTCCCTTCCCTCAACCGAGAGAGAGAGTAGACAGAGGAAGGAATGAATAACCTGAAGGTGCTTGCCATCAGTGAGCAATGAAGCATTGAAAACATGGTAGTTTCTTGTCAAGGGTTCCAAGCTTTTGTTGAGGAAAGTTTCAGAGGTTTTGATATCGATTGGGGATTGACTCTTCCCTGATGAACACACTGCAACAACATTGAAGACATATATATGTCTTTGGTGTATAAGAATGTACAAAAGTCGAGATTTGAACTTAAATCTCTGGTTACAACGCCTAAAAGTTTGTACAAATTGAGAAACCTAAGAGAGGGGAGAAGAGAGAGAGAGAGAGTACCTGAGGCAAGAGAAGGAAGAAGCAACAAGGAAGCAACAATGGAGAAGAAAAAAGTGAGAAAAGATGATGAAGGAGCCATTGCACCTTCAATATAATTGAAGCCCTCTTTGCCTTGTTTAAATATATGTTCAGTTGTGTGTAAATGGTCCTTCACCTGAGAGTTTTACCCATGGCTACGTGTGGTGGCCCACACCACTACAAGTTCAGGGAATTTTTATCAAAATTAAATTTATTTTATTGGGGGCAGATATAAATATATTAATGTATATGATTATATATATTCATTTCACTGTATCTGGATTCTGTAAGTGAATTTATTTATTTAATGTAATTTGTGTCACAAGAGTTTGTTCTTCTGCCATGAATGTTGTTTATAGCTTTGTCGTTTTTCTCATTGCAGATGTTGATTAGAAAAATAAATAATTATATTTATCAATCACAATGCTCATCAGATGAGTTAGATATTATTATTATTATTATTATTATTATTATTATTATTATTCTTTTATAAATAAAGTACTAGTAATTAACAGAAAGATGAGAATCCTGAATTGAAACAGAGATGTCTCTGACAAGAAAATGGCTCCTTGGTTTTAAAATGACAAAAGAACACCCCCTTCCATTGATACAGAACCTCTCTTCATCTCCCCCTCTTTCTTTTTTTGGTTGTTTGGGGAGGGAGGGGTTGGACTATTATGGAGATTAGATTAATTAATTAATTTCAGAAAATTTAAAATTTTAAACATCAAATTTCTTGTTTAACACTACAATACGACTGGAAATAAGACGAAAATTAATATACTTTTTTTCAAATATACTTTGTGATATTTTTAACCTCACACCACCTGATAAAATTAAAGTTATCAAAAATATATTATAAAACCTTCTTTTTGTGGTAGATAATTAGCCTTTTAGGTGACTCTTTAGAGGTTAATTATGAGTATTTTCTATATTTGTAGACTATAAATATGGCCTAAAGAATATATCGTAAATTTTACAACAGTAGACAATTTTATTACTCCAATAAGTTAATTCAACTCGACACTCGTTAAGAAGAGTTACATATCATCTCACCCACAACCAAAAGGCCATAAAAGAAAATGAATAGTATTACTCTTCCCATTCCATAACCTCAATCAAAGTTTTCTTCGATAGATGTTTAAAGTTATTGTCAAATATTCTTTGTTTGGTTTAGGAAGAAAATGCAGTATTTGTGTAGGAAAAGAAAAAAGAAAAGGTAGAGATAAAACCATATCCTAAACAATTTTTGTTTTTTTGAAATAATATATTAAACAATGTTGATTTAACCTTTTAAGTTTTTCTTTTTCCAAAATTCCTGTTTAAGGAATACTGCAAAAAGATTAATAAGCCACCTATCATGGCCTCTGGCTAGAATCAAATTCCCTTCTTGGATCTCTATGAGGATATGCTCTTTAAGGAAGGTTCAAGAAAAAAAAAAAAAACCCCCAAAAGTTGATTTCTAGCCTTCTCTTACCTTCTTTCATTGATTCTAATTTATTATTATTAATTCAAAGACCTATATTCTCATCCTCCCAAGCACCCTTCCCCAAAAAACACTATTATAATCATAAGGTATTGTGAATAAAGTTTCTCACATAGTGAATTTAAAAGTCTTATAAATTTAGCTTTTTGTAATTATGATGAATATTAATAAGTATTAACGAGTGCTGATTAATGCTGACTAGTGTTAATTGATCCTCCACTCTTGATAATATGAGTTTGTAAATAATGCTTGGAAGGGTATATAGTTCAAAACTCAAAATTTATTTTTTGATTCATATGAGTCACGAGAGTAATATAGTTTAATAATGAAAGGGAAATCGAACCCAAAACCTAATTTATTTTGGATCTTCATTAAACTAAGACATCGACGGTTCCAAAACTCCAAGAATTGAGTTGAGAATCTTGGTTCACCATGCACTCATACCATCCCTATCCCGTCTAATCCTTTCATCTAGTAAATTTTGTGCGATTCTCAGTTTAAATTTATGGCAGTAAACTTAGGGTAGCATATTTTAAAATAAGGCAACAACAATAAATTATGGGGCTGTAAATGGAGATGCCAAAATGGGCACCATAAATGGACTAAAACTAAAAAGGTCCACAACTACAACTTGGTCAGAGCAAATTAGATGATTGGGGGTTGCCATGCATGCTTATAAAGGAAAGATGGTGAGTTTTATTTAGACTTTTTATGTTTGTATTTTTCATTTCACCTACATAATAATAATAATAACAATAAAAAATTTAATAAAAACAGAAATGCGTGATTCCATCCCTTTCTATCTCATTGGACCTGCCGCCCCATTACATAGTGTTTTCCTATCTTTGTTCACCTTCCAACATTCCTTTGATGTCCCATTCCATTCCTAGGGTTTCCATAGCCTCACAATTTGGGAGTTGGATGTATACCCTAGTCTTGGTTGGTCCACAAAGCCACTATAATCAACAGTCTTCATCGAGTAACTACACTAGTAGTCCATGAGTGAAAGTATCGAGTGACCGACCGTATACGTTTCGCTTTTATATATTATTATTAATTAGCTTATATTTGATAATAAATAAAAAAGTTAGCATATATTTATAGTTTTGTAAATATAACATGGTTGTTCCTGTTTATATATGCATTTGACCATAATTTATATAGGTATAGCAAATAGGATAATAATATATTACTCGGAAGCGAAATTATTATAAGAGTCTAACAATGCCAACTCCACGATCTCTTCCATTACATTTTCAACCCAAGTTCTAACAATATGAACATAAGATTGGAGGTGTGCCAAGGTGTGAGCCACCCGATTCCCCCACCTCTTAACCTTAGTTTAAAAAGCGCGCCGGGCGCGCCTAGGCGCAGAAAATCCCGGGCGCACCCCTTTGAGCTTTTTGGGGGTCGGCGCAATCCCTCCAAAAGCCCGAAAAGCGCGCGCTTTGGGGCTTTTTTCCCGGCGCGCTTGGGCCGAGGTGCGGGCTTTCCGGACTACGTTACTCGTTTGCTTACTTTTTTAAAAAAAAAAAGAAAAAAATGTTTTACTTTACTTCCCGGAGACCTGATGACTCTTCTTGCGAAGTAAAGAAGTAGAAAACCTAGCTTTTGAGACCTTTCTCCTTCATACTCCCTCCTCTGCTCCATCCTTCCGGCAGCTCCATCTTTCCGGCGACTCCATCATCAATTCCGACACCGACCTTGGTGTTTTTAGGTGACGTCATCTCCAACTAGCGAGTAAGCTCTTCGTTTCTTCATCTTCTTTTTCACTTTTCCTTTTCCTTCTTCTTCTTCTTTTTTCCTCTTCCTTCTTCTTCTTTTCGTTTTTCGTTTTTCCTCCTTTCTTCTTCCGCTTCCGTTTTCCTCTTCTTTCTTCTTCTTCTTTTTTCCTCTTCCTTCTTCTTCTTCTTCTTTTCGTTTTTCTTTTTCCTCTTTTCTTCTTATGCTTCCGTTTTCCTCTTATTTCTTCTTCTTCTTTTCTCCTCTTCTTCCGCTCTCGCTCTTCTTTTGTTTTCGAGCCCTTATGGGTTCTTCTTTATATTCGTTTTTGGAGTTGTTCTTTTTCTTTTTCCAGTGTTGAGGCGGTTAAACGGATCCTTCTCATTTTCTTTTTGTCTTTGTGTTCATTATGAGGCTAGTCGAGTGATTCCTTTTTTTTTTTTTTTTGTCTCTCTGTTCACACCGATCCTTCTCATTTTTTTGTCACTCTGTTTTTCTAAATATCAATGTTAGTGGGTTAAGAATAAGGAGTTTATATTTTTAGTTGCAGTGAATTGTGTTATATTTTAATTGTTTTAATTGTGATAATTGTAGTGAATTGTGTCAAATATTGTGATTTGAATTTTGATATTTCAAGAGGAAGAGGAAGAGGATGAAGATGAAGAGGAGATGGATTTGGAATTAGATGATGATGATGATGTGGAGGCGGAGTATGTGGTATTAGATGATGATAATAATGATGCTTAGTTGACCTATGGGGAGGGGGCTTACAAACTACTTTGCTTTGTGTGTTATTTTCTATGACTATATTTGCTTGTTTTGTTTTTTAAACTTCTAAGTGTATGTTTTGAGATATTTGAATGTCGATTCCGATTCTTAAGAGTATGTGGTGCTTATGGTGGGTAAAATGTTGTCTAGATACTCGTTTTAATGTGTTATCTTTCTTATATCATAAAAAATATGGGTTGGGAATGAATTTCAAGAATATTTATGTAAAAAGAGCGCCTCGCTCCAAAAGCCCGCGCCTTCGCCTCGAAGCTCGTACCTCGGGCTCCAAGACCCCGTGCGCTTTTTTGCACCTTGCGTTTTTTAATCTAAGCTCTTAACATGCATAAATGAACAAAAATCAAAATGATTGAAAAAACTAAGGACACTAGATAGTAACAGACACAACAAAGTTGGGGCGGTTTTACTTCAAAGTTTCGAAATGATACTCGAGAGGGTGTGCTAATGTGTTAATTGTTTATATTAGTTATTTTAAGAAAAAGACTTTGATAAAATTAGTTATTCATATCAAAGTAGTGAGACAAGAAGCTAATTCTCAAAAAGTTATTTTGAAAAAAAAATTATTCTAAATTATTTTTTGAAATAAAGGACCTAAAAAGTAGATTCACCGAACTTCCAAATTAACTTTTTAATTAGGTCAAACAGTTAATTTTTAACTAAGAAGCTATTTGTCAAGCACTCCCTTAATGTTCTTTTTGTACTGATGTAGCTTAGTGGTCAATCCTCGAGATTAAAAAAATTAAGGGGGAGAAACTTTATCAATTCTTGTTGTCAACTACGAGCCAGGTGTCTGAGATGTTCAACTCATTTATATATTTTTAAGTTTTGAAGCATCTTTAGGTGTTATTTAGTACTTGTAATCAATTATCAGGGAAAAAAGGGTAGATGGAAAGAGAAAGGATTGGTTATTCAAATATCAGGAAGAATAAAGAATGAATTTATGAATTCTTCTATCTTCAACAACAAAACATATTGTTGTTCAACATTCCCTGTCTTATGCTTCTTCAGTCCCACAGTATAGAATTGGAGATTCTCAATCTATTGTTTTTCTTTGGGGGAGGGGGAAGAAGACAGTGATGGCTAGATCAATTCAGCACATTGGCCTTCCATCTTTGTTTACGCCCTATGGTAGAGCGGTTATCTAGTAGTCATGTATCGATTGTTTTGATGTGGGTTAGTGATGTCTTTTCACTAGTTGTTGCAGGTTTTTGTACGAGTATCTCATCTTTCGATTTTTATCTTGGGTTTTACCCATATAACAATCGGAAGAAAAATTCCACCATAATGAAACCACGGTAACAGAGACCGCAGATAGTTATTGAAGAATAAATCAATAAGGAAAACAGCAAAAGACAGTACAAGTGCATCAAAAACTTGGGACGCATCAAGTTTGGATGCCACATATACAGCTAAGGGCCTTAAATAAAGTTAAATCACTTGATGACTAGTCTTCCATGAGAGCCAGCCAAAATCATTCATTGAAAGACATCAATGATCAATTGCATCATTCATTTAGCTAAGCGGATGCGGTATTTACCGGTTGTCTTTTTGTATCTCCCTTTCGAGCTTTCCAAAACATGATTTTAAAAAGTAGCATCATTTCATTCTTCATCACAGAATATGAACAAAAATCATCGCGACAAGAGACAAGTAACCAAAGAACATTTCTTTGAACCGACTTTGATACAAGATTCTATGCATGCTCCACGGATCCAGAAATAAGATCATACTATATCATTGCTGTTTACAAGGTATTGAAGATACTTTTCTGGAAGATGTATCTATCCTCTATGATTAATCTCCAAGATAAAAAAGCATGGTATACCTTTATATCTACAGATAATTCAGAATGAGCCTTTATTTGCCTCAAAAGGTTTGATGTTGATTAAAGGGCATATGTTGCTTTCAAATACTCTACTATTTCTGCACTTTCAAACATCTGCACCCCTGTGTTCGGATCTTCCAAATAAGGCACCTGATAGTTTCAATTGTCATTAGAACATTCTAGTTTCACATCATATTCCAATGCAAAGAGGTAACAGAGAGATAACCATACAGATTACCCCGGGGGGATTTACCTGAAAATGGCCAACTCTTGCATATAGCTCCTGTCTTTTCGGACTGCCACGTGCACAGCTGCAGTTTAAACAATGGTGTCAGAAGGTCCTGACGAGAACATAGGACAATTGCTTGAACGATTGTGATCTATACTCAGGGTTGTGGTGAGTAGTTTCTCAAAGCTGTCGTCTTTCCGGACCTTAACATAATCCCCTCCCCCAAAAAATAAAAATATTTGTGGGTTCCTGGAAATGGGTTCTCTGCTTGTCACGGATAAGGGTACATTCATTTGGACTTCTCCAAACCTCGCTTTCATAGGATCCACACTGGATTTGTCGTTGTTAAGATGGTTGTTGTTGTGAACATATTAAGTCGACAAGTTTCTGAATGTTTATTTTTGTTAAAGCTGAGAATGATTCTTGGACCAACCAGTCAAGGTCTTAACAAAGCATGAAAATAGACTATCCTGTTTCACATTCATCACACCTAAGACCCTGGAATACCAAAGCAGAATGTTAAGTATTATACATAGTAATGATAAAAACACTCCCACAACAGTTTTTTAAGTGGAGAGGGAAGTCTGACATTGGATAATTGGAGACACGCAGGAATTGGGAATTGGGAACACATAAAACGTGAATGTGGAGACGTGCAACTGGTTAATTGGCCAAGTGAAGACAATCCAGAATGAAGAAAAGAACACATGATGATCATAAGCAAACACAGTTCAAGACTCAAGTGTGCAAGTACCTGCGTTGAATGTGAGGCAACTCCAATTCCACAAGCGCCTCACGTACAACTTTGCAGAAAGGAGAACCCTGTAATGATTTTTCACAGCTAAAATATCACTTCAAGCGAAAAATACAAAAAAGACTGCAAAGGGATATTAAATTTGCTAAGTTACAACCTCGTAAGCCCATAAGACAAGCGGCTTAGGTGGCAATTTAGCTGGAGTATAAGATTGCCCCTGCGAGAAAGAAGACAATAATTTGGTAACTACATTATCAACAAATAAACTTTGCAATCACTTTCTCAAAAAATTAAAGTTCCACTCAAACTTACCCTACCCATGCGACCAATCATAGCAAATCCTTCAGTCAAGGTCTGTGCAAGAAAATGATAGAAAAGAAACAAATTATCTCTATTACGAGATTACAATCAATCCAAGAGAAAACATCATAATCCAAACTAATAGAATACTAACCGTTAATAAACCTAGCGACAGCAGAAGAGGGACTTGACCATCACCTGCATATGAGAACTTGAGAATAAAAAACTAATCCAGAAACCAGAATCCTCTATGTAGACCTTAAGAGATTGCTACATTGGTTGATGCAACAGGTGCTTGAGCTAGAGAAGAAAGAATGTGACATAAGGTGCATGAAGCAAGATTACAACCAAGTTGCAAAATACTATTAGCCAACAAGTAAGGAAAAAAGAGATCAATATTCACAATACCATTGAATCTGAGACTAGAAATTTTTTCAAGCCGGAATACCTCACTAAGAGGAAATTAATAGGCTTGATCAAAGATTGTTAGACGAAATGAGCAAAGTAAATGTAACATTATGAAGAACAGTTAATTTGATTCACTGATTAGACTTTACTTTGCGCAGCACAAGGTTTTTTTTTTTTTTTTTTTTTGGGTGGGATGAGCGTTGGGGAGTTCTTTTTCCCCAGTTTTCTCTGGTACATATTTGGCCACATACACAAACTCCAAAGTTGTGCTTCATGAGAGGCAAATAATTACCCTCCATTTACTTCAACAGCATCTCCAATTATCTTACAAATACTAGCAAAAATGGACTGTTATCATCTAAGTACAATAAATTGCATATTTAGAGAGACAACATATCAAGCTATAGATCATACAACCCCAGAGACATAGAACTATAGACATAGCTGTTTTTGACAAATAAGACACTCCAAAAGATTCTAAAATCTAAATAATCGTTACCAAAGATCAAAGATTGACATCAAGTGACATGTAATATTCCAGATTTGTAGCTCATGTCTCCAACTTTTCCCACCCAACATCCAATTTCATCCTCCCAGCAGTGTAACTCTCTTGTTTTCCTTTTTATACTAAATTGATATTCCGTATGAATTCAACACACACACACACACACACACACATATATATATATATATATGAAACATGAAACTTGAAATGAGGACATTTAGAGCAAGAGGCATAGTGAATTTTGAACAAACCATATTTGTTCACCAAGTACTTGATTATGTCATCTGATTCATACATTGCGACCCCAGTGTTTGGATCAATCTGCAATCAACTAACAACAATTAACACTTGAAAGAGTCAAAGGAAGAAAACATGCCCTTCCCCTTTTTTGTAGCTTATTAAGGAAAGAGAAGGAAGATCTAGCTACAAGGTACTGGAAAGTAGGCAATCACTTGGGTGAATGAAATTGTTTCAGTTATCATGGTGATCAAACGGACCAAGTCTACTTAACTATACTATCTGCACGGATTAGAACATAGAAGTAAACGAGGAAAACAATAAGTTTTATAATCCCCCCTTTGTTTTCTTGAGGAAAACACTTCTAACCAGATGCTTAAACACCATCCCTCCCCAAAAAGCTTGGGATTTCAGGACGTGAACGACATAATCAAGGAACAGCAAGAATGAATGGCATCCTCCCTTAAAAGATAAACACAAATAGGGAGCTCCAGAATTGCTCAAATGAAGATCATCACATTAGCAAGTCCACCAGCTTCCAGAATTAAACGAAGTTTACATTGTCATCACTCTCCCTATAACAATGTTTTATGCCTTGTGGATGTCTAGTATACTTCTAGTCTTTTCAAGTCAGTTTAGACAGGTTTTTGTATAATCTTACAGCTTATTCAGAAAGTTATAATGTCGTTTTGGCCATAGAAAAACAGCCTCCCTACTTGCCAAAGCCAAGGTTGCATACATTTGAATTTCCCAAGATCCATTTTTGGTTGGATATACACTGCTATTGTTACCATTGCATTTCTTAAAGCAGTTTCTTTTTCCCCACTAAGTATTGGTATTATTGTGGACTATGATATATCACTACATAGATAGTGTAATTGAATAGATTTAGCATGCTTTGACCAAAGAAACAGTATTCTAACTTATTCCATTATTTTTCAGTGGACAAATCAAATGAACAGAGAACAGAGGAATAGAGCCCAATCCCTCAGCATTCTGAAGAAAGGTAGAACTCAATATTAACACATTACAACTTAAGACATAGTATGTATTTTCAATAACCTTTCAAGTTTCAAGGGCTAAACCCAATTTGCAGACAGAAATTCAAAAGGCCATCAGATTCACATATCTCCACCATGTATTTGTACTATAAAACTAAATTAATTAAAAAAATTGTGTGTATTGCAACAGGAAAAGGAAGTCATGATATTGGTGATTCTAGTCTAGGATGATGCAATATACAACATTACAGAGAGGATATAGCCAAACCATGTAAGGGAACTGCTGCTTTCCGCCCATTTGAGAAACTTTTGCCCGAAAGTTTGGCCCATTTCGAGGGCAAGGATAATACAGAACATCAATATCCAACACTGCTACAATTTCTCTGACCTGTTTCATATGAATTCTTAAGCTGACAACATAAAATATTTCAGAAAGGAAATCTGAAAATACAAAATAATAACATTTGGACTTGGCAAGCACAACTGCTTACAATTCTCAGAAAGGGCATTCAAACAAATATAGACAGCCGATTAGCATTAATTCAGTGCAACAAATGTACACTCAGATCAGACTTATAATACCTTTCGGCAGAAGGGGCAACTGATGTTTTGAAGTCCATAAGAGCCATGTGCAGATATGCACAAAAATAAAGGGGAAAAAAAAAAGAGAACACAGTCAGTCAGTCAACCAACCTGGAAATATAGGGAGGGAAAAAGAAAACAATCCTAGGTACGAGTCTAGTTTGCGTACCTTTCAAACTCATATATCTCAATAGGCTTTTCAGGTCGTGGACCTAACTTTGAACTCTCCTTCACCTTAAAACCTTACATAAATTCAATGGAATAGAAAAACACAAATAAGCAGAGAATCAAATAACAACACTACAGACTAGATTCAGAACAAAATAATAATAAAACAACAATAGAAAGAAGTTTTGAGAAATACTTCAGGAGAGCAAACCTACACATGTCACTTTCTTAATCAATATTTAAACAAATAACTCACCCCCAATGAAAAAAGCATATACGTTTCACTTGATTTATAAAGTAACAGAACACACTCAATGTGAATATCACACTTATGTGAAAAGCCAATAGGGTAAAAACAACAGCAATTCATGAGATAAAAGCACCCAAAGGGTCATACTGCAACTCATGAGATGAAAGCAAACACAAAGGTCATTCTATCATTGATGGAGTTGACCAAAGAGGATAATTCTGCACATTTTAAGCCAAAAACGATGATTGATGCAGAAAATTCCAATTTGGTTATCAACGAATCTCAAAGACAATGGATAGAGACAAAGAACATGAGCGCAAGTTGCAAGCGTTACACCATTGATATATCTTCTCAAATAACTGACTAATGCATTTAGCTATTGTCAAACTGTGGTGAACAGTCAAAGAGGTCAATCCTATGCCTAGGGCTGTAAAAGAGAAGAGCCGAGCCGAGCTCGAGCCCCTCAGCTCAGTTATATTTTAGCTCAACTCGGGCACAGCTCGAAGCTCGCCGAGCCTTTGAAGTTTAGGATTGGGCTCGGCTCTGATGACTTAGGCTCAAGCTCAGGCTCGACTCAGACTTGGGCTCGGCTCGGTTTCTTTTTTTCTTTTTTGGATTTGCTTAACAAGTTTCTAAATTTAATTTTATAATCGAAGTTAAATTCTATATTTTTGTATTAGATTAAAGAAATAAAGGTTTGAATAAAACTTTTGTTATTTTAGAGATAATTTTATACTCTCCACACGAGTATTTTTAGAAAAAAATAAACTATTTATCTTAAACCGAGTCAAACTGAGCCGAGTCGAACCTTGCTGAGCTTGGGCTCTGCTCGGTATGCCTTCAAGCCGCTCGGGCTCGATTTAACTCAAGCCCGACCCAAGCTTTGAACAAGCCGATCGCCGACTCAGTTTGGTTACAACCCTACCTATGCCTCTTGACAATACTACATCAGCCTTAGGATTTTATTTTATTAATCGTTTTCAACAAATATAAACTAGTCCACTACATCATGAAAATAGTCCACATCTCATAAAATGTAGATTTGACATCAGGAAAAAAAAGTTTAGCAATAAGCCCTTCAAGTCTATCTAATGAGAATGCTATGGACCCAGACACAATGTACACTTATTAGATAAAGAGGGCAAGATCCATTTCAAAGAATTCCATAAAGTAGAGAACAGTTAAAAAGCAAAATGTATGTACAAACAAACTTTGTTTGCCCTATTTTTGATGAAACCGGCTATGGGAAAAGATTTAGAAGCTTCCACCATATTTGCACAAAGAGAAAATGCCCCCTGCCCCAAGAAAAATAACAGAAAGAGAAAAAACAAATAAGAAAAAAATAAATAAACAACGCTTTAAAACAGGCCCTAATAATTAGAGTCAAAAGTCTTTACCAGCAAATTCCAAAGCATATTGATCTGCTGGGATTTCATCCTTGGACACAAGTGATGCTGAATACCTACCAAAGTGTAATCAAGGTATAATATTTGTTGAGACCACAATAAGAATATTTAGTAGCCTATCTTACTTAGACATGTGACAAATGTCAAACTCAATCATTCGACGAGAAGTTTTAATTTAGCTTGTTTATGCATATATAAGATTGACATCTGTCCATATCAAGGTTAAATTGGGTGCCTAACATGAAATAAACTTCCTGTATCATAGGTCAGCCAGTAGCCAGGACCAGCTAAACTGATCTAGCCTAAACATTCTACTTGGCAAGATAAACATACTTCTAAGTTCAGGGTCTTTTTTTCCCCAGTGAGATATATGATCAGGATATATTACATAAATAAACATATCATGCAAACAGACCGTTAATCACTTGCATACATTATCCCATTATGCATTGTTCATTCTCACTGCTAAGCATAAAATCGCCCATACAACTCAAAGGCACAGTTTCCAAAAAGTATAATCAATGAGACAGGGTTCACATAGATGGATTCCATACCAGGCATGAAGCACACTCTACGCAATAGCTAACGATTCAAGTCTCACAAGAAAAGTAGGAAAAATGTTAACACGGCTGTTGCAAAATGTTTCCAATTACATTTTGCTTCAAATGCTACGTTCTAATTATCTAGACCATACAAACAATCATTTCTACGACAATAAGATAACTTACTCAAGACATATTTGACTAATCTAGGGTTTTTGAGAAGCTCTGCCTAATCTAAAAATACTAAACAGGACACCCTCAACGGTTCAACAAACTGGAACTGGATCCCATCCCATCCCATCAAAGTGAGACTTGGATAGCTAATACCCAAATGAGCTGCCCAATTCATAGGACAACTGTAAATGCCACCAATCCCAGTCTTCATTGAAAAGACTACAGAAAACGCCATGAAACATAGAGCAACTAAACAGTAAGAGAGAAAAGGAAACGCCGGATGGGAGAAAAGGGGTTTACCCAGAAACGAAGACGCCAGTGCCCAGTCGGAAAACAAGAGAGAGAGAAGCCCCAAGAATATCAAGAGCCTTATCGGGTCGAATGCTGAACCGTTTCGGCTCCGGCGGCTTGAAATTCGGCGGCGGAGAAAACGTGGGGCTTGTTGTCGAATCTACGGTTGGTTCTGAGATTTCGGTGGATGCCCTTATACGCATTCCAACCTTGGGCACTTTCCGGCCGCAAATTGGCCGGAGAAACGGTGCTGGAGCGAAATTCAAAGCTCCGGCCATGGTTTTCCGGCGAGGTCCACTAGATAATCAGCCTGAAACCAAATCTAAAATTCTTTTCCTACACTTGTTATTCTCCAGGAATTGAAGTAGTATATTTTGTGGCTACCAACCTTTGTGCAGTTGAGTGAACTGGGCAGATTAAGATGATCGTATCTGGTGGTGGGAAATGAGCGATTACAACAAAGATAAAGAGGTATTCTTCTTCAAATCAAAATCAAAATCAAAAATAAAATTGCTGTAAGTTTTTCCATTTGAGTTTTATTTAGATTTGTTGTAAGTTTTTCCATTTGAGATTTATTTTAGATATCCAAGGTTGGAACGTGGAGCATGCTCAACGGTAAAATAAATAAAAATTGCTATCAACGTGTTTGGTTTTTTAAATTTTTTATATTTAAATTTTTTAAAATGTTTTTTTCTATAAAAAAAATGTTATTTAGCCAATTTGAGATTTATTTATACACTATTTGTGGTTGGTTGTAGTTGATGAGAAAATAATATTCCATATAAGAATTATTAAAAATTTAAGGGATATTTGTAAAAATCTATGCATATATTAAAAAAATACTAAATTTTAAAAAGAAATACTATTTACAAAGTATTTGAATCACCATTAGCTTATATTTAACATCTCAGTTTGATAAAAACATGCATATATGATACTAGATACAACTAAAAATACCCGTTATAATAATATTGTTTAACATTCTTTATAAGAAATAAGAGGATGAATCCAAGCATGTTAAATCCACATAATTAGTAATTAGAATCATAATCCTGAAATATAATATATAATACAATATGCTCACGAATTATATATCAATAGATAGATGAATGAAAAAGTAACAAATAGGAGGAAGATTTAGAAAATTAATAAATAAAAAATAAAATTATAATTTATGAAACTATCTTATTAATTACAACAAAATTACAATGAGATTTTCACCACATAATGAACCACTATTGTTACAACTCTACCACCTTAAGTGATGACCACCATCTCTACAACACATAACAATAACATCTAAAATATCACTAGAGAGGAATTTGAACCCCGACGGGAGTGTGAAAATTTCACTCCCATACCAATTGAGCTACAAACTCAATATTTCTCCAACCACAATTGTCATAATCATACTTACCACAACAAATGAAGCATGGTAATTACCACCATTCCTAGGATCCTCTATCCACGAGACTAATGAAATCCTAAGATCAACTCAAAACATTAAATTAAAGCATATTAGTTACATAAATGACGTATTTTATATGCTCTTTAATAACTATTTTTCGCTCGTAATAAATATAATTTTAAAATTTATATTATTTTTATTTATTTTTGTAAGAAATAAATCAAATTCGAGAAGTTGTAGGAAAAAATAGAGCAAAAATGATAACAATTCAAAAATCGAGCTTAAAAGATCCAAACCCATCTTACCATTGCTATGATTAACTATTCACAATTTCAAGGAGACCATTCATAAGAGTTTTGTAAGTTGAAGATCAAGTTTTGAACCATTTCACAACTAATCGGGATTGAAGATGGGACTTTTGGGAGACTTTGTGGATATCCAAATGCATGAACCGATACATCGACACGTTGTCCGTGGCATGGCCCACGACCTACCCCAAAACACGTGGTGGCCTTTTTCCTTGGGTTGTCATTTGACATGTTCGTGTCATTGCCTCCATCATTAGATCTTAGCTTCATATCTCATTTGTTGGTATTTTTGGGATTTTGCTGATAAATAAAATTATTTCGGGGTTGTTTTTAGGAGGTGTCTTAAAAAGAGTCTTACTTAGAGTTAAAGTTTTAGATTAGAATTATAGTTAGCATGAGGTCAATTAAATTAGTTCAAGACATGAAATCCTCCAAAATGTGGTACTCGACCACTGATAGGATTCTACAATGCCCTCCTTTTACATCGTATGGTTTCTTTTCGGAAAGATTAGAGATAAAACTATAGAGAGCAAAAGCTTTGAAAAATCTAAAGAGTAGAAATCATATACCCAATAGTAGAGAGCACCTCACCCAGCACCCTTGTTCCTCTCTCACTCATGAACCAATATGCATGCTATAATCAAGTGTGGGGACAGTCAAACCACAAGAAGAAGAAAATCTAATTAATTGCCGCCCCAGCATACAAATACTTTCAAAGAGTAAAAGCAATCAAGCATCCATTTTTAACCAGTAGTTTCAAAAATTCACGATTGGCCGGTGAAAAGGAGTGTATAGAAGAAAATTTTCTAGTGTCACCTACCAAAAACAAAGAATTGGGTAAGGTTCTATATATCTTAAAATCTCTCCAAAATTAATTTTTAAAATATACATCAATAAGAACGGAGAAATTATTAGTTTAAATTGTGTATAAATTAATGATATTAACTCAAGTCAATATTACACGAGATACTTGACTTTTAGCTTATATCTAAAATGGTGCTATCAATTTTTCTAGTAAGTATTTAGAAAAAAAGTTAATATTAATTGAAAAATTCTCAAATTAGATGGATATGAATTAGGTATGTTCAAATTCATATCAAAATTACATTACCTTATTTTGAATGTAATTCTAATTATATAAATCTAGATCGATTTTCTTAGAGTTGAGTTATTGTTGGGTACAAAGTGCAAGTGCCTATCATGAATTTTCAGATGTATTGCTCTCAAGTATGGAAAGGATCCCCAAAGTGCCTAACATGCCTGACTTAAACTGGTTTTTTTGCATTTCTAATTTAATTATACATGGCCACTAAAAGCAAAAAGATGAGAGATACTTGTCAAAAGCTTTACCGACCTCTCTCTCCTTTGAGCAATGAACTTCGACTCTCATGGAAAAAAGAGGATTGCCTTTCAAGTTGGTCAATGTTGCAAATACACAATTTGTAAATCAAAGCCGCAGCCCATTTTACAGCCGACCACTGCCTCGGTTCTTTAATCTTTGGAGCTTCTGGAAACATAAGCTAAACCCAACAAATTAATCTTACAGTCAAGTACTTCAATTTAAATCCTTCAAATAAACACAGAATAATTGACTTACTGTGAGAATATATTAAGCAAGAGTGACCTGTATTCGATTACCTGAGACAAACAGCCCGAAACTAGACCTGACTAGGGAGGGGGTGTTAATTTAGGCCTGAATCTGAACCCAATCCAAATCGGACCCGAAAATATGCATGAGTAGTGTGGATTGTTTGTTGTTGACAGGATTGTCGATTGAACTACTACTTACATATACATAAAAAGGACCCCAAAAGGACTCATCTAGCACCCCGTTTGAGTTAAATATATCCCATCAACTCGTTCTATCTCGATCCAACCAAATTCGGCTTGAATCATCCATTTGGGGCCGACCTAATTGTGACCAGCTTCTGAGTTCAAGAAAGTGGAACACCAAAAAACATGGTCTGGCCATCACCATTTACTCAATTTTCGTGCTGAGTTGCTGTTGTTTTTCTGACAATGACAACAGAGCACATTGTTGCACTTCCTCCACATAACTAGTGCTGTAGATACAATCTTGTCACTCTCAAGCAAATCTCAATGCCACAACAAAAAGTGGATGAAATACAAACAAATATTTTAGTCCAACTTACAGACCAAAAAATCAACATGTGGGCCTCAAAAAATCAGGAAAGCATAAGACTAGCGATTCTCCATCACCTATATATACCACCATGTACTTATTAGACAGTTTCTTCACAGAAAACAAAGCCATTTCCCTCACATACTCCCTTATACTCCGCATTAAACATGGGCAATTGCTTAAGATTACAGGAAAAGGTAGTTAAAATCATGAAAATGGATGGCAAAGTTCTCGAATATAGAACGCCTGTAGAAGTAAATGAGGTCTTATCAGAATTCAAGGGTCGTGCAGTATCAGACACAATCCCAGTCCTGCAACATTTGCAGCCAGACAAGGAATTGGAAGCCGGTCACTTGTACCATCCTATCCCTCTTTCAACACAGTTACCTAAGGTCGAGAAAAGGAAGGTGAGGTTTTCAGAACCAGAGGTGGTGGAAGGAAGAGAAAGCAAAAGTACCAGCATAAGGATAAAGCTAGTTGTTAGCAAGCAAGAGTTGCAGGAGATGCTAGAAAACGGGATTTTCTCAATGGATCGAGTAGTTCCAGAGCCACAAAATGAGAAGCTTGGAGCCGAGGAGCCTGATGAATATAGCTATCACAGCAAGGCATGGAAGCCTGCTTTAAGAAGCATACCTGAAGTGGATTAGGATAAAGTTGTACTCTGTTAAATATTATGTGTATATAGTAATTCTATTTTCTAGTCTAATTTCCTTGTTTCCTACCTTCTCAACCAATTAAATGCCTGCCAACCCCACAAACTTCAGAAATATCTCTAGGGATACGTATCGATATATTATAGGCATATAATGCTGATATATACTGTAGATCTGACCTCGTCGTTAGCTTGCTGGTTTGGCCCTCATCCAAAATGTTAGGGGATCAAAGCTCTTCATTTTAGACTATTACAACTGCATTTTATGTTTTGCTAGAAAGACCCTTCATTTCACCTTAAATACTCGTAGCAGGTACTACACATTCTGAAATTGCATAGACCCTTCAGTCTTCATAATTCATTTTAGACAAAGAACACCAAAGGCACAAAGCCGATCCTACATGGTTACCACCTCCAAATCACATATTCTCCTAGTGTAGTGTGATGTAGAATGTTCTCGAATACATTTCAGGTGGCCAGGTTCCTAAGCTGCTACCTACTGCAGCTCAAGAAAAAAAAAAGAGTGTATTCATAGCTAATATTCTGATAAGCCTGAAAAGAGTTTTACTAGTTGGCTCCACCTAGTTCTTATGGTTTGTTTGGGTCGGTGATGGGAAGATGGGAAAGGCTAGTCAAGTTGGCAAGGGCAGCAGTGCATAAAACAGATCGTAGATGGGTCTTCTAGGATTACTGCAAAGAATCTGAAGCACGGATTCATCTCAGAAACCTAACTGGCTTTACTAAATACATAATGCACGGACAAGTATGATTGGATAACTGAAGGCTTAAATCACAAACTTGCCTTTCCTTCTCCCACCTCATGGTTTAGGTATTATCACCAAGTCCAATCCCAAGCACATTATAAGATTGGGCTATAGCAGGTGCTCCTCGCCAAACCAGAAATAACCATCCAAGACATTCATAAAATCTTTTTGATCTGAAAAAATAATTGTTGTCAATAAAAGGTTAAAAGAAAACACTCCGGTTTCATCGAATCAGTGTTCCAGAATCAGACTGCTCAATGTGTAATTCATTGATGTACATTAAATAATCTACTGCCATTCAAAATGCACATTTTCAGGTCTGAAAAGTACAGAACAACCACTCTACACAATCATAATCGCCAAACTGGGAGAATAATGATCTCAAAATAGTAATGAAATTGATCACAGAAAGAGTTCTATGGGATTAATCATTATGAATTTATATTTTACATATATACAAGATATGAATACAAGCTTCACTAACATCCCTTGTCAATAGTACTGTACAGAAATCACAGGAGAACATTGAATTGTTATAAAAGACTATTTCTGCCTCCTTTCAACTTCCATAGCAATCTCATTGCGACGTGTGAACGGGAGTGTGAATGGTGGGTTATACTGCAAAACAGCAAGCATGTTTGTCATAAAACTAACAATTTTCAAGTATGAAGAGTTTCTTCGTTCCTCAAATTTCTTCTAAGCAAGTAATCTCTCCAACCTTTTTGCCACACACACACACACACACACACAGATCTTACTTGTGCAACTTCAACAAGTGCCCCCTCTTTCACTTGGAACTCTTCATCATTATTCAGAGCATCTCTCAACTTTGACTCTCGTTGCTTGACTTCTTCATCGGTAACATAACCTAAGTTCACATAGTGAGAAGAACAAGAATATCAATAGAATGTCATGAAAGGAAGAGAAAAATCAAGACTAAGAGGATTGCAAGAACCAGAGACTATCACACATCTAGATATGATATGTTTAACATTTAAACAAGAATCTGAAAGCAACAGTCAGTGTCCTGTTAACAGCATATGACACTATGGCAATATTCACCAATCACTGCCAAAAGAATTTAAGAGAACATACAGAACTTGACATGGTCATCATTGCCACTTTCAGGCTAAATAAAGTATCCCCACTTTAGGGTTCATCCACTAAGACGTACACATATTCAGCATCCCGTGTGTGGCTCAGCAAGACATATGAGCATTAGGTTGGATGTAATCAACCATGCAATGGAAACAAGTTTGTAATTGAGTTCCCATTACTTTATTTGGTTGTATGAGAGAATTACAACAAACACTTACCATGCAATTATGATCACCCTATGCAATTATAATTTACAACGTTAATTGCAGTACATTACATCCAACCAAACACCACATATTAATGTTTAAGGTCCATGCACGCCCTTCTTACGATCTATCAGATGTTTAAGATAGAAGTGGCGGGAAGATCTATAATCATCCAATGCCCCATATCCAACCAATCTTAGCATGTACTATTCAGTCTTTCTCAAAGTAAAATGTATTAGTTTGTCTTTCTCAAAGCTGAAGAATAGATTGCCCGATTAAAGACATCTTGTGACCTGGACGAAGGCGCTTTTCATTCAAGAGGAAAACAGAAGCAAAGACATAGGAGGATCGCGTTAAGAAAGGGCCAGTGGCTCAGCAAGCAGCTTCTCCATGTCCACGGAAGCAAAGAATCCAAGTGGGTTGAGACAGAAAGTTCTTCAATACAGTGCATAAAGCTTTCATTTTTGAGGAGATGATTGCCAATATAGTATAAATTTTGACTGGAACATAAGATATCATGCTCACTTCTCAGTTTCAATTAGAATTATTGAGGTCTAGATAAGTTGCTGAATACTTGAACTTGAACGATTACACACTACATAGCATATCAATGAAAGTAGATTCAATGGAGGTCATACGTAATACGTACAATTAGATTCAATAAATTAGTCATATGAGGTATTGCCTTATTTCCATTGATTTGAGATCATCTATACCTCAACCTTGTGGAAAGTGTCGGTTTAATGTATAATAGTTGATGTCAACCAAAACCACTTAACAAGCATAACATACCCCTTTTTTTATCTCATAAGGATATACCTGAAAAGGCAGCAACTGCAACTATTTTCTTCGGCACCTGTTTGATCCTCACAGATGGATCCTTTGGTATTGGCAATTTGTCACCATACTTTGAAGGCATGACAAAAGACATTTCCCATTGTTCTTGATCTCCCACCTAAAAGTTTTGGCTTGAATTATATAGATCACTAGCATTAAAAGTCCAATGGGCCAACTAAGCTAATGAAATATATGAACATTGAAACAGGCTATCAAAGTTAACTAAGCAGCAGAAAGTGCACAGAATAGCAAATAAGGTGCAATGTTTACCCTCCTTGTGATCACAGGAGTTGTCATCTCCATTTTCTCTCCAGCAGAAGTTGTCCTGCGGGTGATAACAGGTGTCGTCATCTCCATTTTCTCATCCGCTATATTCTGAAACAATTCATGTCAGGAAACCTTCTCAGCTCACCTTATCCTACAGGTAATTTATATTAACCACTCAATAGACCTGATTGAATACCTTACCAAACAAGTACCCAGCCAACACATTGAAGGACTGTGAAGCTCCAATGAAATCAAAGCCCTTCTTCCCAGGCATGATTGTTTCCGCTACAAAGTAAGGCTGGTGCACAGGTAACAACCTACTTAGATGCACTGGCTCACAAGGAAACCGAGAAGATTAAGAAAGCAATGACACAGCAAGGCATCATCAAACAAGGCATTAACATTCCCTAATCTCTCCGTTCAAGGGATTATGTAGGAGCTATGAGAGGTTGGGAGTATGAACAAAATGCAACTGCAGTCCAATCATGATAACATCTGCAAAATTTGCAACTTGGATGCCACCCAATGGCTAATGTTTTGTTGCACTAATATTTGCAAAATACTGGATTTGTAATGATATTGCAAACCAAATATGCATTAGATGGACAGGGTAAATGATAGACAAAAGCATAAGAATTAAATAAGCAAGCATCTCAAATGGAATAGACACACTAATTAGATAAATAATAAATAAGTAAATGTGAATGAATATATCAGCATACATCACACTAGATTAAACAATTGCATCAACTATATATATAGCAGTCGTAACCGACTTTAGGCTAGTGAAACTTCATTGACAATTGCACAGTAGGGTTTCACAGTCATGGAACCTTCAACAAACTAGACAATGCAGCCGTTCTTTGCATCACACATCGGTCTTGTTATTTGGTACCTCCCATTTCCTCCCTTCAGATAAATTCAATATGTGGTACAGTAGGACACTTTCTTTGAAAAATATTTTAATTTGCTCCTTTCGAATTTTGTTTGTTCAGCCCAGAATTGGAAACATATCCTCAGAACACATTGTAATATCATGTGAAGTGTGCAAGTATCATATTTGCTACTTGTTGCAGAAATTATAGATTCCCTTTTCCGAGGGACAAATTTCACCATTACATTATTTTATCCTAGGTTAATCAGAAAAGATAAATTACATTATGAAACATCCCCCCCAGGTTCCAAACACACACACACACACACAAATAGATAAATAAAACACCTACAAAACCTAAGCACCCAAGTAAGAGATAGAATTCCTTCCTCTATCCCCTACACACTTATTCCAGACAAACAAAGGCAAAGCATATAAACAAAAACTTCTCCAAAAAGCCAAACAAACACAGCATTGAAGCATAAACAACTTTCAGCCCAAATTGAATAAATGATTACAGAAAGCAGTGCGAAATTGCAGTTTCTCCTCCTCTTAAGGAAATTGCAGCTCTTTGAAAAGGATAATAGGAATTAATACCTCAACTTCTCTGATCTCATACTGATCTTTCCTACTCAGCACCTTAAAATTAACAGTTTCAAGGTCCGGCACTAACAACCAACAAAAAGATAAAAAATATCTTCAATAATACTTCTTATGTGTATACATATCATATTGAAGTTTCTCCAATTTGTAAAATCAGTAAAACAACCAACGAGAAGTACCAGCCATTAGAGCTTCTTCGAGGTTTCGACTGTCAAATCTCTTCGGAAAAACGTACTTGGCGGTTTCGGCAGCCAAATCAGCCAAAACTGCAAAAGAAACAGGATTATCGATGAAAGAATTGAATCAACGTTGAAAAACGAAAACAAAAACGAGGAACAATTGGATTGAAGAGTTACAGATTACCTCGTTGAGAGAGAGAGAAGGACTGAGAAGCGAGGGCAGAGAGGAGGGAGAGTCGAGCGTCAAAAGCCGACATGGTCTGCTTCCGGCGCTGCGGCTGCAAAGTCCGATCACCGGCCATGGATTTGATAGCAGGAACCAATGGCGAATTCTTCCGATTGAGGAGTTCCGGTGTCATCTTAGGTATAAGCGGTTTGCCTAACAGCATTTTTCTTCTTTGTGTGTGTGTGTCTCTCTCTCTGCGCGCGCGTGTGTGTGTGATATCTTCCCTTCTTCTCTAGGTGTTTGCTGCAGAGTCCGGAGAGTGGAGAGAGAGAGAGAGAGAGAGGGGAGGTCGTTTTCCCGCTTTGATTACTCTTTTGTGGTGAGGCAACGGTTAGCGGGCAAATTATCTTCGCTTGGAAAACGGTAGACCATTTTGGGATTCACTTACCTCTCAACAGAGAAGATTACAAGTAACTCAATCCGTGAAGTTCTTAGAAGTGACTATTAGGCCCTTTTGGTTTGGTAAAACCTGAATAGAATTTAATTTATCCGATTTCAAGTTTCTTTTTGATTGGTTATTTTAAAGGTGGAATTTAAAATTTACAGGTTTTAAATTCCCTTCAAAACAAGTGAGAGGATCGGTTTATAATTATTGCTTCACGATAAAGAGTCTTCTTTGCCTTTGTTTTATATAGAAAAAAAGAACTTTCTTGTGTTATGAGAAATTTTTGGTCAAAGAATTGAGGAATGATCTTTTAGTGGTTAAGAAAAGGGAAGACAAGACAATGATCTCACTAATTACATGTGACACTTGTCACTTTTTTTTTTTTTGAAAAATTACAAGGAATAACTTTTCCTTATTTGAATATGATCAATCGAGTAAATATAATATTTATAATTAAAGATGTCAAAAAAATCTAGTTATAAATCAATTTGTTTGTATGCATAGAGTTATAATCATATGACATTTCCTTATAACTATACATGTACATCATTATATTCAATTTGTATGTATGGACTTTAGGTGAATACTATTATAGTGGATTTGTGATAAAAGGCGAATATAACTTATTGCTATATAAACGATAATTAATTTAGTTCGTTAATTCAATTAATAAAATATATAATTTTTAGAAATTTATATTTTTAACATTTTTACTTTCATATATGCACCAAATAGCTACCTCCACATTGAAGCTCTCACTTTGGGAAACAAATGATGAATTATGAACCAATAGAATTTCCATTGATTCTTGAATAATCTTTCACGAGCAAGATTACCTAACCATATAAATATAATAATATCTCACCACTTGTACACATTTGTACTTGGAAGATTCAAAGCATCGTCTCCTCTTTTCAGCCACTCGGATATCACTCCTCTGAAACCCCAATCTCTCTCTCTCTCTCTCCTTCCATGGCTGTAAGCTGAATCCCACATACCCACAAAAGAAATTCTCAAATCAATGACTTCCATGTCAATTTCTCTCTCTCTATCGGCCAGGCCCCGCCATTTTCATCTGCCCAGAAACTTCGCGGTGAACGTTCCCACTATCAGCATCCTCAAGCAGCACCCTTTTAAGCTCCCTCCCTCATACTCACCTCCTCGCATTTCGGAGCTTAGGGAGAGAAATTATAGGGTTAGCGTTGGGGTCATTAGAGCGAGCACTGGCGGCATCAATGTCCCCTCAACGCTTAAGCCCGGGAGCGTGGTGGAGAGCGATAAGCTGCCGTCCGATGTGAGGAAGCGGGCGATGGAAGCCATTGATGCTCTTGGAGGGAGGGTCACCATTGGGGATGTCGCTAGCAAGGCCGGGCTTAAGCTGAATGAAGCTCAAAAGGCTTTGCAAGCACTTGCTGCTGATACAGATGGCTTCTTAGAGGTAATTTTTCTGTTGGGCAATTCTATTTTTATGATTCTTAGTTTTCAACGTGACCTTTAATTTGATTTAGATGGGGTTGTTCCTTTTCCCTCCCGCAAATTTAAGTTGTGATTTGTTATGTGATTGAATTGGGAGCATCATGATGAGGCACTGATCAACTTATGTCGAAGCGGGACTTTAGAGTTGTAAAGGCAATGGCCAAAGTGAAATGAATGATGAAATTCTCTTAAGTTTTTATGTGAGTTGGGGAGGTTATTGAGGACAAAGTCAGATGAAGGCTAAATCTAATTTCTCATTGGGACTTAACTGTCAAAATCTTTTTTACATTGTACTTTTCCTTTGAGACTTCGATGGCTAATTACCTAAGAGTCTACGGTTTCACGCGTGTCATAACAAATAGTTCTTCCGTTTTGAGATTTTGACTTTGTTTGAGAAGTGACTGTGAGAAAGGTGCTTGTGATAATTTGCAAAAGGTTGAGAAGGTAAGGTTTTGGTCAACAATTGCTTCTTTTTATCCTATAGTTGCTTGGGTATCTCTTTGAGTCTAACTTGTGAAGTCTAGAACTCTTGGTTTGGGAGGAAAGTTAAAGTAGCTTGGTACATTTTTTATGCTATTGTTTATATGGTTAAGTTGGAAAGAATAAAAGGGATAAAATCCCAATCCATATTTTTATGGGTAAATGGATGAATTTTTTTAACTTCTGAGAGTGTAAGGGTTTCTATTCTTTTTATGTTGTGATGATGCCTTTTTTTAAAAAAAAATTGTATAGGTTTTTGATGTCCCTATCAGAGTCTTTTAAAATAGGAAGTGGAGTCCCTTGCTCAAGAATGAAGATAACCGAGCCCTGAATTCCTTAAGTAAGAGCCATTGCATCGTCAGTTATTAAATCAGTGGGATAGGTATAGTGGCCAAAAACACCCATCAACAAAAAAATTTTAAATTGTATTTAAGATGCCTTCTCTTCATCCTCTTTTCTCAATATACATATCCTTTTTCCTTACAAAGAAACACCCATTCTAATTAATAAGTATATAGTGGACTAGAGGAATGCTAACACGAGCTGCGCATTTTTATCTAGTAACTTTTAATTACTCTCCTTTAGTTTGGCCACGTGTCATGGCAGAATGGATATGCGGAGATCATGGTTTTTAACACAGTGTAGAGCATTTTGATTTTATTTGAGAATGTTATTGGTGGTAATATACCAACATTCTTTGGCTAGCCTCTATGGCTTACTATTTTAGCACTCTCCTAATTATGGTAAGTGGTGAAATGAGTTGATAATAGCTGAATGTAACTATAACAGCAACTTGAGGTAAGCATTTTAAGTTTAATATCACCTTAATGCAGAACGAAGGCTTCCTCTGATGAGCCCAATTCTTTGTTGTATGCTTTGTGTTTCCTGGAAGCATACTTTTCAAAATTTAAAAGTGGGAGGTATATACCTGTCCTGTTAAGAAAGCACTGAACCACTGATTTCCCTATATGTAGATATCGGAAAGTAGCTCAAACTTGATGCAGTTGCTGCCAACATATCTCAAATTCGAATCCCACTATGTCATCTCCATGATAATGAAAAGAAATTAGTTTTGATCGATTTTGTCCTAGGGGAAAAAGAGGAGTGTTTTTGGACACCGATAGTCCCAACTTCAGGAGTATTTGATGAGAATAATACAAACTTTAAAAATAATAGCCAGAATCCTGAATTTTGAGTGTTTTATTCTCTACATCCCACCATTGAGTTGGAGCCACTGTGACCCATCACCAACTGGGGCGATAATGTTTGTCCTTCACGGATGGTGGAACTTATATAGTAAGATTTTTTAAATTAATAAATCAGCATACAAGCCATAAAATGAAACTTTAGCTTTTAACCATTCCAAACAAGATAAAACAAAATAAATAGCTTAGATTGAATCCAAACTCCTCACATTCTCTCCTTCCTTCTCACCAATTCTCTCTCCTCCATTCCATTACCAGTCCCTGATTTGTGCATGCAGTATCTCTGTAATACGCTGAACCGACCTGACACCAATCAGTGGTTGGAGCCTTGGCAGACACCGACAAGTCCATTTGGCCGCCGGACCCTGGCGAATGACAATTTTATCTATTTCAAGGAACTGTTTGCAAGGTTACTGAAAGGTTTGATGTTGAGAATGGAAATTGAGCTTGTAATGTGCATAGTTCTAGAAAACCCTTAAAATCGTGAAGAATTATAGATATGGATATCATTGAGTTGATCCAAGTTAAACGTCCCTCTTATCTGACCTCCTAGCTGCTAGATTTTTAGCTTATCAATGACAATGACCACATTTTACCTCTTTGATTGTCATGCTATATGCTTGTTTTGTTCCATATAAACATTCACTAGGAGTTCATGTGGTGTTGTTATTCTTTAACAGGTCTCAGATGAAGGTGATGTTCTTTATGTTTTCCCTAAGGATTATCGTTCAAAGCTTGCAGCCAAGTCCCTCAGGATGAAAATTGAACCCTGGGCTGAAAAGGGCAAGGTATGATCTTTATGGTTTGTCTTGGCACCATCACCACCACCTAGCATGGTCCCATGCTAGAGATTGTGCAGAGATTCTTATCTTATCATGGAATCTGACTTGTTTGGACCCTTTATTTCAATGGTTGTATTAACTTTTCGGCAGTCTGCAGCTGAGTATCTAATCAGGGTTTCTTTTGGAACGGCACTAGTTGCTTCAATTGTTCTGGTGTATACAGCAATTCTTGCTATAATAGCCTCTGGTGGCAGGTATATTGCCAAGTTCATATGTCAATCTGGTGTTCCTGTTTCACTGTTATTTTATTCTTCTCATTTCTAGATTCTCATGAAGGATTAATAGTATGAAATTTCTGCACACTTAAATCGTGACAGTGACGGAGACAGTCGCAGAAGGAGGGGAGGGAGATCGTATGATTCTGGTGTTACCTTCTATTTTAGCCCAACAGATTTATTTTGGTAATGGCTTGCTATCTATCTTAGTTGTAATGATTTCTCATACTTGTCATTCTGTGGCTAGAAATAGAATATATTCTTGCCATGGTTTGAGTTGTTCCATAATCTAATTATGTTCTCATGTTTCTAACCTGGCAACACTGTTGATTGTGCGAATTTTTATTCACACTTCCATCTGCAAGAATGTAGACCTATTTATGCACATATTTTTTTGTGGGTCTCCCGAAGCAGAAACTTTGCTGGCAATGGTCAGGTTGACTACGTATTGTCCACATCTTTCTAATGCGGGATCCACATTGGTCGTTGATATTGTCGTTGCTACTTTCATATGCTAAAATTCATCTAAGTTGCACAACAAACTTTAGTGAATTGTTTTGTTTCAATCATTTTTCTAGGTACTGGGATAGAGATTACTACAGGAGACGACCAAGACAAGGGAACAGTGAAGGCATGAACTTCATTGAATCAGTGAGAAATCGTTTAAATTCTCTATTTTGTCTAGTTTCTTACTATTGAACTTTATTTATTTGGTTTCCTATGCTTCAGGTTTTCTCATTTGTGTTCGGCGATGGTGATCCAAATCAAGGAATTGAGGAAGAGAGATGGAAATTGGTAATATTTGTGCTCTGCATTTAGTGTTCTGTTGCTTTCTATATCTTATACAGCTTATCTATGTTCTTGACTTGTGACTGCCCCTACTAGATTGTATAATACTCGTACCTTTTTCCAAATTTTCTTTATCGTCTTCTTTTCTTTTTCCCATGTTCTTCCCTTTTTTGGGGGGCGGGGTTGGTTCTAGGTCTCTCCTTGAAGTGTATATAAATCTTTCTGACTTCAAAGGCTTGTGAGGTTTGTCCTTTGTCGTGGAGTTGAATTAATTAATATAGTTGAATTCCACTTTTACTGTGCCTAAGCTCAAGGAGAATTTATTTGTGCAAGCATGAGAAGAATGGTGACAATATGAACGTTCATTTAGAGGTCTGCTTGCAAATACAAACCTCACAGGCCTAATGGTTGGGAAGAAGAAAATATGTCAAGGCTTCTAGCTGTGCTTGATAATACAAACGTTTTTTTTTTTTTTTTTAGCAAGATAATACAAAGGTTTATTTGGAGGGCGATGATGAGATCATTTAACCCCATGACTTGAGAGGGAAATTTTCTGTTAAGGGTTTCTGCACAGAGGTTTATAAATGGTCAAATCATCTTTATTTTCCAGAGGCAATTTGGAAGTCTAAAGCTCCCACCAAAGCATGCTTTCTTACTTGGGCGGTTGCTTAAGGGAAGATTCTTACAAAAGGAGAAATTTTAAGTTAGCTAGTAGGTGTTTGATGTGCTTGGTGGAGGAAGAATCGGCATACTGGCTGTTTGACTTCTTGTTGTCTCCTCATTATAGCATTTGTGATTAGCTTTGATAAGGGTTACGCAACCTCTAAGTTGATGTCGTTGGCTATCTGGTGGAATACTTGGAAGGAGAGGAATTGCCAGATTTTTAAGGGAAAAGGCTAGGTCCTTTCAAGATTCAAACTTTACTTTATGGGAATTGTGTACTTGGAGTCAAGTTCTCAATCATGGCACAAAATTGACTTTTTTGGATTTTTGTTGATAAGAAAAGTGTCGAGAGCTTGAGGGCATGATACTATTTTGTGATTGCCTCCTTTTGTATGTGGGTGACATTAACTTGGTGTCTTTTTAATATAATATTTTTTATTATTTAGTAGAAAAATAAGAACGGTGTCAATGCGTTAGGGGCCTTTGGGTACTTTAAACTTGATAGTAGGATCGCTAAACTTATAAGAATACTTTTGAGTAAAAAGGTGATAGTGTCACATCATGGATCAATAAAGAGATTTGAATATATGATGCTTAGACTTCGCTGGTGTCCCATGTTCAAGGTGATACTTATCTTTTTTGGAATAATTTTTGCATCGATAAAGTGTCAAGTGTCCCATGTTCAAGGTGATATACTTATCTTTTTTTGAATAATTTTTGCATCGATAAAGTGTCAAGTGTCTAATCATGTTGAGGTATTGAATGCTTGATACAGAACTTAAGGTCGAGTGAAGAGTTTGAGCTGTGTATATTTGAATAAAGAGATTCACTCTAGATTGACTTATCTAATCTTAGAGAAATCTATTATAAAGCTATGAATCTCTTCCATATGTTTTATTATCGACAAATGATAGCTTACATAGGAAGACACCCAACCAATATGTTTCAAGTCAGTTTTTTTGGGAGCAAAAGTTCCATTTCAATAATCAAGATTATGTATGAGTAGAATTTGCATTTAAGATGCCAGATGTGAAATTAATGCTCAGTGAGTTCATCCATCTTCTCTCTCTCCTCTCTGTGTGTGTGTGTGTCTCTCTCTAAAATAAATACCCTGCATTTTCAATTTCATCGTGGGAAGGCTGTAAATTGAGTTTGCAGAAAGGTGATGCAAGAGTGAATAACTGGGATTTTCTTTTAGAAAAGCAAGTGTTATGATGGGGATGGACTCTACCTTCTCTCTGGTTTTCTTGCTTAATGAGGCTTAATAGGATCTAATTAGCAAAAGTTCAGGACTAGTGCTATCATCATTGTATTGCAATTCAATTGAATCATTTTCTTGTATGCTTTTGGCAGATAGGGGAATATATAGCATCAAATGGTGGTGTGGTAACAGCTGAAGAGCTTGCACCATATCTTGATGTGCAAACAAAAGAAGAGGTTTGTTCCTTGTTGCCACCCTGTCAGTATTAAAGTTGCTGAGCTACTACTTATTGTTTTGGCCGAGTAAGATGTTAGTTATTCTTTTACTATTCATGAACTGTATCATTTTTATAAGAATTATTTGACATTACTCGTGGGATCCGGGCTGTCGGGGGTGGGGGGGTAGGGGAACCACAGCGATGAACCGTTGTGAACCCTCAGATGACCTATCTAAGATTAGGAAGGAAATCCCGTGCTCTGGTTCAAACTAGCTAGGCATCTTCCTCTGTTCTTTGTTTCAGTTCCTTGTCATAGCCCACTTTTTGGGGATCGTGATACTCGGGTGTCCGGTTATGCTTCTCTCTTATCCTCTCCTAGCTGCGAAGACTCATCATTTAAGGCATGGACTACCAGGGCATCTAATACTGCTCGTGGCTCCCCTTTTTGAATACCCTCTCTTACTTCTCTGGAATGAGTTATCTTCTGCGAGGGGCACGGAAAAGAAGAAAATAGTGGTCTATAGCCCTTTGAGATTAAAAAACCATTAACCGTTTACTCCATTACCCTGGTGCTATAGCCCTTTGGGATTTACCTTTGAGTTGTTTGGTTCTTCATTAGATGAAGCCTAGTTCCGTGGTTTTTGGAAGGGCCATTCTTCATGCTATCTTTTGATTGCCATGGATGGAGAGAAATAGGAAATTTTTTTATGGGGTTGAAACTTGAAGCCTCACTTGAGTGGTTAAAAGACAAGTGCCCAAGACTTTTTCTTTTGGGAGGCAGACTTTTTGTTCCTCTTCGATTGGCGCAATTGATTTCGTTGATGGCCTATTTTTGTGTCTGTAATTAGCCTTTTATCGGATGCTTTTCAGCATCCTTTCTCGTAGGTATCTTCTTAGGATTAAGTTATTACCTTTTTTCTTATAAAAAAATTTACATTAAGAAACTGTATGCAGAAAGAAACTAAAAATAAGAGGTGAAGAACAAGATGCTCCTTGCGTAAATAAATGGAAACTGCAAGAAACCTTGATAAGTCTGGATAATATCACTCACACTAATCAATAGTAAATTGCTGCAGCTTTTATTGACCGGGTACCTTGAGTACTGTGTGTCAAGCTAGTTTAGGAAAACCTAGGTATTCTTTTCTATGTAAGGGGTGCTCTCCAGGAAACATTTCTATTTTTCGGAAAGTGTGCTTGAAACAGCCCCCCTCTCCTGGGGTGGCTTCTTCTGACTACAAATTTGCAAATAATTGTTAAACATCAAAGGTGATATCTACTGACCTGACTTTTATTCCCAAACTGAAGCGAAGTGTTCTTCATCATTCCTTTATCTCCTTCCCTACCAGCTAGGCATGTTTTCCATATGTAGTTCCTCTGCCTAGAGGGCGAGTCAGACTGATGAAGTTGCAGGTGGTTGGTTGCTGCTGATCAACTGCCCCTAAAAAGAAGGGTGAGTAATTGGGAGGCAAAAACAGGTTGGCATCGAGTGAGAGCAGGAGGTGAACAATGACATATTTTCTCGTGTTTCCAATATTTTTCTTTGTAACATATAGCACTTGGAAATAGCATTGTATTTTTTCTCTTTTTATTTCTTTATTTTTGATACCGGGAAGGGGGTTGCTATTGCTGATAAACGTAGTTTTTAATAAGCACACGAGAAGACCTCACTGTCAACCTGGACGCATGCACTTCAAATGCGCCTTGGTTGGACCATGGAAGGATGACACTACTAGCACCTTATTCAAATAGTTAGTGAAAGAGTGAGAGATGGAACAGCTGACATTCAAAACTACAATCTTTAAAGAAAGAAATTATATTTTCCCAGGTTAATTAGTTTACTTATTAGCAAAATCTTTTAATTACTTGCTTTGTTTTCTTTAGATTAAACCCCAAAACAGATATCAGTTCACAGAAATCGTAATTTGCTGATTATATCGACTGAAACATGTTGTTGCCCAGCCTTCTACTCAAGAAAGAAGGCTTGTTCCAGAAATTTAAGGGCATACTTAGCATCAGTGTGCCGTGTTTGTTGCCAGCGGATATTTCTGTATCTTCTTTACTCCCCTTCCTATTTTCGCTTTGATCTTCTTCATCTTTCTACAAATCAAACCTTCTGCTTGTCTTGTTTGAACTTCACCCTCCAAATCATTCATTTCTACTCTCACTTGTAGTCCTTGCCCCTTCCAGAATTCTTGTTTCGGCATTGTGCTCCCTTCTGTTAGGGTGCCTTGCAACACTGTTTTCCTATTGTGCACTTCATCACCGTCATCAGTATTTCTCAGAATATGTGCACCATGAATCTGTGATATTTGCATCTTCACTTTGCACTTTGGCTTTGGGGACCCTCATTAGCTCGGTGCAATCATGGCTAGTAAAACTAAGAGCTAAACACCCCTTAATGTCTGCTGTTATTTTCTTTGATGAGTAACTAAGATTTTTTGATACAGATAAATTAGTGGCATGAAAACTTTTTTCTGTCTTTGTTGGCGCAGTCATGATTGCTTTTATTCTGAACCCTGTACATGCGAAGTGAACATGAACAGACTGAACAATTTGGTATTATACCTCCCTTTTCTTTCATTTGTGTGTGTGTGTGTGTGTTTTTTTTTTTCGGGGGGTAGGGAGATTCGCAAGTTGCCCGAGTAATGAAGCAGCTCTACGTGGTCATTTTTTGTGGACTTGTATACCAGGGCTTATGCTTTTTATATTTTAATTTTGTAAAATCAACCCATTCTCTCTGTCTAGTTGGATCCACATATATATCAATTATCATTTGCTTTCCAAAGCCCTGTAATTGTTAGACTCTGATTACAGTGACTAGTTAAAGATTATTGAGCTCATATTCACACTTGCAACATTGTGAATAATTAGCTTCTTGTTCTTGTCTTTTTCAGGGTGATGAGTCATATATGTTGCCTGTACTTCTGCGATTTGATGGCCAGCCAGAGATAGATGAAGAGGTTTGTTAATTAACTTGACTCGGTTGAATAGAATTTGTGGAGATTTGATTCAATTTTCATTAGAATGCATACCTTTACTACACGTATGGGTCAACTTGTTGAGGGGATGAGATGTTTAAAACAAGGACTATGGACAAACTAGGGAGTCGAAAACAGATCAACATGCTTAATCCTCATATTTCCTGCTATTTCTCTCAAAAACACATTTGACCTTCATTAAACAAACTGTTGCAATCTATGATGGTTACTCTTTGCTTATGCTTCACCTGTTTCCTATTTTTGTGATTACCTTCAGCTAGAATTCTTCTTGTTCCTCATTATGAGCTCTGCTGCTTTCACGTGTGAATATTGATCTGCCATAATGGCTGGTGGTAACCTTGTATAGTTGTGCCAATTATTCCATATACATATAATGATATACAAGTATCCTATTCCTACATTCCTCCACTCCGATACTGCTGTCTATTTTCAATGACAAGCATTGTGTGATGTTTAATGTTGTGCAACTTGTCCGAGTTCCCTATAATTTTTGTGTGTATTTGCAGGGGAATATTCTATATAGATTTCCTTCACTTCAGCGGACTGCTTCCGTCACAAGAACTGGAAGGAAGGAGTATGTTGGAATGAGGTGGTCAAATTGGGAAGGAAAAGTCAAAAAGTTTTTTGAGGAAAAGATGTGGAAATTCAGGTATGTTTTAGTGGAATTGAGGCATCCCTTTTAAGTGGCATTGTATTCTTATACTGCAGTTGTTTCATGTACAGTAAAACTAGCCTTGCAGAGAGAGCTATGGTCGTCGGATTGGGTGGGCTTAATTTGTTTGGAGTGTTCATTCTTAGTGCCATGTTAAAGTAAGACTCTTCTGGACTCTAATTGCTGTGTTAATCTTTTCCTTGTTTTGTTTCTTCTGACACCCTTATGTTATTGTATTTTATAAAAGGGATATGTCCAGAACACCAAGTGGACTCATTTCCTTTGTTGCTGGATTTCTTCCTGTGCTTCAGGTTTGTTCTGGTCTTTGTACAAGCTGTTTATGATTGACAAGCATATCTTAGTTGCATTTGAAGATAAAGTACTGAACATGGTTATCGTGTCAGTCTTGCACTTAGGCATCCATGTTTTTATGTGTTATGTCTTGTCCAACCTTTCTAATCCCCTCAGCCGCTGGCCTAAAAGGTATGATTATAAATCCATATCAATTACAAGTGCTCCTTCATCTCCATCTCAAAGAAAATGTCCTAATAAGCTTTTTTTGCAGTCTCCAAGAATAATATCTAACTTGCCGAAGAAATACCATGTCAATGAATCTTAAAATTAAATACCTAAACTTAGTTGAATCAAATTTCAAGACTGGACATTGACTGTACTTATGAAAATATGTGTGGGGTCAAACATTATGTTTCTTGGACACCTACCCCCCCAAAAAAAACGGGTCAACTAGGACATCACTCTTTATCTCAAAACAGGGCGAGTATGGAAATTAGTAAGTTTATCCAGTCGGCTTATTCTTTTGTGGTTAGAAAAGATCTCTGTAGATCTCACTTCTTTTTTTGTCTTTAGGATAGAAAAAAGATAAACTTTCTATCTTACTTTCTTCTTTTTTTTTTTTTTTTTTTCAAAACAAAGCTACACTGCTTTATTTCATTGGTAGTAACACAACAGCGTGGATACCATTTGGATAATCTTGAGCCCAAGTTTTACTGCTGTCGCAAATTTGAGCTTCTTTAGCAAGCCTATGAGCAGCCTCATAGGCCTTACCATGGGAGACTGACACAATTGAGAATCAGACTGCATGTTATTGCCTTCCTAGTCAACAAAACAATAATCTTAATTAAAATTGATGAAGGTATACCTGTGATTTGAAATGAGATACTGAAGTGGTGTTTATTATTATATTTGTTCTAAACTAATAAATTTTGCAGGTTTATGCTGGTTCTTTCTTTGCTATACCTTTGGTTCGGTGGTTCTTTATTTCCAAGACAAATACTGAAATAGAGAAAAAGAATCAAGCAAGAAAACAACGGGCCCGAGTACTTGAGTTGCCTGATCCTTCTCTAAGGCGCAAGGTAAGTTTCTTAATATTTTCACTCTAGTTCATGTTTTACCGTACATGAGGATGCTCGGATATCAAGACTTATTTAGAGTGGTGGAATGAAAGATATAGAAAGAAGAAAGAGAGGAGATCATAGAGAAAGGAAGAATTGGGGGATAAAGGGGTAAGAATTAAAGAGAACAGGAGCAGAGATGAACCAAGGAAAGATAGAGAAGATATCTATTTTGTACTGTTAATGGATCAACCATAATATGGCACAATAATACCCTTAACAAACCATCTCTCTTTACTATATACTTGCAAAAAGTAGCGCGTGTGTTGGCCTTCATTGTCTCATTTTTAACTGTTTTTAGAGCATTCAATCTTATGCTTCCCAAGAGCAAGGTCATGTGTTTCAAACTTTGATTCATAATTTAGCTCTATGTTCCTTTTCCGCCTGCTGCCGTTGGGGGCAGGGTGCAAAAAAGAGATTGGGAGGTTGTTGAGGGGATCAAACCTGAGCCCTAATGTACCCAAAGTGCACTCATAACCATGAGGCGAACCTAATTGGCAGTTTTCTCTAAATGCTTCTTTTAAAACCGATTTAGTTGATATTTACCTTGTAACTGACGAGAACATTATTGCAGCTTCTGAATGCTAGGGACATGGCACAAAGAACTGTAATTGGCAAGGAGCGGATCATATATAGCACTGAAAAGGACTTTGATGAACAAGATTATGAGGCCCGGGAATGGGAGAAGAGATTCCAAGAACTAGAACGGTCGGAATGAGCATTTGAGAGGGTACTAACTTGTATATTTATTATTTTTGGCAGTCTTAAATTCAGTAATCATATAAACATGGAGATAGATATTTTGTACCCCGATCCCCACCCCACCCCACCCCAACCCCTCCAAAGATAGTCTCCATAGTTGAGTGAGATTGGATTGAAGAGTGGGAGTA
Organism: Talinum fruticosum; assembly: GCA_021018815.1. NCBI lineage: Eukaryota > Viridiplantae > Streptophyta > Magnoliopsida > Caryophyllales > Talinaceae > Talinum > Talinum fruticosum. The sequence goes on from JAITYX010000014.1 coordinate 8,792,342, forward strand.
CCTCATATGTAGATGCCTTTGTACATGATAATGATAAGTTATGTACAGTCAGTTCTTGATGCTTGGATAATTTCAGCAACAGCAATAAGCTCATTCGGGCTGGTGTTTTGTGTGCTTGTCCTGGGGTTATTGGAATTGCTTAGATCGTAAACTTGTGCTATTTTGACAAGTTCACTGTGCTTATAAATAGAATCAGAATCCACCCAAGACTGTGATAGGATTTCATATGACTAGCGAAGGTATCCGACATTTAAGTCAGTATGAGTGTGATTTTACAAGGACAAGCCTACTAAGCATCACTTGCATCGCAAACTTATGGGTAATGGCAAAAATATATGAATAAAAACTTTATGTTGAAACCGTTTCATATCAAAGAGACAGATGAGTATCTTATGATAGTCACCACTTTATGTTCACTTAGTAGGATGATGGGTGATGTCCAAACCTTTTGGCAGAAAATGAAGTTGGTGTGAAGAAATGATAAACGGTGAATAATACTTTGCCAACATTGGCTTTCTATCAAACTCCTTGAGCATACTCGTAATTAAGCTCTCAACCACGGGCAATATCCAAATAAGCAATTTCTACTTCATAGTCTCACCGAGTTACTGGGTTTTTCTTCATCAAAAAGAAAATCTGAAATTTGCTCATATATTGCCCAATGGCTGAAACCAACAAAATCAGCTCCCAGCTCATTGGCCCTTCTCTAAAATTTTCCTAAATAAAAGTCGAGTACGTCATTTGTTGAAATTACAGATTTATTCAAAATTAGTGAATGCAGAAGCAATTGAGAAAAGAAAATCTAGCCTAAATGAAGTACTTTACCATCTGAATTTCCTTCTCCTTGAAGCCACATTTCTCATAAAATGCTTTGTTCTCGGCATTACAATCAAGAATCACTTTGTAACATCCCACTGACTGGGCATGTTTGGAGAGGAACCCAATGACTTTCTTGCCTAGATGCAGTCCACGTGCACTTGCATCAACCACCACATCTTCAATGTGGCCAACCTTACCACAGTTTCTAATGAATTTTTCTCAATGAATACACTCCCGGTTGCTATAATCTTGCCCGTGTTATCTTCTATCACACAAATAACATGATCATCACCCTGAGAGGCGAGCTCATGAAAACGGTCTTCAAATTCCTTGTCCGAGACAGAGTCACAAACAGTCAACTGACGCAAAAGCTCTATGAATCCCTTGCTTCTGTCGGTGATTTCTAGCCTTCTAATTTTGTACTCTGGGTCTTCATTTGAATTTTCAGTTTGCATATCCTTATCTGAGATATTCTTCAATATAAGAAAGTACAATATCAGAATCACAGTAACTGGAAAATGTATAAACCTTAAATTGACAGGTAAAAAAATTCACCATGTCGTCTAGATTTCAATGAACAACTAACAAAATCCCGAAGAAACTATGTTTTCATTTCAGAGTTTCAAAGAGAGAGCTCTTCTCCAAGTTATAATTTAAAACAACATTGCAAGAAACAAACCGGTGTGAATGAATCAACCACATTAGCTAGACCTGGCACGGCAAAGATGTACTCTGAACTCACCCCACAAAATACCAAGGAGGTAGGTAGGTGCTCTGCAGGTCAGAGACCATCAGCGGTCCTTGGACCCACATACGGAAACAAGGTGCATTGAGTGGAAGAAGAAATTATCAAGCAGAATGGGAATATCACAAACAAGCATCTTTACAGGCCCTTCTTTCCCCCTCTCCCTTGTACCATTAAATCATTTGGGTCATGCATGAAGTCAATCCACCAGCATCAAAAGAAGGAAATCTCAAGCAACTACCAGAGTTTTAAGCTTCTCAAATACCAGACTTTCACTTGAGAGAGAAAGTCCTATTCATCTAAAAGCTTCCAATCTAGATTTGTTGCTCTATAAGCATTTGTCTCTGACACTATATTAGGTCAGCATTGCATCCTTAATATTCTCACATATCTAGTCTTTCTCTTAGCTTCAAAGAAGTTCACCACTACCAACTGCAAGTTGACTTTGTCAGGACGCAAACAAAACCAAATCGTTGACCAGGAATCCTACACAGGGTGTGGTCAGGAGATTATCTTTAAGCAGCATTACCCCTATAACGAAATTGGAAAGTGGTTGTTTCTGACGGAGACCCTAATCTGAAAGGCAATGAACCAGACTACTAATAAACAAGTAGGGGTGTAGCAGTGCCAAGCCAGCTCACGAGCTCATCTCCCTTTTTGGCTTGTGACTAGCTCAAGCTGCGTCCTGCCAAGCTTAAGCCTACATGACTGGGCCCCTAAGCTCCTTGAGCCTAAACAAATTGAGCATGAACGAGCCAAGCTCACTAGCCTTTTGACAAATAAATATTATGGTTCAACTACTTAAACTTTGATGCAAAGAAAATTATTTTGACTGACAATTACCATTCATTCTCAAAGCAATAGAGCAGCATTTTCACCTCCTAATCTGACTATGCCGTATCACTCTCCTCTCCCTCCTTTGTTTAGAGTTTAAACTTTTTATCTCCCACATATTCATCTAAATACAACGAGTATTTGCAGTGCCTCTAGAGTCTTGAGTCGTTGCTTGCCACAAGATCGTGCAAACTTGCACCTCAAACCAACTATATCGACCAATAATGCTAGCAACCTACCTACGTGTCAAAGACGGGCCATCAGTCATTGACCAATTTTAATTAATCACATCAATTAGGGATGTTTGAAGATCCTTTTGTATGGCCCCACCCTTATGCTTCACTGTATATCCAAGCCTTTAGAAATGATACCCATATCCAAATTCTAAAAGGCGATCTTATACATGAGCCTCAAACAAGTCGAGCAAAGGCTTGAGGCATGGAATACCCGAGCTTAGGTTCGAGCCTCAAACGAGTGTTGGACGAGTCCATCTTTTTTCTTTTTTTTGATAAGCATCAGCAGCGGAACAATGTGCAATAAATAATGAAAACCATGTCCTTAGGTATACATATAGCTTTAAGAGGTTTCCGTTCCTACACCAGCACAATAAGTTGTTGCAAAGTTGTTTAAAGTACATTCATAAATGTGAATCACACAGAACCCACTGAAGCATGACATTGTCATTGTCAAAGTAAATTTTGTTACAAACTCTACATTTTGGTCTAAGACAAAAAAGTATAGCAGGTAATAGAACACGAAGAACGCTGAAAAAACCCAACATGAGCTATTGAATGAGTAGGTGCACAGACTAAGCATTTGAACAACCCATGTACCCAGAAGGGTAAAAAATGTACCAAAGCTGTAAATCAATACCACACAGATTCTTTGCCCATAAAAATTTTAGGCAATAATAAAAGAATTACAAAAACAAACATATTAAAAACCCTAGGAAATCAATCAAACAATAAATGAAGATACTGAAAAACACAGAAATTGAGCATAGGATGAGAGAGATAGGGGGAGGGCGAGTGAAAATGTAAGCATGCAGATCTGAGGACCATATGAGGAGTCGACGGCTAACTACGAGTAGTACTACTGACAAGAGAGAGAGAAAGATCACTAACTCTGAACACAGGGGCACAGTAAGGAGTAGAATTCTGGAATTCACTAAGGAGAAAGAAATAAAAAGGCCAAGATTAAGGGATGTTCGAAATGGCATTTATGCCAGCATTTATAACAACTTTCAGCTTATTTCAGCTCCATTATTTCACAAATATCAGCTAACTATTTCATCTCATAACAACTATACCAGCTATAACAAGAAATCATTTCGGCTATAACAACTAATTTTAATAGCCAATTTGAGCTTAGGGCCTCTGCTTATCATAGAAGGGAGAGAAGGAACATTTTGCTTCGAGGTCCGCTCTTGGTGTAATAATTTTGGAACTCACGAATCTAGAAAATAATTTTTGGAACCATTACGAATTGGGTATAATAATTTTTAACCTTTTTCCGGTATCAAAGTCAAATTTTCGGCCAATTTTCCAACATGTCATTTAAATTGACCATTATACCCTTCATTAGAAACAATATTGTCTACATTTGAATTTGAAGATATTTTTCTCTTTCAAATTTCCCCCACTCAGTTCATGCACACCCTCCCTAGATCCCACGAGCATTTGCTCCTTGTTTTTTTGTGTTTTGTTATGATGTTGTTAAGAACTTCAAGCAAAATTATTACTATGATATTATTAATTGAATATGAAAGATTTTTAGAAAAAGAATTACCTAAACATGAAAGGGAAAAATTCATCTGAATTTTATGTTATTTAAGGTGCTTCAATAGGGAGTGGACCGATACATGAAGGAGGCGAGCTTGTGGACCGATACATGAAGGAGGCGAGCTGGTGGAATCTAGGGAGTTGAATAAACTGATTTTAGGATGTAGGAGACATTTGAAAGAGAAAAAAATTTCAAATAAAGAAGATATTTTTTAATGAGGGGCATAACAGTCAATTTACATGACAAGTTGGAAAATTGGCTAAAGTTAAAAAATATTGTACCCAATTCGTGATGGTTCCAAAAATTATTTTCAAAATTCATTGGTTCCAAAAATTATTACTCCAAACTTGAGTGGACCCATAAACTAACTTTTTGGGAGAAGAAGTGAAATACAAATGGCTTGTAAATAACATGAGTGTCAAATTCTCCGCTAGTACATACAGAAATAGAAGACTGTGCTAAACTCAAAAAAAAAAAACCCTAATGAATGACTTCTAATTCTTAGCAAACTTTAAGAACCGAATTGATCAAAAATTGTACAAGGGAAGCAGAAAACATAAGGTTCTTCGTCAAATATACTAATTACAAGTTCAAGGGATTTGTTCGAGCCATATCTTGCTTGCTTTCTCCAATCAATCTCTTTTTCCGAACACCAACAGCAACAACAACAGAAAAACCCTCTTTTTCAAACTTCTTGTGTATTTCCTAATGGCTAGAGTTTTGTCCCTCATCACTAACAAACCAAGTTTCTCCTTGGCCAATAAAGCTTCTGGAGCAATTTCTGTGAAAGTAAGAGAGTCTAGCTTTGCATTGTGTCGTAACTTATTTTGAAGATTAGCACTTGATACCACAATTGTCATCAACATTTTATCATTTTATATTTATCTCTTTTGCCAAAGAGGGGCAGAGGAAATTTTTTTAGGGGGCGGCGGATGTTGACAAGTTCATAGGTGGACCCAGAGAAAAAAAGCAACAGGTGTTGGAAATAAAACACATAAGCTTCAAAATTAATGGGCCGCAATTGCACAAAGCTCACAAAGTCACAAACAAATATAACAAGGCACCAATTCTTAAACGAATCAAAATATGAATTGAATTGGATTGAATGATTTTTGTATATATGCTCTGCCCAATTCTTCAACCAAACATAAAAAATGCGAATTGAATTGACGAATCAAAATGAAACCAATTAATTCATGCAACCAAAGTCCAAACAACAAATACACAAATTAGACTTCCATTTCACCCAATTAAATTTGATTCAAAAATAAAAAAATCCACAGTCCTAACCATTACTTGAATTACAGAAAGAAGAGAAGAAATTGCACCTCTGTTCTGTGGACAGTGGGTGGCGACAGGCACTGCTGGGATGGGCTGGGAGCAGGCAAGCAGATAGCGGAGGGATTCTGGGTATCTATGTTATATATAAAGGGAAGAGGGTTGAAGTGTTCTATAAATTTTAATTTACCATATTTACCCTTTTTTAGCTTAAATTAAAGGGATAAAAATTGTTACAGTTATTTCACGGCAGTTTCCTCTCATCCCCTCACGTCAATTTCCCTCTTCTCTCTAAACTATCTCTTCTTAACAAACCAACGTGAATCTTCTGCAAATATTTTTTCACAACAGCTGTGAAGCTTCAGATTTGGTCACCAATCTTCTGCAAATAATCAAGCCCCTCACCAATTTCTTTTTTGGATTTGGTTACCAATTCTAGAAATTCAAGCAACCAAGCATTCACAAGACACCACAGATGTAACTCCATGCAAACTCACAATTTACAAAAGCAAAATCTAGAATTCAGATAAAAGGAGAGAAGACAGGAGAGGGAGAATGAAATTTCCAGCAAGAGGCAGAGGCATAGAACAACAATTCGGGATCGCAGATGTTATGGCCAACCCACATTATTACATACATCTGAACCTTTCGTCTCGAAAGGTAAAACATAAAACATAGATGTAATTATTGAACATACCAAAAACGATGCCATTTTCAGATCCAATTCAACATACCTAAAAACGATGGAGAGAGAGAGCGAGAGCCGGAGAGCGAGAGGGAGCCGGAGAGCGAGAGGGAGCCGGAGAGCGAAATCGGACCGGATATCAAGAGCAAGAACGAGCCGGAGCGGAAGATGGAGAGTGAGAGCCGGAGAGAAATAGCCCAGCGACGGCAGAGCGAGAGTCGGAAAGCGTGAGGTACCGGAGGGCGAGAGAGAGCCGGAGAGCGAGAGGTAGCCGGTGAGCAACAGGGAGCCGGAGAGAGAGAGCCCAGGCTGGCAGAGAGGGAGCCGGAAAGGGATTTGGAGCCCGGAGCAGAGACCGAGATAGGGGAGGGAGGTGTGAATGAGGTAGGCCCGCTCTGCGGCCAATTACAAAACGAGGGGAGCGAGTTAGCGGCATCCGCATCCACGATCCAAAATGTTGGATTACATGTGAGTGTGAGCCGTACGCTTCATATTATCTTATAATTTAATTTTTCGAAACCCAATTTAATATCCTACCGTCTAGATTATCAAATTAAATTGTTAAATAAAATATTATTTATGTAACCTATAAATATATATATTTAATTTATTTTTTTACTTTAAATATGAAAACACTGACAAATTTAAAATAAAAAATGATGCAAGATGGAAATACGGTCGGATTAAGTACACGAGCGACCATGCAGGAGAATCGACTTCGAGTTGAATGAAATGTTTGTTACAATAAGATGGATTGAATCATATGAACAAAACTAGATCATAAATTTTGCATTACAATTGCTTTAAGTTCAATATTTTATTTTATAAAAATCTTCATAATTACATAATTACAATTCTACGAGCTTTTTTAATATTTTTAATAATTAAAATTTTTTATTTTATATTATATATTATTTTATAAAAAAATTTATTCTTATTTTAAGTAGTTAATGTTATTCAAATAATCATTATAAATTTTTAAATAATTTATTTTGATTAATATTTTTTATTTTATATATAATTTGTAAGTTTTATTTTATGAAAATCATTATGTAATAATAAGTATAATAAGAAGTTTGGATTCCGCAACGGAGAGAGAGAGAGAGTCCGGTGAAAGAGAAATTATTACTCGAATTTTTTGAATTTTTTGGTTGAAATTTTTATTTTGTAAAGCATGTCTTCGATTTACAAAATAGACAATGAAATATAATTTCTCTTTTTTTTCAAGGATCCCCTTGAAATCTACTCATATGATACCAAATATTGGTAATTAATGGTGATTTAAATTTAATTTAATTTAAATAAACAAAGAAGTTAATTTTTATTGTTTACTCTGTGCATTTACCATTTTTGATAGTTTATTAAATATGATCCGCTGACTAATGATTAATTTTCTCTCATATAATCTAAATTATTCTAAAGAATTAGATTTTTTTGTCTTTCTTTGTTACTTCTAACTGAGTTATGCTTTCAAAATTATGAAACTGAATCCTCACTAAATATTTCACAATATGTGTATCAAAATAAATAATATCATAAAGCACATTAAGTTCATGATTTAGCAAGCTAATCTATAATTTACGGTATAATTAGTCTATCGATAGTAGTATTCTATTTTAATGTTCCAATCATATTACATTGATAAATTTTAATATTCTTTAATAAAAATAAATAACATTGTTAAGATTTGGAAGTTATGTGTTTGCTTATATAATAAGTCATTGAATTAAAAGGGTTGAGTGTATCTTGATGGTGTACAAGACCCCCTAATCGTTATTCAATTCATTTTAATTATGTGTTTGTAGCTTAGTTATATATTCGTTATATGTACTTGTTTTTAACTACAAGTAGGCAAATTTTGAGTACATCAATATCCCAACTCTTGAATAAAAAGATTACTACAAAATTCATTTTAATTAAGACTTTTTATTTTATATATAGTCCATAAGTTTTATTTTATGAAGATCTTTATTATTATTTTAAGTAATCTATGTTGTTCAAACACTTATATGAAATAAGTTAGGCATATTATTAGCAATTTTATTATGTTCACTGAATTATTAATATGCTTAACAACCTATACAAATATAATAGGAAGAAGTGAGTAACATTTAATAGAGCTTATAAATGTTCAAAAGAGTGGAGAGTATTATATGATACTTTAAGAAATATAATTTAATTTAGTTCTTAATTTTTAAATAGGAAAATTAGCAAAGCCAAATCAACTTGCAGAATTCCTGTACGATACTTATAAAATTCTTTAATACGAACATTATTGATTTGGATGTAATAAACTATCTTTATGTAGAGTTCTTTAAACACTATCAATGCATTGAAATCTCGCATACTTAGAGAATGAGACAAAGTAATCAAAGAGTGGTTGACCAAATATATACTACAAATCTAGCTAACGGATAAATATTTTATATGGGATTGTTGCTCAATCATGTTAAAGGCTGGTAATCATTCTTATAATTATTAATGGTATTACTTATCCAACATTTAGAGAAGTTGTAGAAAAATTAAGTCTTATGCATAATGATGCCAGTATTCGATGATGTTTAATGGATGCATCCATGATGACAATGTTATTGTCATTTCGATGGTTATTTGTCATTATTTAAGTATATTATCAACCAACTGAGTCCATAACTATTGAGATGAATTATTTTCATTCATGGCTAAGGATTATCCTTCAACTTCCTTTATAGATCATGATTTTGCACTCAATTATGTTCAACTTGAAATATATCAAATGCTAAAGCAATTAGGTCATGAAATTACATATTTTAACCTCCCACAAATAATTGTAAGTTGACGAAGGTGCTCAATTGTCTCGGGCTTTACATACGGAATTGTCTGCGTTAGTGCCACCTAAAGATATTCATTGTGCCTAAAATCTCAATCATAACCAACGATATACATTTAACACAATTATGAAGGTTTGAGATAAACAATATCTAAATTAAAAATATAGTTTTTAGAGAATTGAGATAAACAGTTTACGACACAATTTAATAGTAACTTCCAATATTTCCCTTTGTAGTTCAGATTTTGTCTCACCATTTGGAACCTCCCACCACCAAAATAATTTTTTTTTAAAAGGCTGTAATTTGTGAATGGGCCTTGTGAAGTAATTGTAATGGACTAATCCAAAAACAGTGAGATAAAATAAATTATACGACTTTTACAAGTTGTAGTCCCTCCTTTCGAATTCACATCTCCTGCTTCTCGCAATTCTAACCCTAGACCAGAGCAGAGAGAGAGAGAGAGAGAGAGAGAGCGAGCGAGACAGAGAGAGCGCCATGGATTCTGCTGCGAGGAGAACCGGTGGAGGACTATGGGAGGGTCTCTACAGAGTCATTATGCGCCAAAATGTTGGATTACATGTGAGTGTGAGCCGTACGCTTCATATTATCTTATAATTTAATTTTTCGAAACCCAATTTAATATCCTACCGTCTAGATTATCAAATTAAATTGTTAAATAAAATATTATTTATGTAACCTATAAATATATATATTTAATTTATTTTTTTACTTTAAATATGAAAACACCGACAAATTTAAAATAAAAAAATGATGCAAGATGGAAATACGGTCGGATTAAGTACACGAGCGACCATGCAGGAGAATCGACTTCGAGTTGAATGAAATGTTTGTTACAATAAGATGGATTGAATCATATGAACAAAACTAGATCATAAATTTTGCATTACAATTGCTTTAAGTTCAATATTTTATTTTATAAAAATCTTCATAATTACATAATTACAATTCTACGAGCTTTTTTAATATTTTTAATAATTAAAATTTTTTATTTTATATTATATATTATTTTATAAAAAAATTTATTCTTATTTTAAGTAGTTAATGTTATTCAAATAATCATTATAAATTTTTAAATAATTTATTTTGATTAATATTTTTTATTTTATATATAATTTGTAAGTTTTATTTTATGAAAATCATTATGTAATAATAAGTATAATAAGAAGTTTGGATTACTGCAACGGAGAGAGAGAGAGTCCGGTGAAAGAGAAATTATTACTCGAATTTTTTGAATTTTTTGGTTGAAATTTTTATTTTGTAAAGCATGTCTTCAGATTTACAAAATAGACAATGAAATATAATTTCTCTTTTTTTCAAGGATCCCCTTGAAATCTACTCATATGATACCAAATATTGGTAATTAATGGTGATTTAAATTTAATTTAATTTAAATAAACAAAGAAGTTAATTTTTATTGTTTACTCTGTGCATTTACCATTTTTGATAGTTTATTAAATATGATCCGCTGACTAATGATTAATTTTCTCTCATATAATCTAAATTATTCTAAAGAATTAGATTTTTTTGTCTTTCTTTGTTACTTCTAACTGAGTTATGCTTTCAAAATTATGAAACTGAATCCTCACTAAATATTTCACAATATGTGTATCAAAATAAATAATATCATAAAGCACATTAAGTTCATGATTTAGCAAGCTAATCTATAATTTACGGTATAATTAGTCTATCGATAGTAGTATTCTATTTTAATGTTCCAATCATATTACATTGATAAATTTTAATATTCTTTAATAAAAATAAATAACATTGTTAAGATTTGGAAGTTATGTGTTTGCTTATATAATAAGTCATTGAATTAAAAGGGTTGAGTGTATCTTGATGGTGTACAGCACCCCTAATCGTTATTCAATTCATTTTAATTATGTGTTTGTAGCTTAGTTATATATTCGTTATATGTACTTGTTTTTAACTACAAGTAGGCAAATTTTGAGTACATCAATATCCCAACTCTTGAATAAAAAGATTACTACAAAATTCATTTTAATTAAGACTTTTTATTTTATATATAGTCCATAAGTTTTATTTTATGAAGATCTTTATTATTATTTTAAGTAATCTATGTTGTTCAAACACTTATATGAAATAAGTTAGGCATATTATTAGCAATTTTATTATGTTCACTGAATTATTAATATGCTTAACAACCTATACAAATATAATAGGAAGAAGTGAGTAACATTTAATAGAGCTTATAAATGTTCAAAAGAGTGGAGAGTATTATATGATACTTTAAGAAATATAATTTAATTTAGTTCTTAATTTTTAAATAGGAAAATTAGCAAAGCCAAATCAACTTGCGGAATTCCTGTACGATACTTATAAAATTCTTTAATACGAACATTATTGATTTGGATGTAATAAACTATCTTTATGTAGAGTTCTTTAAACACTATCAATGCATTGAAATCTCGCATACTTAGAGAATGAGACAAAGTAATCAAAGAGTGGTTGACCAAATATATACTACAAATCTAGCTAACGGATAAATATTTTATATGGGATTGTTGCTCAATCATGTTAAAGGCTGGTAATCATTCTTATAATTATTAATGGTATTACTTATCCAACATTTAGAGAAGTTGTAGAAAAATTAAGTCTTATGCATAATGATGCCGATATTCGATGATGTTTAATGGATGCATCCATGATGACAATGTTATTGTCATTTCGATGGTTATTTGTCATTATTTAAGTATATTATCAACCAACTGGAGTCCATAACTATTGAGATGAATTATTTTCATTCATGGCTAAGGATTATCCTTCAACTTCCTTTATAGATCATGATTTTGCACTCAATTATGTTCAACTTGAAATATATCAAATGCTAAAGCAATTAGGTCATGAAATTACATATTTTAACCTCCCACAAATAATTGTAAGTTGACGAAGGTGCTCAATTGTCTCGGGCTTTACATACGGAATTGTCTGCGTTAGTGCCACCTAAAGATATTCATTGTGCCTAAAATCTCAATCATAACCAACGATATACATTTAACACAATTATGAAGGTTTGAGATAAACAATATCTAAATTAAAAATATAGTTTTTAGAGAATTGAGATAAACAGTTTACGACACAATTTAATAGTAACTTCCAATATTTCCCTTTGTAGTTCAGATTTTGTCTCACCATTTGGAACCTCCCACCACCAAAATAATTTTTTTTTAAAAGGCTGTAATTTGTGAATGGGCCTTGTGAAGTAATTGTAATGGACTAATCCAAAAACAGTGAGATAAAATAAATTATACGACTTTTACAAGTTGTAGTCCCTCCTTTCGAATTCACATCTCCTGCTTCTCGCAATTCTAACCCTAGACCAGAGCAGAGAGAGAGAGAGAGAGAGAGAGAGCGAGCGAGACAGAGAGAGCGCCATGGATTCTGCTGCGAGGAGAACCGGTGGAGGACTATGGGAGGGTCTCTACAGAGTCATTATGCGCCAAAATGTTGGATTACATGTGAGTGTGAGCCGTACGCTTCATATTATCTTATAATTTAATTTTTCGAAACCCAATTTAATATCCTACCGTCTAGATTATCAAATTAAATTGTTAAATAAAATATTATTTATGTAACCTATAAATATATATATTTAATTTATTTTTTACTTTAAATATGAAAACAACTGACAAATTTAAAATAAAAAATGATGCAAGATGGAAATACGGTCGGATTAAGTACACGAGCGACCATGCAGGAGAATCGACTTCGAGTTGAATGAAATGTTTGTTACAATAAGATGGATTGAATCATATGAACAAAACTAGATCATAAATTTTGCATTACAATTGCTTTAAGTTCAATATTTTATTTTATAAAAATCTTCATAATTACATAATTACAATTCTACGAGCTTTTTTAATATTTTTAATAATTAAAATTTTTTATTTTATATTATATATTATTTTATAAAAAAATTTATTCTTATTTTAAGTAGTTAATGTTATTCAAATAATCATTATAAATTTTTAAATAATTTATTTTGATTAATATTTTTTATTTTATATATAATTTGTAAGTTTTATTTTATGAAAATCATTATGTAATAATAAGTATAATAAGAAGTTTGGATTCCGCAACGGAGAGAGAGAGAGAGTCCGGTGAAAGAGAAATTATTACTCGAATTTTTTGAATTTTTTGGTTGAAATTTTTATTTTGTAAAGCATGTCTTCGATTTACAAAATAGACAATGAAATATAATTTCTCTTTTTTTCAAGGATCCCCTTGAAATCTACTCATATGATACCAAATATTGGTAATTAATGGTGATTTAAATTTAATTTAATTTAAATAAACAAAGAAGTTAATTTTTATTGTTTACTCTGTGCATTTACCATTTTTGATAGTTTATTAAATATGATCCGCTGACTAATGATTAATTTTCTCTCATATAATCTAAATTATTCTAAAGAATTAGATTTTTTTGTCTTTCTTTGTTACTTCTAAGCTGAGTTATGCTTTCAAAATTATGAAACTGAATCCTCACTAAATATTTCACAATATGTGTATCAAAATAAATAATATCATAAAGCACATTAAGTTCATGATTTAGCAAGCTAATCTATAATTTACGGTATAATTAGTCTATCGATAGTAGTATTCTATTTTAATGTTCCAATCATATTACATTGATAAATTTTAATATTCTTTAATAAAAATAAATAACATTGTTAAGATTTGGAAGTTATGTGTTTGCTTATATAATAAGTCATTGAATTAAAAGGGTTGAGTGTATCTTGATGGTGTACAGCACCCCTAATCGTTATTCAATTCATTTTAATTATGTGTTTGTAGCTTAGTTATATATTCGTTATATGTACTTGTTTTTAACTACAAGTAGGCAAATTTTGAGTACATCAATATCCCAACTCTTGAATAAAAAGATTACTACAAAATTCATTTTAATTAAGACTTTTTATTTTATATATAGTCCATAAGTTTTATTTTATGAAGATCTTTATTATTATTTTAAGTAATCTATGTTGTTCAAACACTTATATGAAATAAGTTAGGCATATTATTAGCAATTTTATTATGTTCATCTGAATTATTAATATGCTTAACAACCTATACAAATATAATAGGAAGAAGTGAGTAACATTTAATAGAGCTTATAAATGTTCAAAAGAGTGGAGAGTATTATATGATACTTTAAGAAATATAATTTAATTTAGTTCTTAATTTTTAAATAGGAAAATTAGCAAAGCCAAATCAACTTGCAGAATTCCTGTACGATACTTATAAAATTCTTTAATACGAACATTATTGATTTGGATGTAATAAACTATCTTTATGTAGAGTTCTTTAAACACTATCAATGCATTGAAATCTCGCATACTTAGAGAATGAGACAAAGTAATCAAAGAGTGGTTGACCAAATATATACTACAAATCTAGCTAACGGATAAATATTTTATATGGGATTGTTGCTCAATCATGTTAAAGGTCGGTAATCATTCTTATAATTATTAATGGTATTACTTATCCAACATTTAGAGAAGTTGTAGAAAAATTAAGTCTTATGCATAATGATGCCGGTATTCGATGATGTTTAATGGATGCATCCATGATGACAATGTTATTGTCATTTCGATGGTTATTTGTCATTATTTAAGTATATTATCAACCAACTGGAGTCCATAACTATTGAGATGAATTATTTTCATTCATGGCTAAGGATTATCCTTCAACTTCCTTTATAGATCATGATTTTGCACTCAATTATGTTCAACTTGAAATATATCAAATGCTAAAGCAATTAGGTCATGAAATTACATATTTTAACCTCCCACAAATAATTGTAAGTTGACGAAGGTGCTCAATTGTCTCGGGCTTTACATACGGAATTGTCTGCGTTAGTGCCACCTAAAGATATTCATTGTGCCTAAAATCTCAATCATAACCAACGATATACATTTAACACAATTATGAAGGTTTGAGATAAACAATATCTAAATTAAAAATATAGTTTTTAGAGAATTGAGATAAACAGTTTACGACACAATTTAATAGTAACTTCCAATATTTCCCTTTGTAGTTCAGATTTTGTCTCACCATTTGGAACCTCCCACCACCAAAATAATTTTTTTTAAAAGGCTGTAATTTGTGAATGGGCCTTGTGAAGTAATTGTAATGGACTAATCCAAAAACAGTGAGATAAAATAAATTATACGACTTTTACAAGTTGTAGTCCCTCCTTTCGAATTCACATCTCCTGCTTCTCGCAATTCTAACCCTAGACCAGAGCAGAGAGAGAGAGAGAGAGAGAGAGCGAGCGAGACAGAGAGAGCGCCATGGATTCTGCTGCGAGGAGAACCGGTGGAGGACTATGGGAGGGTCTCTA